>CATORF010000605.1:93469-103469 GCA_951804975.1 Anthophora plumipes
GGCCAGGCTACGGCGCGCAGGGACTTAGAAAAATTCGCCTCGGCCGCTCGGAGAAACTCCGAAAGCGGTCGGTTTCTTGAGTTTTTCTCGAAAACCGTCAGGTCGACCATACACTTTTTTTGCACGTACGTGTCCGTCTCGGCGTCCCACACAATGATCTAACGTTCCCGTCCGTCCGAAAATTTTTTTGAAAATTTTCCACCTGGACCGAACGAAAAATTTTCGATTTTGCAAAATGTTTCACGCTCATCACGTAGCCAGTAGCAATGCGAAGCGAACCATATAGCTGTCTCCTCGATCCGACCCGTAGATCGGGCGCAACAACGATCCGAACGGGCGAAGTTACACGCGTCGCACGTACGGCCAGGCTACGGCGCGCAGGGACTTAGAAAAATTCGCCTCGGCCGCTCGGAGAAACTCCGAAAGCGGTCGGTTTCTTGAGTTTTTCTCGAAAACCGTCAGGTCGACCATACACTTTTTTTGCACGTACGTGTCCGTCTCGGCGTCCCACACAATGATCTAACGTTCCCGTCCGTCCGAAAATTTTTTTGAAAATTTTCCACCTGGACCGAACGAAAAATTTTCGATTTTGCAAAATGTTTCACGCTCATCACGTAGCCAGTAGCAATGCGAAGCGAACCATATAGCTGTCTCCTCGATCCGACCCGTAGATCGGGCGCAACAACGATCCGAACGGGCGAAGTTACACGCGTCGCACGTACGGCCAGGCTACGGCGCGCAGGGACTTAGAAAAATTCGCCTCGGCCGCTCGGAGAAACTCCGAAAGCGGTCGGTTTCTTGAGTTTTTCTCGAAAACCGTCAGGTCGACCATACACTTTTTTTGCACGTACGTGTCCGTCTCGGCGTCCCACACAATGATCTAACGTTCCCGTCCGTCCGAAAATTTTTTTGAAAATTTTCCACCTGGACCGAACGAAAAATTTTCGATTTTGCAAAATGTTTCACGCTCATCACGTAGCCAGTAGCAATGCGAAGCGAACCATATAGCTGTCTCCTCGATCCGACCCGTAGATCGGGCGCAACAACGATCCGAACGGGCGAAGTTACACGCGTCGCACGTACGGCCAGGCTACGGCGCGCAGGGACTTAGAAAAATTCGCCTCGGCCGCTCGGAGAAACTCCGAAAGCGGTCGGTTTCTTGAGTTTTTCTCGAAAACCGTCAGGTCGACCATACACTTTTTTTGCACGTACGTGTCCGTCTCGGCGTCCCACACAATGATCTAACGTTCCCGTCCGTCCGAAAATTTTTTTGAAAATTTTCCACCTGGACCGAACGAAAAATTTTCGATTTTGCAAAATGTTTCACGCTCATCACGTAGCCAGTAGCAATGCGAAGCGAACCATATAGCTGTCTCCTCGATCCGACCCGTAGATCGGGCGCAACAACGATCCGAACGGGCGAAGTTACACGCGTCGCACGTACGGCCAGGCTACGGCGCGCAGGGACTTAGAAAAATTCGCCTCGGCCGCTCGGAGAAACTCCGAAAGCGGTCGGTTTCTTGAGTTTTTCTCGAAAACCGTCAGGTCGACCATACACTTTTTTTGCACGTACGTGTCCGTCTCGGCGTCCCACACAATGATCTAACGTTCCCGTCCGTCCGAAAATTTTTTTGAAAATTTTCCACCTGGACCGAACGAAAAATTTTCGATTTTGCAAAATGTTTCACGCTCATCACGTAGCCAGTAGCAATGCGAAGCGAACCATATAGCTGTCTCCTCGATCCGACCCGTAGATCGGGCGCAACAACGATCCGAACGGGCGAAGTTACACGCGTCGCACGTACGGCCAGGCTACGGCGCGCAGGGACTTAGAAAAATTCGCCTCGGCCGCTCGGAGAAACTCCGAAAGCGGTCGGTTTCTTGAGTTTTTCTCGAAAACCGTCAGGTCGACCATACACTTTTTTTGCACGTACGTGTCCGTCTCGGCGTCCCACACAATGATCTAACGTTCCCGTCCGTCCGAAAATTTTTTTGAAAATTTTCCACCTGGACCGAACGAAAAATTTTCGATTTTGCAAAATGTTTCACGCTCATCACGTAGCCAGTAGCAATGCGAAGCGAACCATATAGCTGTCTCCTCGATCCGACCCGTAGATCGGGCGCAACAACGATCCGAACGGGCGAAGTTACACGCGTCGCACGTACGGCCAGGCTACGGCGCGCAGGGACTTAGAAAAATTCGCCTCGGCCGCTCGGAGAAACTCCGAAAGCGGTCGGTTTCTTGAGTTTTTCTCGAAAACCGTCAGGTCGACCATACACTTTTTTTGCACGTACGTGTCCGTCTCGGCGTCCCACACAATGATCTAACGTTCCCGTCCGTCCGAAAATTTTTTTGAAAATTTTCCACCTGGACCGAACGAAAAATTTTCGATTTTGCAAAATGTTTCACGCTCATCACGTAGCCAGTAGCAATGCGAAGCGAACCATATAGCTGTCTCCTCGATCCGACCCGTAGATCGGGCGCAACAACGATCCGAACGGGCGAAGTTACACGCGTCGCACGTACGGCCAGGCTACGGCGCGCAGGGACTTAGAAAAATTCGCCTCGGCCGCTCGGAGAAACTCCGAAAGCGGTCGGTTTCTTGAGTTTTTCTCGAAAACCGTCAGGTCGACCATACACTTTTTGTGCACGTACGTGTCCGTCTCGGCGTCCCACACAATGATCTAACGTTCCCGTCCGTCCGAAAATTTTTTTGAAAATTTTCCACCTGGACCGAACGAAAAATTTTCGATTTTGCAAAATGTTTCACGCTCATCACGTAGCCAGTAGCAATGCGAAGCGAACCATATAGCTGTCTCCTCGATCCGACCCGTAGATCGGGCGCAACAACGATCCGAACGGGCGAAGTTACACGCGTCGCACGTACGGCCAGGCTACGGCGCGCAGGGACTTAGAAAAATTCGCCTCGGCCGCTCGGAGAAACTCCGAAAGCGGTCGGTTTCTTGAGTTTTTCTCGAAAACCGTCAGGTCGACCATACACTTTTTTTGCACGTACGTGTCCGTCTCGGCGTCCCACACAATGATCTAACGTTCCCGTCCGTCCGAAAATTTTTTTGAAAATTTTCCACCTGGACCGAACGAAAAATTTTCGATTTTGCAAAATGTTTCACGCTCATCACGTAGCCAGTAGCAATGCGAAGCGAACCATATAGCTGTCTCCTCGATCCGACCCGTAGATCGGGCGCAACAACGATCCGAACGGGCGAAGTTACACGCGTCGCACGTACGGCCAGGCTACGGCGCGCAGGGACTTAGAAAAATTCGCCTCGGCCGCTCGGAGAAACTCCGAAAGCGGTCGGTTTCTTGAGTTTTTCTCGAAAACCGTCAGGTCGACCATACACTTTTTTTGCACGTACGTGTCCGTCTCGGCGTCCCACACAATGATCTAACGTTCCCGTCCGTCCGAAAATTTTTTTGAAAATTTTCCACCTGGACCGAACGAAAAATTTTCGATTTTGCAAAATGTTTCACGCTCATCACGTAGCCAGTAGCAATGCGAAGCGAACCATATAGCTGTCTCCTCGATCCGACCCGTAGATCGGGCGCAACAACGATCCGAACGGGCGAAGTTACACGCGTCGCACGTACGGCCAGGCTACGGCGCGCAGGGACTTAGAAAAATTCGCCTCGGCCGCTCGGAGAAACTCCGAAAGCGGTCGGTTTCTTGAGTTTTTCTCGAAAACCGTCAGGTCGACCATACACTTTTTTTGCACGTACGTGTCCGTCTCGGCGTCCCACACAATGATCTAACGTTCCCGTCCGTCCGAAAATTTTTTTGAAAATTTTCCACCTGGACCGAACGAAAAATTTTCGATTTTGCAAAATGTTTCACGCTCATCACGTAGCCAGTAGCAATGCGAAGCGAACCATATAGCTGTCTCCTCGATCCGACCCGTAGATCGGGCGCAACAACGATCCGAACGGGCGAAGTTACACGCGTCGCACGTACGGCCAGGCTACGGCGCGCAGGGACTTAGAAAAATTCGCCTCGGCCGCTCGGAGAAACTCCGAAAGCGGTCGGTTTCTTGAGTTTTTCTCGAAAACCGTCAGGTCGACCATACACTTTTTTTGCACGTACGTGTCCGTCTCGGCGTCCCACACAATGATCTAACGTTCCCGTCCGTCCGAAAATTTTTTTGAAAATTTTCCACCTGGACCGAACGAAAAATTTTCGATTTTGCAAAATGTTTCACGCTCATCACGTAGCCAGTAGCAATGCGAAGCGAACCATATAGCTGTCTCCTCGATCCGACCCGTAGATCGGGCGCAACAACGATCCGAACGGGCGAAGTTACACGCGTCGCACGTACGGCCAGGCTACGGCGCGCAGGGACTTAGAAAAATTCGCCTCGGCCGCTCGGAGAAACTCCGAAAGCGGTCGGTTTCTTGAGTTTTTCTCGAAAACCGTCAGGTCGACCATACACTTTTTTTGCACGTACGTGTCCGTCTCGGCGTCCCACACAATGATCTAACGTTCCCGTCCGTCCGAAAATTTTTTTGAAAATTTTCCACCTGGACCGAACGAAAAATTTTCGATTTTGCAAAATGTTTCACGCTCATCACGTAGCCAGTAGCAATGCGAAGCGAACCATATAGCTGTCTCCTCGATCCGACCCGTAGATCGGGCGCAACAACGATCCGAACGGGCGAAGTTACACGCGTCGCACGTACGGCCAGGCTACGGCGCGCAGGGACTTAGAAAAATTCGCCTCGGCCGCTCGGAGAAACTCCGAAAGCGGTCGGTTTCTTGAGTTTTTCTCGAAAACCGTCAGGTCGACCATACACTTTTTTTGCACGTACGTGTCCGTCTCGGCGTCCCACACAATGATCTAACGTTCCCGTCCGTCCGAAAATTTTTTTGAAAATTTTCCACCTGGACCGAACGAAAAATTTTCGATTTTGCAAAATGTTTCACGCTCATCACGTAGCCAGTAGCAATGCGAAGCGAACCATATAGCTGTCTCCTCGATCCGACCCGTAGATCGGGCGCAACAACGATCCGAACGGGCGAAGTTACACGCGTCGCACGTACGGCCAGGCTACGGCGCGCAGGGACTTAGAAAAATTCGCCTCGGCCGCTCGGAGAAACTCCGAAAGCGGTCGGTTTCTTGAGTTTTTCTCGAAAACCGTCAGGTCGACCATACACTTTTTTTGCACGTACGTGTCCGTCTCGGCGTCCCACACAATGATCTAACGTTCCCGTCCGTCCGAAAATTTTTTTGAAAATTTTCCACCTGGACCGAACGAAAAATTTTCGATTTTGCAAAATGTTTCACGCTCATCACGTAGCCAGTAGCAATGCGAAGCGAACCATATAGCTGTCTCCTCGATCCGACCCGTAGATCGGGCGCAACAACGATCCGAACGGGCGAAGTTACACGCGTCGCACGTACGGCCAGGCTACGGCGCGCAGGGACTTAGAAAAATTCGCCTCGGCCGCTCGGAGAAACTCCGAAAGCGGTCGGTTTCTTGAGTTTTTCTCGAAAACCGTCAGGTCGACCATACACTTTTTTTGCACGTACGTGTCCGTCTCGGCGTCCCACACAATGATCTAACGTTCCCGTCCGTCCGAAAATTTTTTTGAAAATTTTCCACCTGGACCGAACGAAAAATTTTCGATTTTGCAAAATGTTTCACGCTCATCACGTAGCCAGTAGCAATGCGAAGCGAACCATATAGCTGTCTCCTCGATCCGACCCGTAGATCGGGCGCAACAACGATCCGAACGGGCGAAGTTACACGCGTCGCACGTACGGCCAGGCTACGGCGCGCAGGGACTTAGAAAAATTCGCCTCGGCCGCTCGGAGAAACTCCGAAAGCGGTCGGTTTCTTGAGTTTTTCTCGAAAACCGTCAGGTCGACCATACACTTTTTTTGCACGTACGTGTCCGTCTCGGCGTCCCACACAATGATCTAACGTTCCCGTCCGTCCGAAAATTTTTTTGAAAATTTTCCACCTGGACCGAACGAAAAATTTTCGATTTTGCAAAATGTTTCACGCTCATCACGTAGCCAGTAGCAATGCGAAGCGAACCATATAGCTGTCTCCTCGATCCGACCCGTAGATCGGGCGCAACAACGATCCGAACGGGCGAAGTTACACGCGTCGCACGTACGGCCAGGCTACGGCGCGCAGGGACTTAGAAAAATTCGCCTCGGCCGCTCGGAGAAACTCCGAAAGCGGTCGGTTTCTTGAGTTTTTCTCGAAAACCGTCAGGTCGACCATACACTTTTTTTGCACGTACGTGTCCGTCTCGGCGTCCCACACAATGATCTAACGTTCCCGTCCGTCCGAAAATTTTTTTGAAAATTTTCCACCTGGACCGAACGAAAAATTTTCGATTTTGCAAAATGTTTCACGCTCATCACGTAGCCAGTAGCAATGCGAAGCGAACCATATAGCTGTCTCCTCGATCCGACCCGTAGATCGGGCGCAACAACGATCCGAACGGGCGAAGTTACACGCGTCGCACGTACGGCCAGGCTACGGCGCGCAGGGACTTAGAAAAATTCGCCTCGGCCGCTCGGAGAAACTCCGAAAGCGGTCGGTTTCTTGAGTTTTTCTCGAAAACCGTCAGGTCGACCATACACTTTTTTTGCACGTACGTGTCCGTCTCGGCGTCCCACACAATGATCTAACGTTCCCGTCCGTCCGAAAATTTTTTTGAAAATTTTCCACCTGGACCGAACGAAAAATTTTCGATTTTGCAAAATGTTTCACGCTCATCACGTAGCCAGTAGCAATGCGAAGCGAACCATATAGCTGTCTCCTCGATCCGACCCGTAGATCGGGCGCAACAACGATCCGAACGGGCGAAGTTACACGCGTCGCACGTACGGCCAGGCTACGGCGCGCAGGGACTTAGAAAAATTCGCCTCGGCCGCTCGGAGAAACTCCGAAAGCGGTCGGTTTCTTGAGTTTTTCTCGAAAACCGTCAGGTCGACCATACACTTTTTTTGCACGTACGTGTCCGTCTCGGCGTCCCACACAATGATCTAACGTTCCCGTCCGTCCGAAAATTTTTTTGAAAATTTTCCACCTGGACCGAACGAAAAATTTTCGATTTTGCAAAATGTTTCACGCTCATCACGTAGCCAGTAGCAATGCGAAGCGAACCATATAGCTGTCTCCTCGATCCGACCCGTAGATCGGGCGCAACAACGATCCGAACGGGCGAAGTTACACGCGTCGCACGTACGGCCAGGCTACGGCGCGCAGGGACTTAGAAAAATTCGCCTCGGCCGCTCGGAGAAACTCCGAAAGCGGTCGGTTTCTTGAGTTTTTCTCGAAAACCGTCAGGTCGACCATACACTTTTTTTGCACGTACGTGTCCGTCTCGGCGTCCCACACAATGATCTAACGTTCCCGTCCGTCCGAAAATTTTTTTGAAAATTTTCCACCTGGACCGAACGAAAAATTTTCGATTTTGCAAAATGTTTCACGCTCATCACGTAGCCAGTAGCAATGCGAAGCGAACCATATAGCTGTCTCCTCGATCCGACCCGTAGATCGGGCGCAACAACGATCCGAACGGGCGAAGTTACACGCGTCGCACGTACGGCCAGGCTACGGCGCGCAGGGACTTAGAAAAATTCGCCTCGGCCGCTCGGAGAAACTCCGAAAGCGGTCGGTTTCTTGAGTTTTTCTCGAAAACCGTCAGGTCGACCATACACTTTTTTTGCACGTACGTGTCCGTCTCGGCGTCCCACACAATGATCTAACGTTCCCGTCCGTCCGAAAATTTTTTTGAAAATTTTCCACCTGGACCGAACGAAAAATTTTCGATTTTGCAAAATGTTTCACGCTCATCACGTAGCCAGTAGCAATGCGAAGCGAACCATATAGCTGTCTCCTCGATCCGACCCGTAGATCGGGCGCAACAACGATCCGAACGGGCGAAGTTACACGCGTCGCACGTACGGCCAGGCTACGGCGCGCAGGGACTTAGAAAAATTCGCCTCGGCCGCTCGGAGAAACTCCGAAAGCGGTCGGTTTCTTGAGTTTTTCTCGAAAACCGTCAGGTCGACCATACACTTTTTTTGCACGTACGTGTCCGTCTCGGCGTCCCACACAATGATCTAACGTTCCCGTCCGTCCGAAAATTTTTTTGAAAATTTTCCACCTGGACCGAACGAAAAATTTTCGATTTTGCAAAATGTTTCACGCTCATCACGTAGCCAGTAGCAATGCGAAGCGAACCATATAGCTGTCTCCTCGATCCGACCCGTAGATCGGGCGCAACAACGATCCGAACGGGCGAAGTTACACGCGTCGCACGTACGGCCAGGCTACGGCGCGCAGGGACTTAGAAAAATTCGCCTCGGCCGCTCGGAGAAACTCCGAAAGCGGTCGGTTTCTTGAGTTTTTCTCGAAAACCGTCAGGTCGACCATACACTTTTTTTGCACGTACGTGTCCGTCTCGGCGTCCCACACAATGATCTAACGTTCCCGTCCGTCCGAAAATTTTTTTGAAAATTTTCCACCTGGACCGAACGAAAAATTTTCGATTTTGCAAAATGTTTCACGCTCATCACGTAGCCAGTAGCAATGCGAAGCGAACCATATAGCTGTCTCCTCGATCCGACCCGTAGATCGGGCGCAACAACGATCCGAACGGGCGAAGTTACACGCGTCGCACGTACGGCCAGGCTACGGCGCGCAGGGACTTAGAAAAATTCGCCTCGGCCGCTCGGAGAAACTCCGAAAGCGGTCGGTTTCTTGAGTTTTTCTCGAAAACCGTCAGGTGGACTTACAATTTGTTTTATACGTGTAGGTGCGTATGTTCATTCTACACATTAGTCTGCAGTTTGTTTTTAAATACATCCTTTTTTAAAAATTTTTTACCTGCGCCGAAAAAAAATTTTAACATTTTTGAAAATTTTTTTTTTCGTATGCTTGCTATAATCTTGCTGAAGGGCCTGGTATAATTTTTTTTGCGTCCTTTTTCTTGAGGTGCGTGTTTTGATCGTTTAAGTTCCAACGCGCCTTCCGGTTGGCGCGCTCGTTTAGCGAGTTCGCACGGTAAGTGCGCGTGGCGTAGCCCAGGCGTCGCCGACCGCCCGGCCGCTCGTTTCGTATCTATAAGAGAGACGACGATCCGACGCGCTTGGCGTGGAGCGGAGCGGGCGTGTGGCTATTCTATGACCTCGGTTGAGAAGCAGTCACCGCTCCTCGGTAGGACTCTTGTAGTTCTTTCGACTGTTCTATCTCCTTGCGTCGTCCTGGATAATTCTCTTCACAGCATTGCCACGGGTCGGTGTCTTTGACCGAATGGCCTATATGTGGCGAGCACCCTGCCGGGGTGTTGGTGACCTGTACGTTCGTTTTATCGGCGTGCTTGTACGACTGAGCATCTACTCTCTCCTTTAATTATTAAGGGGCTTGTTCCGAGCGAAAGGAATTGTAAACACTCCGTATCAGAGATAGAATTTATTCTACTCTTTTACATAAAGGGGAATGTTGAATATTTTTCAAACACTTTAGACGTACGAGGGTGCGTAAACACGCGATGCGTGTGGAGTAGCCTTGAGCGAAGAGAGGAAGGTTTGAATAATTTTAAAGTATTGAAAGAGTGTACCGTATAACATAGCTAATTTTACACTCTAAGAAAGACGAAAAGTGTTACTTGGGAATTGAAAATCAAGAGGTGTCAGAAATATGAAGTGGACTTTGAGAGCGAATGTTGGGATCGCTAAGAGAAAAGGGTCTTACTCGCAGAGTAAAAGGCCAGAACATATAAATTGGGAGAGCATCGTCGATCGGATCTCCGAGAGACCCGACGACGAAAAATGAAATATATATCAAAGTCCACATAAAATTGGAACGGAAGCTGTTTTGTATATAATTCTCGAGTGACGACAATCTCACTCCCTGGTTGATCCTGCCAGTAGTCATATGCTTGTCTCAAAGATTAAGCCATGCATGTCTCAGTACATACCGAACTAAGGTGAAACCGCGAATGGCTCATTAAATCAGTTA
>CATORF010000605.1:118469-138469 GCA_951804975.1 Anthophora plumipes
TTTTGAAAATTTTCCACCTGGACCGAACGAAAAATTTTCGATTTTGCAAAATGTTTCACGCTCATCACGTAGCCAGTAGCAATGCGAAGCGAACCATATAGCTGTCTCCTCGATCCGACCCGTAGATCGGGCGCAACAACGATCCGAACGGGCGAAGTTACACGCGTCGCACGTACGGCCAGGCTACGGCGCGCAGGGACTTAGAAAAATTCGCCTCGGCCGCTCGGAGAAACTCCGAAAGCGGTCGGTTTCTTGAGTTTTTCTCGAAAACCGTCAGGTCGACCATACACTTTTTTTGCACGTACGTGTCCGTCTCGGCGTCCCACACAATGATCTAACGTTCCCGTCCGTCCGAAAATTTTTTTGAAAATTTTCCACCTGGACCGAACGAAAAATTTTCGATTTTGCAAAATGTTTCACGCTCATCACGTAGCCAGTAGCAATGCGAAGCGAACCATATAGCTGTCTCCTCGATCCGACCCGTAGATCGGGCGCAACAACGATCCGAACGGGCGAAGTTACACGCGTCGCACGTACGGCCAGGCTACGGCGCGCAGGGACTTAGAAAAATTCGCCTCGGCCGCTCGGAGAAACTCCGAAAGCGGTCGGTTTCTTGAGTTTTTCTCGAAAACCGTCAGGTCGACCATACACTTTTTTTGCACGTACGTGTCCGTCTCGGCGTCCCACACAATGATCTAACGTTCCCGTCCGTCCGAAAATTTTTTTGAAAATTTTCCACCTGGACCGAACGAAAAATTTTCGATTTTGCAAAATGTTTCACGCTCATCACGTAGCCAGTAGCAATGCGAAGCGAACCATATAGCTGTCTCCTCGATCCGACCCGTAGATCGGGCGCAACAACGATCCGAACGGGCGAAGTTACACGCGTCGCACGTACGGCCAGGCTACGGCGCGCAGGGACTTAGAAAAATTCGCCTCGGCCGCTCGGAGAAACTCCGAAAGCGGTCGGTTTCTTGAGTTTTTCTCGAAAACCGTCAGGTCGACCATACACTTTTTTTGCACGTACGTGTCCGTCTCGGCGTCCCACACAATGATCTAACGTTCCCGTCCGTCCGAAAATTTTTTTGAAAATTTTCCACCTGGACCGAACGAAAAATTTTCGATTTTGCAAAATGTTTCACGCTCATCACGTAGCCAGTAGCAATGCGAAGCGAACCATATAGCTGTCTCCTCGATCCGACCCGTAGATCGGGCGCAACAACGATCCGAACGGGCGAAGTTACACGCGTCGCACGTACGGCCAGGCTACGGCGCGCAGGGACTTAGAAAAATTCGCCTCGGCCGCTCGGAGAAACTCCGAAAGCGGTCGGTTTCTTGAGTTTTTCTCGAAAACCGTCAGGTCGACCATACACTTTTTTTGCACGTACGTGTCCGTCTCGGCGTCCCACACAATGATCTAACGTTCCCGTCCGTCCGAAAATTTTTTTGAAAATTTTCCACCTGGACCGAACGAAAAATTTTCGATTTTGCAAAATGTTTCACGCTCATCACGTAGCCAGTAGCAATGCGAAGCGAACCATATAGCTGTCTCCTCGATCCGACCCGTAGATCGGGCGCAACAACGATCCGAACGGGCGAAGTTACACGCGTCGCACGTACGGCCAGGCTACGGCGCGCAGGGACTTAGAAAAATTCGCCTCGGCCGCTCGGAGAAACTCCGAAAGCGGTCGGTTTCTTGAGTTTTTCTCGAAAACCGTCAGGTCGACCATACACTTTTTTTGCACGTACGTGTCCGTCTCGGCGTCCCACACAATGATCTAACGTTCCCGTCCGTCCGAAAATTTTTTTGAAAATTTTCCACCTGGACCGAACGAAAAATTTTCGATTTTGCAAAATGTTTCACGCTCATCACGTAGCCAGTAGCAATGCGAAGCGAACCATATAGCTGTCTCCTCGATCCGACCCGTAGATCGGGCGCAACAACGATCCGAACGGGCGAAGTTACACGCGTCGCACGTACGGCCAGGCTACGGCGCGCAGGGACTTAGAAAAATTCGCCTCGGCCGCTCGGAGAAACTCCGAAAGCGGTCGGTTTCTTGAGTTTTTCTCGAAAACCGTCAGGTCGACCATACACTTTTTTTGCACGTACGTGTCCGTCTCGGCGTCCCACACAATGATCTAACGTTCCCGTCCGTCCGAAAATTTTTTTGAAAATTTTCCACCTGGACCGAACGAAAAATTTTCGATTTTGCAAAATGTTTCACGCTCATCACGTAGCCAGTAGCAATGCGAAGCGAACCATATAGCTGTCTCCTCGATCCGACCCGTAGATCGGGCGCAACAACGATCCGAACGGGCGAAGTTACACGCGTCGCACGTACGGCCAGGCTACGGCGCGCAGGGACTTAGAAAAATTCGCCTCGGCCGCTCGGAGAAACTCCGAAAGCGGTCGGTTTCTTGAGTTTTTCTCGAAAACCGTCAGGTCGACCATACACTTTTTTTGCACGTACGTGTCCGTCTCGGCGTCCCACACAATGATCTAACGTTCCCGTCCGTCCGAAAATTTTTTTGAAAATTTTCCACCTGGACCGAACGAAAAATTTTCGATTTTGCAAAATGTTTCACGCTCATCACGTAGCCAGTAGCAATGCGAAGCGAACCATATAGCTGTCTCCTCGATCCGACCCGTAGATCGGGCGCAACAACGATCCGAACGGGCGAAGTTACACGCGTCGCACGTACGGCCAGGCTACGGCGCGCAGGGACTTAGAAAAATTCGCCTCGGCCGCTCGGAGAAACTCCGAAAGCGGTCGGTTTCTTGAGTTTTTCTCGAAAACCGTCAGGTCGACCATACACTTTTTTTGCACGTACGTGTCCGTCTCGGCGTCCCACACAATGATCTAACGTTCCCGTCCGTCCGAAAATTTTTTTGAAAATTTTCCACCTGGACCGAACGAAAAATTTTCGATTTTGCAAAATGTTTCACGCTCATCACGTAGCCAGTAGCAATGCGAAGCGAACCATATAGCTGTCTCCTCGATCCGACCCGTAGATCGGGCGCAACAACGATCCGAACGGGCGAAGTTACACGCGTCGCACGTACGGCCAGGCTACGGCGCGCAGGGACTTAGAAAAATTCGCCTCGGCCGCTCGGAGAAACTCCGAAAGCGGTCGGTTTCTTGAGTTTTTCTCGAAAACCGTCAGGTCGACCATACACTTTTTTTGCACGTACGTGTCCGTCTCGGCGTCCCACACAATGATCTAACGTTCCCGTCCGTCCGAAAATTTTTTTGAAAATTTTCCACCTGGACCGAACGAAAAATTTTCGATTTTGCAAAATGTTTCACGCTCATCACGTAGCCAGTAGCAATGCGAAGCGAACCATATAGCTGTCTCCTCGATCCGACCCGTAGATCGGGCGCAACAACGATCCGAACGGGCGAAGTTACACGCGTCGCACGTACGGCCAGGCTACGGCGCGCAGGGACTTAGAAAAATTCGCCTCGGCCGCTCGGAGAAACTCCGAAAGCGGTCGGTTTCTTGAGTTTTTCTCGAAAACCGTCAGGTCGACCATACACTTTTTTTGCACGTACGTGTCCGTCTCGGCGTCCCACACAATGATCTAACGTTCCCGTCCGTCCGAAAATTTTTTTGAAAATTTTCCACCTGGACCGAACGAAAAATTTTCGATTTTGCAAAATGTTTCACGCTCATCACGTAGCCAGTAGCAATGCGAAGCGAACCATATAGCTGTCTCCTCGATCCGACCCGTAGATCGGGCGCAACAACGATCCGAACGGGCGAAGTTACACGCGTCGCACGTACGGCCAGGCTACGGCGCGCAGGGACTTAGAAAAATTCGCCTCGGCCGCTCGGAGAAACTCCGAAAGCGGTCGGTTTCTTGAGTTTTTCTCGAAAACCGTCAGGTCGACCATACACTTTTTTTGCACGTACGTGTCCGTCTCGGCGTCCCACACAATGATCTAACGTTCCCGTCCGTCCGAAAATTTTTTTGAAAATTTTCCACCTGGACCGAACGAAAAATTTTCGATTTTGCAAAATGTTTCACGCTCATCACGTAGCCAGTAGCAATGCGAAGCGAACCATATAGCTGTCTCCTCGATCCGACCCGTAGATCGGGCGCAACAACGATCCGAACGGGCGAAGTTACACGCGTCGCACGTACGGCCAGGCTACGGCGCGCAGGGACTTAGAAAAATTCGCCTCGGCCGCTCGGAGAAACTCCGAAAGCGGTCGGTTTCTTGAGTTTTTCTCGAAAACCGTCAGGTCGACCATACACTTTTTTTGCACGTACGTGTCCGTCTCGGCGTCCCACACAATGATCTAACGTTCCCGTCCGTCCGAAAATTTTTTTGAAAATTTTCCACCTGGACCGAACGAAAAATTTTCGATTTTGCAAAATGTTTCACGCTCATCACGTAGCCAGTAGCAATGCGAAGCGAACCATATAGCTGTCTCCTCGATCCGACCCGTAGATCGGGCGCAACAACGATCCGAACGGGCGAAGTTACACGCGTCGCACGTACGGCCAGGCTACGGCGCGCAGGGACTTAGAAAAATTCGCCTCGGCCGCTCGGAGAAACTCCGAAAGCGGTCGGTTTCTTGAGTTTTTCTCGAAAACCGTCAGGTCGACCATACACTTTTTTTGCACGTACGTGTCCGTCTCGGCGTCCCACACAATGATCTAACGTTCCCGTCCGTCCGAAAATTTTTTTGAAAATTTTCCACCTGGACCGAACGAAAAATTTTCGATTTTGCAAAATGTTTCACGCTCATCACGTAGCCAGTAGCAATGCGAAGCGAACCATATAGCTGTCTCCTCGATCCGACCCGTAGATCGGGCGCAACAACGATCCGAACGGGCGAAGTTACACGCGTCGCACGTACGGCCAGGCTACGGCGCGCAGGGACTTAGAAAAATTCGCCTCGGCCGCTCGGAGAAACTCCGAAAGCGGTCGGTTTCTTGAGTTTTTCTCGAAAACCGTCAGGTCGACCATACACTTTTTTTGCACGTACGTGTCCGTCTCGGCGTCCCACACAATGATCTAACGTTCCCGTCCGTCCGAAAATTTTTTTGAAAATTTTCCACCTGGACCGAACGAAAAATTTTCGATTTTGCAAAATGTTTCACGCTCATCACGTAGCCAGTAGCAATGCGAAGCGAACCATATAGCTGTCTCCTCGATCCGACCCGTAGATCGGGCGCAACAACGATCCGAACGGGCGAAGTTACACGCGTCGCACGTACGGCCAGGCTACGGCGCGCAGGGACTTAGAAAAATTCGCCTCGGCCGCTCGGAGAAACTCCGAAAGCGGTCGGTTTCTTGAGTTTTTCTCGAAAACCGTCAGGTCGACCATACACTTTTTTTGCACGTACGTGTCCGTCTCGGCGTCCCACACAATGATCTAACGTTCCCGTCCGTCCGAAAATTTTTTTGAAAATTTTCCACCTGGACCGAACGAAAAATTTTCGATTTTGCAAAATGTTTCACGCTCATCACGTAGCCAGTAGCAATGCGAAGCGAACCATATAGCTGTCTCCTCGATCCGACCCGTAGATCGGGCGCAACAACGATCCGAACGGGCGAAGTTACACGCGTCGCACGTACGGCCAGGCTACGGCGCGCAGGGACTTAGAAAAATTCGCCTCGGCCGCTCGGAGAAACTCCGAAAGCGGTCGGTTTCTTGAGTTTTTCTCGAAAACCGTCAGGTCGACCATACACTTTTTTTGCACGTACGTGTCCGTCTCGGCGTCCCACACAATGATCTAACGTTCCCGTCCGTCCGAAAATTTTTTTGAAAATTTTCCACCTGGACCGAACGAAAAATTTTCGATTTTGCAAAATGTTTCACGCTCATCACGTAGCCAGTAGCAATGCGAAGCGAACCATATAGCTGTCTCCTCGATCCGACCCGTAGATCGGGCGCAACAACGATCCGAACGGGCGAAGTTACACGCGTCGCACGTACGGCCAGGCTACGGCGCGCAGGGACTTAGAAAAATTCGCCTCGGCCGCTCGGAGAAACTCCGAAAGCGGTCGGTTTCTTGAGTTTTTCTCGAAAACCGTCAGGTCGACCATACACTTTTTTTGCACGTACGTGTCCGTCTCGGCGTCCCACACAATGATCTAACGTTCCCGTCCGTCCGAAAATTTTTTTGAAAATTTTCCACCTGGACCGAACGAAAAATTTTCGATTTTGCAAAATGTTTCACGCTCATCACGTAGCCAGTAGCAATGCGAAGCGAACCATATAGCTGTCTCCTCGATCCGACCCGTAGATCGGGCGCAACAACGATCCGAACGGGCGAAGTTACACGCGTCGCACGTACGGCCAGGCTACGGCGCGCAGGGACTTAGAAAAATTCGCCTCGGCCGCTCGGAGAAACTCCGAAAGCGGTCGGTTTCTTGAGTTTTTCTCGAAAACCGTCAGGTCGACCATACACTTTTTTTGCACGTACGTGTCCGTCTCGGCGTCCCACACAATGATCTAACGTTCCCGTCCGTCCGAAAATTTTTTTGAAAATTTTCCACCTGGACCGAACGAAAAATTTTCGATTTTGCAAAATGTTTCACGCTCATCACGTAGCCAGTAGCAATGCGAAGCGAACCATATAGCTGTCTCCTCGATCCGACCCGTAGATCGGGCGCAACAACGATCCGAACGGGCGAAGTTACACGCGTCGCACGTACGGCCAGGCTACGGCGCGCAGGGACTTAGAAAAATTCGCCTCGGCCGCTCGGAGAAACTCCGAAAGCGGTCGGTTTCTTGAGTTTTTCTCGAAAACCGTCAGGTCGACCATACACTTTTTTTGCACGTACGTGTCCGTCTCGGCGTCCCACACAATGATCTAACGTTCCCGTCCGTCCGAAAATTTTTTTGAAAATTTTCCACCTGGACCGAACGAAAAATTTTCGATTTTGCAAAATGTTTCACGCTCATCACGTAGCCAGTAGCAATGCGAAGCGAACCATATAGCTGTCTCCTCGATCCGACCCGTAGATCGGGCGCAACAACGATCCGAACGGGCGAAGTTACACGCGTCGCACGTACGGCCAGGCTACGGCGCGCAGGGACTTAGAAAAATTCGCCTCGGCCGCTCGGAGAAACTCCGAAAGCGGTCGGTTTCTTGAGTTTTTCTCGAAAACCGTCAGGTCGACCATACACTTTTTTTGCACGTACGTGTCCGTCTCGGCGTCCCACACAATGATCTAACGTTCCCGTCCGTCCGAAAATTTTTTTGAAAATTTTCCACCTGGACCGAACGAAAAATTTTCGATTTTGCAAAATGTTTCACGCTCATCACGTAGCCAGTAGCAATGCGAAGCGAACCATATAGCTGTCTCCTCGATCCGACCCGTAGATCGGGCGCAACAACGATCCGAACGGGCGAAGTTACACGCGTCGCACGTACGGCCAGGCTACGGCGCGCAGGGACTTAGAAAAATTCGCCTCGGCCGCTCGGAGAAACTCCGAAAGCGGTCGGTTTCTTGAGTTTTTCTCGAAAACCGTCAGGTCGACCATACACTTTTTTTGCACGTACGTGTCCGTCTCGGCGTCCCACACAATGATCTAACGTTCCCGTCCGTCCGAAAATTTTTTTGAAAATTTTCCACCTGGACCGAACGAAAAATTTTCGATTTTGCAAAATGTTTCACGCTCATCACGTAGCCAGTAGCAATGCGAAGCGAACCATATAGCTGTCTCCTCGATCCGACCCGTAGATCGGGCGCAACAACGATCCGAACGGGCGAAGTTACACGCGTCGCACGTACGGCCAGGCTACGGCGCGCAGGGACTTAGAAAAATTCGCCTCGGCCGCTCGGAGAAACTCCGAAAGCGGTCGGTTTCTTGAGTTTTTCTCGAAAACCGTCAGGTCGACCATACACTTTTTTTGCACGTACGTGTCCGTCTCGGCGTCCCACACAATGATCTAACGTTCCCGTCCGTCCGAAAATTTTTTTGAAAATTTTCCACCTGGACCGAACGAAAAATTTTCGATTTTGCAAAATGTTTCACGCTCATCACGTAGCCAGTAGCAATGCGAAGCGAACCATATAGCTGTCTCCTCGATCCGACCCGTAGATCGGGCGCAACAACGATCCGAACGGGCGAAGTTACACGCGTCGCACGTACGGCCAGGCTACGGCGCGCAGGGACTTAGAAAAATTCGCCTCGGCCGCTCGGAGAAACTCCGAAAGCGGTCGGTTTCTTGAGTTTTTCTCGAAAACCGTCAGGTCGACCATACACTTTTTTTGCACGTACGTGTCCGTCTCGGCGTCCCACACAATGATCTAACGTTCCCGTCCGTCCGAAAATTTTTTTGAAAATTTTCCACCTGGACCGAACGAAAAATTTTCGATTTTGCAAAATGTTTCACGCTCATCACGTAGCCAGTAGCAATGCGAAGCGAACCATATAGCTGTCTCCTCGATCCGACCCGTAGATCGGGCGCAACAACGATCCGAACGGGCGAAGTTACACGCGTCGCACGTACGGCCAGGCTACGGCGCGCAGGGACTTAGAAAAATTCGCCTCGGCCGCTCGGAGAAACTCCGAAAGCGGTCGGTTTCTTGAGTTTTTCTCGAAAACCGTCAGGTCGACCATACACTTTTTTTGCACGTACGTGTCCGTCTCGGCGTCCCACACAATGATCTAACGTTCCCGTCCGTCCGAAAATTTTTTTGAAAATTTTCCACCTGGACCGAACGAAAAATTTTCGATTTTGCAAAATGTTTCACGCTCATCACGTAGCCAGTAGCAATGCGAAGCGAACCATATAGCTGTCTCCTCGATCCGACCCGTAGATCGGGCGCAACAACGATCCGAACGGGCGAAGTTACACGCGTCGCACGTACGGCCAGGCTACGGCGCGCAGGGACTTAGAAAAATTCGCCTCGGCCGCTCGGAGAAACTCCGAAAGCGGTCGGTTTCTTGAGTTTTTCTCGAAAACCGTCAGGTCGACCATACACTTTTTTTGCACGTACGTGTCCGTCTCGGCGTCCCACACAATGATCTAACGTTCCCGTCCGTCCGAAAATTTTTTTGAAAATTTTCCACCTGGACCGAACGAAAAATTTTCGATTTTGCAAAATGTTTCACGCTCATCACGTAGCCAGTAGCAATGCGAAGCGAACCATATAGCTGTCTCCTCGATCCGACCCGTAGATCGGGCGCAACAACGATCCGAACGGGCGAAGTTACACGCGTCGCACGTACGGCCAGGCTACGGCGCGCAGGGACTTAGAAAAATTCGCCTCGGCCGCTCGGAGAAACTCCGAAAGCGGTCGGTTTCTTGAGTTTTTCTCGAAAACCGTCAGGTCGACCATACACTTTTTTTGCACGTACGTGTCCGTCTCGGCGTCCCACACAATGATCTAACGTTCCCGTCCGTCCGAAAATTTTTTTGAAAATTTTCCACCTGGACCGAACGAAAAATTTTCGATTTTGCAAAATGTTTCACGCTCATCACGTAGCCAGTAGCAATGCGAAGCGAACCATATAGCTGTCTCCTCGATCCGACCCGTAGATCGGGCGCAACAACGATCCGAACGGGCGAAGTTACACGCGTCGCACGTACGGCCAGGCTACGGCGCGCAGGGACTTAGAAAAATTCGCCTCGGCCGCTCGGAGAAACTCCGAAAGCGGTCGGTTTCTTGAGTTTTTCTCGAAAACCGTCAGGTCGACCATACACTTTTTTTGCACGTACGTGTCCGTCTCGGCGTCCCACACAATGATCTAACGTTCCCGTCCGTCCGAAAATTTTTTGAAAATTTTCCACCTGGACCGAACGAAAAATTTTCGATTTTGCAAAATGTTTCACGCTCATCACGTAGCCAGTAGCAATGCGAAGCGAACCATATAGCTGTCTCCTCGATCCGACCCGTAGATCGGGCGCAACAACGATCCGAACGGGCGAAGTTACACGCGTCGCACGTACGGCCAGGCTACGGCGCGCAGGGACTTAGAAAAATTCGCCTCGGCCGCTCGGAGAAACTCCGAAAGCGGTCGGTTTCTTGAGTTTTTCTCGAAAACCGTCAGGTCGACCATACACTTTTTTTGCACGTACGTGTCCGTCTCGGCGTCCCACACAATGATCTAACGTTCCCGTCCGTCCGAAAATTTTTTTGAAAATTTTCCACCTGGACCGAACGAAAAATTTTCGATTTTGCAAAATGTTTCACGCTCATCACGTAGCCAGTAGCAATGCGAAGCGAACCATATAGCTGTCTCCTCGATCCGACCCGTAGATCGGGCGCAACAACGATCCGAACGGGCGAAGTTACACGCGTCGCACGTACGGCCAGGCTACGGCGCGCAGGGACTTAGAAAAATTCGCCTCGGCCGCTCGGAGAAACTCCGAAAGCGGTCGGTTTCTTGAGTTTTTCTCGAAAACCGTCAGGTCGACCATACACTTTTTTTGCACGTACGTGTCCGTCTCGGCGTCCCACACAATGATCTAACGTTCCCGTCCGTCCGAAAATTTTTTTGAAAATTTTCCACCTGGACCGAACGAAAAATTTTCGATTTTGCAAAATGTTTCACGCTCATCACGTAGCCAGTAGCAATGCGAAGCGAACCATATAGCTGTCTCCTCGATCCGACCCGTAGATCGGGCGCAACAACGATCCGAACGGGCGAAGTTACACGCGTCGCACGTACGGCCAGGCTACGGCGCGCAGGGACTTAGAAAAATTCGCCTCGGCCGCTCGGAGAAACTCCGAAAGCGGTCGGTTTCTTGAGTTTTTCTCGAAAACCGTCAGGTCGACCATACACTTTTTTTGCACGTACGTGTCCGTCTCGGCGTCCCACACAATGATCTAACGTTCCCGTCCGTCCGAAAATTTTTTTGAAAATTTTCCACCTGGACCGAACGAAAAATTTTCGATTTTGCAAAATGTTTCACGCTCATCACGTAGCCAGTAGCAATGCGAAGCGAACCATATAGCTGTCTCCTCGATCCGACCCGTAGATCGGGCGCAACAACGATCCGAACGGGCGAAGTTACACGCGTCGCACGTACGGCCAGGCTACGGCGCGCAGGGACTTAGAAAAATTCGCCTCGGCCGCTCGGAGAAACTCCGAAAGCGGTCGGTTTCTTGAGTTTTTCTCGAAAACCGTCAGGTCGACCATACACTTTTTTTGCACGTACGTGTCCGTCTCGGCGTCCCACACAATGATCTAACGTTCCCGTCCGTCCGAAAATTTTTTTGAAAATTTTCCACCTGGACCGAACGAAAAATTTTCGATTTTGCAAAATGTTTCACGCTCATCACGTAGCCAGTAGCAATGCGAAGCGAACCATATAGCTGTCTCCTCGATCCGACCCGTAGATCGGGCGCAACAACGATCCGAACGGGCGAAGTTACACGCGTCGCACGTACGGCCAGGCTACGGCGCGCAGGGACTTAGAAAAATTCGCCTCGGCCGCTCGGAGAAACTCCGAAAGCGGTCGGTTTCTTGAGTTTTTCTCGAAAACCGTCAGGTCGACCATACACTTTTTTTGCACGTACGTGTCCGTCTCGGCGTCCCACACAATGATCTAACGTTCCCGTCCGTCCGAAAATTTTTTTGAAAATTTTCCACCTGGACCGAACGAAAAATTTTCGATTTTGCAAAATGTTTCACGCTCATCACGTAGCCAGTAGCAATGCGAAGCGAACCATATAGCTGTCTCCTCGATCCGACCCGTAGATCGGGCGCAACAACGATCCGAACGGGCGAAGTTACACGCGTCGCACGTACGGCCAGGCTACGGCGCGCAGGGACTTAGAAAAATTCGCCTCGGCCGCTCGGAGAAACTCCGAAAGCGGTCGGTTTCTTGAGTTTTTCTCGAAAACCGTCAGGTCGACCATACACTTTTTTTGCACGTACGTGTCCGTCTCGGCGTCCCACACAATGATCTAACGTTCCCGTCCGTCCGAAAATTTTTTTGAAAATTTTCCACCTGGACCGAACGAAAAATTTTCGATTTTGCAAAATGTTTCACGCTCATCACGTAGCCAGTAGCAATGCGAAGCGAACCATATAGCTGTCTCCTCGATCCGACCCGTAGATCGGGCGCAACAACGATCCGAACGGGCGAAGTTACACGCGTCGCACGTACGGCCAGGCTACGGCGCGCAGGGACTTAGAAAAATTCGCCTCGGCCGCTCGGAGAAACTCGAAAGCGGTCGGTTTCTTGAGTTTTTCTCGAAAACCGTCAGGTCGACCATACACCTTTTTTTGCACGTACGTGTCCGTCTCGGCGTCCCACACAATGATCTAACGTTCCCGTCCGTCCGAAAATTTTTTTGAAAATTTTCCACCTGGACCGAACGAAAAATTTTCGATTTTGCAAAATGTTTCACGCTCATCACGTAGCCAGTAGCAATGCGAAAGCGAACCTATAGCTGTCTCCTCGATCCGACCCGTAGATCGGGCGCAACAACGATCCGAACGGGCGAAGTTACACGCGTCGCACGTACGGCCAGGCTACGGCGCGCAGGGACTTAGAAAAATTCGCCTCGGCCGCTCGGAGAAACTCCGAAAGCGGTCGGTTTCTTGAGTTTTTCTCGAAAACCGTCAGGTCGACCATACACTTTTTTTGCACGTTCGTGTCCGTCTCGGCGTCCCACACAATGATCTAACGTTCCCGTCCGTCCGAAAATTTTTTTGAAAATTTTCCACCTGGACCGAACGAAAAATTTTCGATTTTGCAAAATGTTTCACGCTCATCACGTAGCCAGTAGCAATGCGAAGCGAACCATATAGCTGTCTCCTCGATCCGACCCGTAGATCGGGCGCAACAACGATCCGAACGGGCGAAGTTACACGCGTCGCACGTACGGCCAGGCTACGGCGCGCAGGGACTTAGAAAAATTCGCCTCGGCCGCTCGGAGAAACTCCGAAAGCGGTCGGTTTCTTGAGTTTTTCTCGAAAACCGTCAGGTCGACCATACACTTTTTTTGCACGTACGTGTCCGTCTCGGCGTCCCACACAATGATCTAACGTTCCCGTCCGTCCGAAAATTTTTTTGAAAATTTTCCACCTGGACCGAACGAAAAATTTTCGATTTTGCAAAATGTTTCACGCTCATCACGTAGCCAGTAGCAATGCGAAGCGAACCATATAGCTGTCTCCTCGATCCGACCCGTAGATCGGGCGCAACAACGATCCGAACGGGCGAAGTTACACGCGTCGCACGTACGGCCAGGCTACGGCGCGCAGGGACTTAGAAAAATTTCGCCTCGGCCGCTCGGAGAAACTCCGAAAGCGGTCGGTTTCTTGAGTTTTTCTCGAAAACCGTCAGGTCGACCATACACTTTTTTTGCACGTACGTGTCCGTCTCGGCGTCCCACACAATGATCTAACGTTCCCGTCCGTCCGAAAATTTTTTTGAAAATTTTCCACCTGGACCGAACGAAAAATTTTCGATTTTGCAAAATGTTTCACGCTCATCACGTAGCCAGTAGCAATGCGAAGCGAACCATATAGCTGTCTCCTCGATCCGACCCGTAGATCGGGCGCAACAACGATCCGAACGGGCGAAGTTACACGCGTCGCACGTACGGCCAGGCTACGGCGCGCAGGGACTTAGAAAAATTCGCCTCGGCCGCTCGGAGAAACTCCGAAAGCGGTCGGTTTCTTGAGTTTTTCTCGAAAACCGTCAGGTGGACTTACAATTTGTTTTATACGTGTAGGTGCGTATGTTCATTCTACACATTAGTCTGCAGTTTGTTTTTAAATACATCCTTTTTTAAAAATTTTTTACCTGCGCCGAAAAAAAATTTTAACATTTTTGAAAATTTTTTTTTTCGTATGCTTGCTATAATCTTGCTGAAGGGCCTGGTATAATTTTTTTTGCGTCCTTTTTCTTGAGGTGCGTGTTTTGATCGTTTAAGTTCCAACGCGCCTTCCGGTTGGCGCGCTCGTTTAGCGAGTTCGCACGGTAAGTGCGCGTGGCGTAGCCCAGGCGGTCGCCGACCGCCCGGCCGCTCGTTTCGTATCTATAAGAGAGACGACGATCCGACGCGCTTGGCGTGGAGCGGAGCGGGCGTGTGGCTATTCTATGACCTCGGTTGAGAAGCAGTCACCGCTCCTCGGTAGGACTCTTGTAGTTCTTTCGACTGTTCTATCTCCTTGCGTCGTCCTGGATAATTCTCTTCACAGCATTGCCACGGGTCGGTGTCTTTGACCGAATGGCCTATATGTGGCGAGCACCCTGCCGGGGTGTTGGTGAACCTGTACGTTCGTTTTATCGGCGTGCTTGTACGACTGAGCATCTACTCTCTCCTTTAATTATTAAGGGGCTTGTTCCGAGCGAAAGGAATTGTAAACACTCCGTATCAGAGATAGAATTTATTCTACTCTTTTACATAAAGGGGAATGTTGAATATTTTTCAAACACTTTAGACGTACGAGGGTGCGTAAACACGCGATGCGTGTGGAGTAGCCTTGAGCGAAGAGAGGAAGGTTTGAATAATTTTAAAGTATTGAAAGAGTGTACCGTATAACATAGCTAATTTTACACTCTAAGAAAGACGAAAAGTGTTACTTGGGAATTGAAAATCAAGAGGTGTCAGAAATATGAAGTGGACTTTGAGAGCGAATGTTGGGATCGCTAAGAGAAAAGGGTCTTACTCGCAGAGTAAAAGGCCAGAACATATAAATTGGGAGAGCATCGTCGATCGGATCTCCGAGAGACCCGACGACGAAAAATGAAATATATATCAAAGTCCACATAAAATTGGAACGGAAGCTGTTTTGTATATAATTCTCGAGTGACGACAATCTCACTCCCTGGTTGATCCTGCCAGTAGTCATATGCTTGTCTCAAAGATTAAGCCATGCATGTCTCAGTACATACCGAACTAAGGTGAAACCGCGAATGGCTCATTAAATCAGTTATGGTTCATTGGATTGTAACCAAAACTTACTTGGACAACTGTGGTAATTCTAGAGCTAATACATGCAAACCAGAATTCCTTCCAGAGATGGAAGGAATGCTTTTATTAGATCAAAACCAATCGGTGGCGGGTGGTTCGCTGCTCGTCCATCGTTTGCTTTGGTGACTCTGAATAACTTTGTGCTGATCGCATGGTCTTCCAGTACCGGCGACGCATCTTTCAAATGTCTGCCTTATCAACTGTCGATGGTAGGTTCTGCGCCTACCATGGTTGTAACGGGTAACGGGGAATCAGGGTTCGATTCCGGAGAGGGAGCCTGAGAAACGGCTACCACATCCAAGGAAGGCAGCAGGCGCGCAAATTACCCACTCCCGGCACGGGGAGGTAGTGACGAAAAATAACGATACGGGACTCATCCGAGGCCCCGTAATCGGAATGAGAACATTTTAAATCCTTTAACGAGGACCAATTGGAGGGCAAGTCTGGTGCCAGCAGCCGCGGTAATTCCAGCTCCAATAGCGTATATTAAAGTTGTTGCGGTTAAAAAGCTCGTAGTTGAATCTGTGTGTCACAGTGTCAGTTCACCGCTCGCGGTGTTTAACTGGCATTATGTGGTACGTCCTACCGGTGGATTTAGCTCTTCACGGGGCGGTCCAACCAGTATCCTATCGCGGTGCTCTTGACTGAGTGTCGAGGTGGGCCGGTACGTTTACTTTGAACAAATTAGAGTGCTTAAAGCAGGCTACTTTCGCCTGAATATTCTGTGCATGGAATTAATGAAATAGGACCTCGGTTCTATTTTGTTGGTTTTCGGAACTCCGAGGTAATGATTAATAGGGACAGATGGGGGCATTCGTATTGCGACGTTAGAGGTGAAATTCTTGGATCGTCGCAAGACGGACAGAAGCGAAAGCATTTGCCAAAAATGTTTTCATTAATCAAGAACGAAAGTTAGAGGTTCGAAGGCGATCAGATACCGCCCTAGTTCTAACCATAAACGATGCCAGCTAGCGATCCGCCGAAGTTCCTCCGATGACTCGACGGGCAGCTTCCGGGAAACCAAAGCTTTTGGGTTCCGGGGGAAGTATGGTTGCAAAGCTGAAACTTAAAGGAATTGACGGAAGGGGCACCACCAGGAGTGGAGCCTGCGGCTTAATTTGACTCAACACGGGAAACCTCACCAGGCCCAGACACCGGAAGGATTGACAGATTGATAGCTCTTTCTTGATTCGGTGGGTGGTGTGCATGGCCGTTCTTAGTTGGTGGAGCGATTTGTCTGGTTATTCCGATAACGAACGAGACTCTAGCCTGCTAAATAGACGTATCTTGTGATATCTCGAAGGCCCCCGGCTTTGGTCGGTGGGTTTTTACTATCAACGTACAAACAAATCTTCTTAGAGGGACAGGCGGCTTCTAGCCGCACGAGATTGAGCAATAACAGGTCTGTGATGCCCTTAGATGTTCTGGGCCGCACGCGCGCTACACTGAAGGAATCAGCGTGTTTTCCCTGGCCGAAAGACCCGGGTAACCCGTTGAACCTCCTTCGTGCTAGGATTGGGGCTTGCAATTATTCCCCATGAACGAGGAATTCCCAGTAAGCGTGAGTCATAAGCTTGCGTTGATTACGTCCCTGCCCTTTGTACACACCGCCCGTCGCTACTACCGATTGAATGATTTAGTGAGGTCTCGGACTGGTGCGCGGCAAATGTCTAGGCATTGCCGATGTTGCCGGGAAGATGACCAAACTTGATCACTTAGAGGAAGTAAAAGTCGTAACAAGGTTTCCGTAGGTGAACCTGCGGAAGGATCATTATTAATATATGTCACATAAAGAATACAATGATCGAAAAAGTGTAACTATAACTCTCAACCAAAACCGTGTTTCGTTATCCCCCAGGGGAATCGAACATGGCACATAATAAAGAAAAGTCGCAAGACTATAAATAAAGGTAGCTGAATGACTCGCCATCGTATTAGTGGCGTAAGAACGTAACTATGACTCTCAACCAAAACCGTGTTTCGTTATCCCCCAGGGAATCGAACATGGCACATACTAAAGAAAAGTCGCAAGACTATAAATAAAGGTAACTGAATGCCTCGTCATCGTATTAGTGGCGTTTTTTTTTTCTTTAAAAACGTAAACTACTACTGACTAGCATCGTGCTTGCCACGGGAACACACACGATGGCTTACGTGCGGAGCCTGGTCTCCCGTCCAACGTAGCCCGTGGCTCACGTAACAAGCGCCGAAATACAGAGAGAGTCGTGCCCAGATCACAGAATCACTAAGAGGGAGAAGGTCTCTCTCTTGCGACAAACGGGAAGAGATACAAACATGCATCGACTCTGTCATACCTTTTAGGTAGAGAAAACAAAACTGGTGAACGTAACCAGAAAAATTACCCCGTGTCCAAGAGACGACGCACCTACCTTTCGATTCAAATGCGATCCGTGGTAATCGTACTCCTCCAGCGTTTCGACAGGTCCCCGAAATGCGTGTCCTAAAGGGACGGAAGTACCGGGTAACCACGAAGATGGAACGCAAGGAGTTATGGAATGTTTCGCCCTGCGATCGCAATCTCAATCGAACGCAAATAATCTCGAACATATTCAGAGGCAGAGGAGGAACACGGTCGCTTTGCGCGCTTCAAAGACGTCGGAGTCGGACACCCGTTCCGCGACAAGGTGTTTTAACCTTCGTCGTCGGCTATTGGGACGAAAGACCGGTCGAAGCCGTATCAAGCCTCCGCGGTCCGTTGAAGTTCTTCGCCTGCTCACTAGCAGTAGGAGGAACACGGTCGCTTTGCGCGCTTCAACTTAAGACGTCGGAGTCGGACACCCGTTCCGCGACAAGGTTGTTTTAACCTTCGTCGTCGGCTATTGGGACGAAAGACCGGTCGAAGCCGTATCAAGCCTCCGCGGGTCCGTTGAAGTTCTTCGCCTGCTCACTAGCAGTAGGAGGAACACGGTCGCTTTGCGCGCTTCAAAGACGTCGGAGTCGGACACCCGTTCCGCGACAAGGTTGTTTTAACCTTCGTCGTCGGCTATTGGGACGAAAGACCGGTCGAAGCCGTATCAAGCCCTCCGCGGGTCCGTTGAAGTTCTTCGCCTGCTCACTAGCAGTAGGAGGAACACGGTCGCTTTGCGCGCTTCAAAGACGTCGGAGTCGGACACCCGTTCCGCGACAAGGTTGTTTTAACCTTCGTCGTCGGCTATTGGGGACGAAAGACCGGTCGAAGCCGTATCAAGCCTCCGCGGGTCCGTTGAAGTTCTTCGCCTGCTCACTAGCAGTAGGAGGAACACGGTCGCTTTGCGCGCTTCAAAGACGTCGGAGTCGGACACCCGTTCCGCGACAAGGTTGTTTTAACCTTCGTCGTCGGTTACTGGGACGAAAGACCGGTCGAAGCCGTATCAAGCCTCCGCGCGTCCGTTGAAATTCACCAGCACTCTAAACAGCAGCAGTAGGAGGAGAGAGGAGTGAGGACTGATGGTCGCTTTGCGCGCTTCAAAGACGTCGGAGTCCGGACACCCGTTCCGCGGCATGGTTGCTTTAACCTTCGTCGTCGGCTATTGGGACGAAAGGCCGGTCGAAGCCGTATCAAGCCTCCGCGGGTCCGTTGAAGTTCTTTCGCCTGCTCATTAGCCAGTAGGAGGAACACGGTTGCTTTGCGCGCTTCAAAGACGTCGGAGTCGGACACCCGTTCCGCGACAAAGTTGTTTTAACCTTCGTCGTCGGCTATTGGGACGAAAGACCGGTCGAAGCCGTATCAAGCCTCCGCGGGTCCGTCGAAGTTCTTCGCACGCTCTTTTTTTTTTGCTGCTCCAGTTTCAAAAGCAATACGCATGCAAAAGATGATGATATAGTCGGACTCCCATTCCGCGGCAAGGCTGTTCTGGTCTTCGTCGTCGGCTATTTGGGAAGAAAGACCCATCGTCTATGCCGTTAATTAGCTTCCGTGCTTCTGTTGAATTTCGCCTACGGCTATTGCGTTCAAGTGCCACAGAGTGCGTGTACGGGCACTGCCATTCTTTGCGTATACTCTTCCGAAGGTGCGAGGTCGAACGAGGATTCTTTGTATCGGGGTATCCCCGTCGTTTCCTCCTCCTCAATCCTTCGATGGTTTCTTTTTCAATTTTTATGTTGGAAAATGTTCTTTGCGCCTGGTCGCTGGTGACGTGCTTGCTTGCACGTGCCGGCGAATTTCGTCTCGGACACACTTTTGTGTCGCCTAGTCGACTTCGGTCGATGCGTACACGGTTCTACCGTTACGAAATGGTGACGCTCGACACCTCCTTCTGTGGCGCTGGTTGGAGGTGTTCGAGTCTCGGTTTCCAGTGTGATTCCGAAAAAGTACTTGAGTTTATATAAAATTATAACAAATACGATTACCCTGAACGGTGGATCACTTGGCTCGTGGGTCGATGAAGAACGCAGCTAATTGCGCGTCAACGTGTGAACTGCAGGACACATGAACATCGACATTTCGAACGCACATTGCGGTCCACGGATACAATTCCTGGACCACGCTTGGCTGAGGGTCGTTCACGTAACCCATATACTGCTTGCGTCGCGTATCTCCCTGTCTCTCCATTTCTTCATATTCCTTTCGCGAATATCCCCGCCGCGACGTTCTTGAAGAACGTTCCGAGTCGGGCGCGCGTAAACGGGGTGTGTGATATGGAGCTAGCCGCTGGAGAGAACGTGGCGTACGAGCGATTGTTGGCGTTCGTCGGCGTTTGCCGCGGGCATGCCTCGATTTGTGTTCTACGCATATGTTGCGAAAATATTATGCGAACGTTTCACAGGAACGATAAAATCGTACGGACTTGCGTGCTGGTGGCTTGCGTGCGTCGCGATGCGACCGCCCACCGTGTACCGCTCCGTCGTAATACAGTCTCCTTGTGGTCGTTTCGCGTAATACGCTCATATTGATGGTTCGCAATCTTGAGTATGCAAGGACCGCGCTCCCTACGTCGTCTGAAACGATTTCATCGTGCTAGACTGAAAGAGAGAAGTTTTGAACTCAGTCTAGAGAGAAGTGAATTGGAGACATCGAGATTGTTCAAATGGAGTGCGTCCGAATGGTCGTGCACCTACCCGGTGGTGTGTCTAGCACCTACGCGGTGTTGG
>CATORF010000605.1:143228-150728 GCA_951804975.1 Anthophora plumipes
GCTCATCACGTAGCCAGTAGCAATGCGAAGCGAACCATATAGCTGTCTCCTCGATCCGACCCGTAGATCGGGCGCAACAACGATCCGAACGGGCGAAGTTACACGCGTCGCACGTACGGCCAGGCTACGGCGCGCAGGGACTTAGAAAAATTCGCCTCGGCCGCTCGGAGAAACTCCGAAAGCGGTCGGTTTCTTGAGTTTTTCTCGAAAACCGTCAGGTCGACCATACACTTTTTTTGCACGTACGTGTCCGTCTCGGCGTCCCACACAATGATCTAACGTTCCCGTCCGTCCGAAAATTTTTTTGAAAATTTTCCACCTGGACCGAACGAAAAATTTTCGATTTTGCACAAACTGTTTCACGCTCATCACGTAGCCAGTAGCAATGCGAAGCGAACCATATAGCTGTCTCCTCGATCCGACCCGTAGATCGGGCGCAACAACGATCCGAACGGGCGAAGTTACACGCGTCGCACGTACGGCCAGGCTACGGCGCGCAGGGACTTAGAAAAATTCGCCTCGGCCGCTCGGAGAAACTCCGAAAGCGGTCGGTTTCTTGAGTTTTTCTCGAAAACCGTCAGGTCGACCATACACTTTTTTTGCACGTACGTGTCCGTCTCGGCGTCCCACACAATGATCTAACGTTCCCGTCCGTCCGAAAATTTTTTTGAAAATTTTCCACCTGGACCGAACGAAAAATTTTCGATTTTGCAAAATGTTTCACGCTCATCACGTAGCCAGTAGCAATGCGAAGCGAACCATATAGCTGTCTCCTCGATCCGACCCGTAGATCGGGCGCAACAACGATCCGAACGGGCGAAGTTACACGCGTCGCACGTACGGCCAGGCTACGGCGCGCAGGGACTTAGAAAAATTCGCCTCGGCCGCTCGGAGAAACTCCGAAAGCGGTCGGTTTCTTGAGTTTTTCTCGAAAACCGTCAGGTCGACCATACACTTTTTTTGCACGTACGTGTCCGTCTCGGCGTCCCACACAATGATCTAACGTTCCCGTCCGTCCGAAAATTTTTTTGAAAATTTTCCACCTGGACCGAACGAAAAATTTTCGATTTTGCAAAATGTTTCACGCTCATCACGTAGCCAGTAGCAATGCGAAGCGAACCATATAGCTGTCTCCTCGATCCGACCCGTAGATCGGGCGCAACAACGATCCGAACGGGCGAAGTTACACGCGTCGCACGTACGGCCAGGCTACGGCGCGCAGGGACTTAGAAAAATTCGCCTCGGCCGCTCGGAGAAACTCCGAAAGCGGTCGGTTTCTTGAGTTTTTCTCGAAAACCGTCAGGTCGACCATACACTTTTTTTGCACGTACGTGTCCGTCTCGGCGTCCCACACAATGATCTAACGTTCCCGTCCGTCCGAAAATTTTTTTGAAAATTTTCCACCTGGACCGAACGAAAAATTTTCGATTTTGCAAAATGTTTCACGCTCATCACGTAGCCAGTAGCAATGCGAAGCGAACCATATAGCTGTCTCCTCGATCCGACCCGTAGATCGGGCGCAACAACGATCCGAACGGGCGAAGTTACACGCGTCGCACGTACGGCCAGGCTACGGCGCGCAGGGACTTAGAAAAATTCGCCTCGGCCGCTCGGAGAAACTCCGAAAGCGGTCGGTTTCTTGAGTTTTTCTCGAAAACCGTCAGGTCGACCATACACTTTTTTTGCACGTACGTGTCCGTCTCGGCGTCCCACACAATGATCTAACGTTCCCGTCCGTCCGAAAATTTTTTTGAAAATTTTCCACCTGGACCGAACGAAAAATTTTCGATTTTGCAAAATGTTTCACGCTCATCACGTAGCCAGTAGCAATGCGAAGCGAACCATATAGCTGTCTCCTCGATCCGACCCGTAGATCGGGCGCAACAACGATCCGAACGGGCGAAGTTACACGCGTCGCACGTACGGCCAGGCTACGGCGCGCAGGGACTTAGAAAAATTCGCCTCGGCCGCTCGGAGAAACTCCGAAAGCGGTCGGTTTCTTGAGTTTTTCTCGAAAACCGTCAGGTCGACCATACACTTTTTTTGCACGTACGTGTCCGTCTCGGCGTCCCACACAATGATCTAACGTTCCCGTCCGTCCGAAAATTTTTTTGAAAATTTTCCACCTGGACCGAACGAAAAATTTTCGATTTTGCAAAATGTTTCACGCTCATCACGTAGCCAGTAGCAATGCGAAGCGAACCATATAGCTGTCTCCTCGATCCGACCCGTAGATCGGGCGCAACAACGATCCGAACGGGCGAAGTTACACGCGTCGCACGTACGGCCAGGCTACGGCGCGCAGGGACTTAGAAAAATTCGCCTCGGCCGCTCGGAGAAACTCCGAAAGCGGTCGGTTTCTTGAGTTTTTCTCGAAAACCGTCAGGTCGACCATACACTTTTTTTGCACGTACGTGTCCGTCTCGGCGTCCCACACAATGATCTAACGTTCCCGTCCGTCCGAAAATTTTTTTGAAAATTTTCCACCTGGACCGAACGAAAAATTTTCGATTTTGCAAAATGTTTCACGCTCATCACGTAGCCAGTAGCAATGCGAAGCGAACCATATAGCTGTCTCCTCGATCCGACCCGTAGATCGGGCGCAACAACGATCCGAACGGGCGAAGTTACACGCGTCGCACGTACGGCCAGGCTACGGCGCGCAGGGACTTAGAAAAATTCGCCTCGGCCGCTCGGAGAAACTCCGAAAGCGGTCGGTTTCTTGAGTTTTTCTCGAAAACCGTCAGGTCGACCATACACTTTTTTTGCACGTACGTGTCCGTCTCGGCGTCCCACACAATGATCTAACGTTCCCGTCCGTCCGAAAATTTTTTTGAAAATTTTCCACCTGGACCGAACGAAAAATTTTCGATTTTGCAAAATGTTTCACGCTCATCACGTAGCCAGTAGCAATGCGAAGCGAACCATATAGCTGTCTCCTCGATCCGACCCGTAGATCGGGCGCAACAACGATCCGAACGGGCGAAGTTACACGCGTCGCACGTACGGCCAGGCTACGGCGCGCAGGGACTTAGAAAAATTCGCCTCGGCCGCTCGGAGAAACTCCGAAAGCGGTCGGTTTCTTGAGTTTTTCTCGAAAACCGTCAGGTCGACCATACACTTTTTTTGCACGTACGTGTCCGTCTCGGCGTCCCACACAATGATCTAACGTTCCCGTCCGTCCGAAAATTTTTTTGAAAATTTTCCACCTGGACCGAACGAAAAATTTTCGATTTTGCAAAATGTTTCACGCTCATCACGTAGCCAGTAGCAATGCGAAGCGAACCATATAGCTGTCTCCTCGATCCGACCCGTAGATCGGGCGCAACAACGATCCGAACGGGCGAAGTTACACGCGTCGCACGTACGGCCAGGCTACGGCGCGCAGGGACTTAGAAAAATTCGCCTCGGCCGCTCGGAGAAACTCCGAAAGCGGTCGGTTTCTTGAGTTTTTCTCGAAAACCGTCAGGTCGACCATACACTTTTTTTGCACGTACGTGTCCGTCTCGGCGTCCCACACAATGATCTAACGTTCCCGTCCGTCCGAAAATTTTTTTGAAAATTTTCCACCTGGACCGAACGAAAAATTTTCGATTTTGCAAAATGTTTCACGCTCATCACGTAGCCAGTAGCAATGCGAAGCGAACCATATAGCTGTCTCCTCGATCCGACCCGTAGATCGGGCGCAACAACGATCCGAACGGGCGAAGTTACACGCGTCGCACGTACGGCCAGGCTACGGCGCGCAGGGACTTAGAAAAATTCGCCTCGGCCGCTCGGAGAAACTCCGAAAGCGGTCGGTTTCTTGAGTTTTTCTCGAAAACCGTCAGGTCGACCATACACTTTTTTTGCACGTACGTGTCCGTCTCGGCGTCCCACACAATGATCTAACGTTCCCGTCCGTCCGAAAATTTTTTTGAAAATTTTCCACCTGGACCGAACGAAAAATTTTCGATTTTGCAAAATGTTTCACGCTCATCACGTAGCCAGTAGCAATGCGAAGCGAACCATATAGCTGTCTCCTCGATCCGACCCGTAGATCGGGCGCAACAACGATCCGAACGGGCGAAGTTACACGCGTCGCACGTACGGCCAGGCTACGGCGCGCAGGGACTTAGAAAAATTCGCCTCGGCCGCTCGGAGAAACTCCGAAAGCGGTCGGTTTCTTGAGTTTTTCTCGAAAACCGTCAGGTCGACCATACACTTTTTTTGCACGTACGTGTCCGTCTCGGCGTCCCACACAATGATCTAACGTTCCCGTCCGTCCGAAAATTTTTTTGAAAATTTTCCACCTGGACCGAACGAAAAATTTTCGATTTTGCAAAATGTTTCACGCTCATCACGTAGCCAGTAGCAATGCGAAGCGAACCATATAGCTGTCTCCTCGATCCGACCCGTAGATCGGGCGCAACAACGATCCGAACGGGCGAAGTTACACGCGTCGCACGTACGGCCAGGCTACGGCGCGCAGGGACTTAGAAAAATTCGCCTCGGCCGCTCGGAGAAACTCCGAAAGCGGTCGGTTTCTTGAGTTTTTCTCGAAAACCGTCAGGTCGACCATACACTTTTTTTGCACGTACGTGTCCGTCTCGGCGTCCCACACAATGATCTAACGTTCCCGTCCGTCCGAAAATTTTTTTGAAAATTTTCCACCTGGACCGAACGAAAAATTTTCGATTTTGCAAAATGTTTCACGCTCATCACGTAGCCAGTAGCAATGCGAAGCGAACCATATAGCTGTCTCCTCGATCCGACCCGTAGATCGGGCGCAACAACGATCCGAACGGGCGAAGTTACACGCGTCGCACGTACGGCCAGGCTACGGCGCGCAGGGACTTAGAAAAATTCGCCTCGGCCGCTCGGAGAAACTCCGAAAGCGGTCGGTTTCTTGAGTTTTTCTCGAAAACCGTCAGGTCGACCATACACTTTTTTTGCACGTACGTGTCCGTCTCGGCGTCCCACACAATGATCTAACGTTCCCGTCCGTCCGAAAATTTTTTTGAAAATTTTCCACCTGGACCGAACGAAAAATTTTCGATTTTGCAAAATGTTTCACGCTCATCACGTAGCCAGTAGCAATGCGAAGCGAACCATATAGCTGTCTCCTCGATCCGACCCGTAGATCGGGCGCAACAACGATCCGAACGGGCGAAGTTACACGCGTCGCACGTACGGCCAGGCTACGGCGCGCAGGGACTTAGAAAAATTCGCCTCGGCCGCTCGGAGAAACTCCGAAAGCGGTCGGTTTCTTGAGTTTTTCTCGAAAACCGTCAGGTCGACCATACACTTTTTTTGCACGTACGTGTCCGTCTCGGCGTCCCACACAATGATCTAACGTTCCCGTCCGTCCGAAAATTTTTTTGAAAATTTTCCACCTGGACCGAACGAAAAATTTTCGATTTTGCAAAATGTTTCACGCTCATCACGTAGCCAGTAGCAATGCGAAGCGAACCATATAGCTGTCTCCTCGATCCGACCCGTAGATCGGGCGCAACAACGATCCGAACGGGCGAAGTTACACGCGTCGCACGTACGGCCAGGCTACGGCGCGCAGGGACTTAGAAAAATTCGCCTCGGCCGCTCGGAGAAACTCCGAAAGCGGTCGGTTTCTTGAGTTTTTCTCGAAAACCGTCAGGTCGACCATACACTTTTTTTGCACGTACGTGTCCGTCTCGGCGTCCCACACAATGATCTAACGTTCCCGTCCGTCCGAAAATTTTTTTGAAAATTTTCCACCTGGACCGAACGAAAAATTTTCGATTTTGCAAAATGTTTCACGCTCATCACGTAGCCAGTAGCAATGCGAAGCGAACCATATAGCTGTCTCCTCGATCCGACCCGTAGATCGGGCGCAACAACGATCCGAACGGGCGAAGTTACACGCGTCGCACGTACGGCCAGGCTACGGCGCGCAGGGACTTAGAAAAATTCGCCTCGGCCGCTCGGAGAAACTCCGAAAGCGGTCGGTTTCTTGAGTTTTTCTCGAAAACCGTCAGGTCGACCATACACTTTTTTTGCACGTACGTGTCCGTCTCGGCGTCCCACACAATGATCTAACGTTCCCGTCCGTCCGAAAATTTTTTTGAAAATTTTCCACCTGGACCGAACGAAAAATTTTCGATTTTGCAAAATGTTTCACGCTCATCACGTAGCCAGTAGCAATGCGAAGCGAACCATATAGCTGTCTCCTCGATCCGACCCGTAGATCGGGCGCAACAACGATCCGAACGGGCGAAGTTACACGCGTCGCACGTACGGCCAGGCTACGGCGCGCAGGGACTTAGAAAAATTCGCCTCGGCCGCTCGGAGAAACTCCGAAAGCGGTCGGTTTCTTGAGTTTTTCTCGAAAACCGTCAGGTCGACCATACACTTTTTTTGCACGTACGTGTCCGTCTCGGCGTCCCACACAATGATCTAACGTTCCCGTCCGTCCGAAAATTTTTTTGAAAATTTTCCACCTGGACCGAACGAAAAATTTTCGATTTTGCAAAATGTTTCACGCTCATCACGTAGCCAGTAGCAATGCGAAGCGAACCATATAGCTGTCTCCTCGATCCGACCCGTAGATCGGGCGCAACAACGATCCGAACGGGCGAAGTTACACGCGTCGCACGTACGGCCAGGCTACGGCGCGCAGGGACTTAGAAAAATTCGCCTCGGCCGCTCGGAGAAACTCCGAAAGCGGTCGGTTTCTTGAGTTTTTCTCGAAAACCGTCAGGTCGACCATACACTTTTTTTGCACGTACGTGTCCGTCTCGGCGTCCCACACAATGATCTAACGTTCCCGTCCGTCCGAAAATTTTTTTGAAAATTTTCCACCTGGACCGAACGAAAAATTTTCGATTTTGCAAAATGTTTCACGCTCATCACGTAGCCAGTAGCAATGCGAAGCGAACCATATAGCTGTCTCCTCGATCCGACCCGTAGATCGGGCGCAACAACGATCCGAACGGGCGAAGTTACACGCGTCGCACGTACGGCCAGGCTACGGCGCGCAGGGACTTAGAAAAATTCGCCTCGGCCGCTCGGAGAAACTCCGAAAGCGGTCGGTTTCTTGAGTTTTTCTCGAAAACCGTCAGGTCGACCATACACTTTTTTTGCACGTACGTGTCCGTCTCGGCGTCCCACACAATGATCTAACGTTCCCGTCCGTCCGAAAATTTTTTTGAAAATTTTCCACCTGGACCGAACGAAAAATTTTCGATTTTGCAAAATGTTTCACGCTCATCACGTAGCCAGTAGCAATGCGAAGCGAACCATATAGCTGTCTCCTCGATCCGACCCGTAGATCGGGCGCAACAACGATCCGAACGGGCGAAGTTACACGCGTCGCACGTACGGCCAGGCTACGGCGCGCAGGGACTTAGAAAAATTCGCCTCGGCCGCTCGGAGAAACTCCGAAAGCGGTCGGTTTCTTGAGTTTTTCTCGAAAACCGTCAGGTCGACCATACACTTTTTTTGCACGTACGTGTCCGTCTCGGCGTCCCACACAATGATCTA
>CATORF010000605.1:155728-158228 GCA_951804975.1 Anthophora plumipes
GCCTGCTCACTAGCAGTAGGAGGAACACGGTCGCTTTGCGCGCTTCAAAGACGTCGGAGTCGGACACCCGTTCCGCGACAAGGTTGTTTTAACCTTCGTCGTCGGCTATTGGGACGAAAGACCGGTCGAAGCCGTATCAAGCCTCCGCGGGTCCGTTGAAGTTCTTCGCCTGCTCACTAGCAGTAGGAGGAACACGGTCGCTTTGCGCGCTTCAAAGACGTCGGAGTCGGACACCCGTTCCGCGACAAGGTTGTTTTAACCTTCGTCGTCGGTTACTGGGACGAAAGACCGGTCGAAGCCGTATCAAGCCTCCGCGCGTCCGTTGAAATTCACCAGCACTCTAAACAGCAGCAGTAGGAGGAGAGAGGAGTGAGGACTGATGGTCGCTTTGCGCGCTTCAAAGACGTCGGAGTCGGACACCCGTTCCGCGGCATGGTTGCTTTAACCTTCGTCGTCGGCTATTGGGACGAAAGGCCGGTCGAAGCCGTATCAAGCCTCCGCGGGTCCGTTGAAGTTCTTCGCCTGCTCATTAGCCAGTAGGAGGAACACGGTTGCTTTGCGCGCTTCAAAGACGTCGGAGTCGGACACCCGTTCCGCGACAAAGTTGTTTTAACCTTCGTCGTCGGCTATTGGGACGAAAGACCGGTCGAAGCCGTATCAAGCCTCCGCGGGTCCGTCGAAGTTCTTCGCACGCTCTTTTTTTTTTGCTGCTCCAGTTTCAAAAGCAATACGCATGCAAAAGATGATGATATAGTCGGACTCCCATTCCGCGGCAAGGCTGTTCTGGTCTTCGTCGTCGGCTATTTGGGAAGAAAGACCCATCGTCTATGCCGTTAATTAGCTTCCGTGCTTCTGTTGAATTTCGCCTACGGCTATTGCGTTCAAGTGCCACAGAGTGCGTGTACGGGCACTGCCATTCTTTGCGTATACTCTTCCGAAGGTGCGAGGTCGAACGAGGATTCTTTGTATCGGGGTATCCCCGTCGTTTCCTCCTCCTCAATCCTTCGATGGTTTCTTTTTCAATTTTTATGTTGGAAAATGTTCTTTGCGCCTGGTCGCTGGTGACGTGCTTGCTTGCACGTGCCGGCGAATTTCGTCTCGGACACACTTTTGTGTCGCCTAGTCGACTTCGGTCGATGCGTACACGGTTCTACCGTTACGAAATGGTGACGCTCGACACCTCCTTCTGTGGCGCTGGTTGGAGGTGTTCGAGTCTCGGTTTCCAGTGTGATTCCGAAAAAGTACTTGAGTTTATATAAAATTATAACAAATACGATTACCCTGAACGGTGGATCACTTGGCTCGTGGGTCGATGAAGAACGCAGCTAATTGCGCGTCAACGTGTGAACTGCAGGACACATGAACATCGACATTTCGAACGCACATTGCGGTCCACGGATACAATTCCTGGACCACGCTTGGCTGAGGGTCGTTCACGTAACCCATATACTGCTTGCGTCGCGTATCTCCCTGTCTCTCCATTTCTTCATATTCCTTTCGCGAATATCCCCGCCGCGACGTTCTTGAAGAACGTTCCGAGTCGGGCGCGCGTAAACGGGGTGTGTGATATGGAGCTAGCCGCTGGAGAGAACGTGGCGTACGAGCGATTGTTGGGCGTTCGTCGGCGTTTGCCGCGGGCATGCCTCGATTTGTGTTCTACGCATATGTTGCGAAAATATTATGCGAACGTTTCACAGGAACGATAAAATCGTACGGACTTGCGTGCTGGTGGCTTGCGTGCGTCGCGATGCGACCGCCCACCGTGTACCGCTCCGTCGTAATACAGTCTCCTTGTGGTCGTTTCGCGTAATACGCTCATATTGATGGTTCGCAATCTTGAGTATGCAAGGACCGCGCTCCCTACGTCGTCTGAAACGATTTCATCGTGCTAGACTGAAAGAGAGAAGTTTTGAACTCAGTCTAGAGAGAAGTGAATTGGAGACATCGAGATTGTTCAAATGGAGTGCGTCCGAATGGTCGTGCACCTACCCGGTGGTGTGTGTCTAGCACCTACGCGGTGTTGGGTATTGCAGATCGTTGTTCGGAATGGCCCCAGGGATATAGGAAATTTTTTGCATTCCCTCTCCTGTCTCTTCAACAATACTGTACAACACTACTCTCTGCTGCAGAACAATGTACACCGTCGTGGTGGATGTTTAAGGGTCGTCGTTGCAAGGCAAATACTATCCTGGAGTGTTGTGTGCTCTACGAGAGGAACATCGTGCGAGGTATCTTTCTCCGAACGCTGATGTGTGGGAACTTAGGCAGTAGGTGTACCGTTGCGGTTAACAAGTCCGCTCGTCGTCTGTCGCCAAACCCAGCCACGTTCGTCGAACATGGGAAAGGTAGCGCGCGGGTTTTCTCGATGGATCCACACACCTTTTGGAAGAGTTGCAGCAACGTTTCGGTAACCCAGTCCCCATAGACGCGCGTGTTATTGAATTTGCCTCACAGAGAGAGCGTGTTTCAGTAGGAAGGAAGAGGCCTGTTGCAGAGGACG
>CATORF010000605.1:165728-170728 GCA_951804975.1 Anthophora plumipes
GTACGGCCAGGCTACGGCGCGCAGGGACTTAGAAAAATTCGCCTCGGCCGCTCGGAGAAACTCCGAAAGCGGTCGGTTTCTTGAGTTTTTCTCGAAAACCGTCAGGTCGACCATACACTTTTTTTGCACGTACGTGTCCGTCTCGGCGTCCCACACAATGATCTAACGTTCCCGTCCGTCCGAAAATTTTTTTGAAAATTTTCCACCTGGACCGAACGAAAAATTTTCGATTTTGCAAAATGTTTCACGCTCATCACGTAGCCAGTAGCAATGCGAAGCGAACCATATAGCTGTCTCCTCGATCCGACCCGTAGATCGGGCGCAACAACGATCCGAACGGGCGAAGTTACACGCGTCGCACGTACGGCCAGGCTACGGCGCGCAGGGACTTAGAAAAATTCGCCTCGGCCGCTCGGAGAAACTCCGAAAGCGGTCGGTTTCTTGAGTTTTTCTCGAAAACCGTCAGGTCGACCATACACTTTTTTTGCACGTACGTGTCCGTCTCGGCGTCCCACACAATGATCTAACGTTCCCGTCCGTCCGAAAATTTTTTTGAAAATTTTCCACCTGGACCGAACGAAAAATTTTCGATTTTGCAAAATGTTTCACGCTCATCACGTAGCCAGTAGCAATGCGAAGCGAACCATATAGCTGTCTCCTCGATCCGACCCGTAGATCGGGCGCAACAACGATCCGAACGGGCGAAGTTACACGCGTCGCACGTACGGCCAGGCTACGGCGCGCAGGGACTTAGAAAAATTCGCCTCGGCCGCTCGGAGAAACTCCGAAAGCGGTCGGTTTCTTGAGTTTTTCTCGAAAACCGTCAGGTCGACCATACACTTTTTTTGCACGTACGTGTCCGTCTCGGCGTCCCACACAATGATCTAACGTTCCCGTCCGTCCGAAAATTTTTTTGAAAATTTTCCACCTGGACCGAACGAAAAATTTTCGATTTTGCAAAATGTTTCACGCTCATCACGTAGCCAGTAGCAATGCGAAGCGAACCATATAGCTGTCTCCTCGATCCGACCCGTAGATCGGGCGCAACAACGATCCGAACGGGCGAAGTTACACGCGTCGCACGTACGGCCAGGCTACGGCGCGCAGGGACTTAGAAAAATTCGCCTCGGCCGCTCGGAGAAACTCCGAAAGCGGTCGGTTTCTTGAGTTTTTCTCGAAAACCGTCAGGTCGACCATACACTTTTTTTGCACGTACGTGTCCGTCTCGGCGTCCCACACAATGATCTAACGTTCCCGTCCGTCCGAAAATTTTTTTGAAAATTTTCCACCTGGACCGAACGAAAAATTTTCGATTTTGCAAAATGTTTCACGCTCATCACGTAGCCAGTAGCAATGCGAAGCGAACCATATAGCTGTCTCCTCGATCCGACCCGTAGATCGGGCGCAACAACGATCCGAACGGGCGAAGTTACACGCGTCGCACGTACGGCCAGGCTACGGCGCGCAGGGACTTAGAAAAATTCGCCTCGGCCGCTCGGAGAAACTCCGAAAGCGGTCGGTTTCTTGAGTTTTTCTCGAAAACCGTCAGGTCGACCATACACTTTTTTTGCACGTACGTGTCCGTCTCGGCGTCCCACACAATGATCTAACGTTCCCGTCCGTCCGAAAATTTTTTTGAAAATTTTCCACCTGGACCGAACGAAAAATTTTCGATTTTGCAAAATGTTTCACGCTCATCACGTAGCCAGTAGCAATGCGAAGCGAACCATATAGCTGTCTCCTCGATCCGACCCGTAGATCGGGCGCAACAACGATCCGAACGGGCGAAGTTACACGCGTCGCACGTACGGCCAGGCTACGGCGCGCAGGGACTTAGAAAAATTCGCCTCGGCCGCTCGGAGAAACTCCGAAAGCGGTCGGTTTCTTGAGTTTTTCTCGAAAACCGTCAGGTCGACCATACACTTTTTTTGCACGTACGTGTCCGTCTCGGCGTCCCACACAATGATCTAACGTTCCCGTCCGTCCGAAAATTTTTTTGAAAATTTTCCACCTGGACCGAACGAAAAATTTTCGATTTTGCAAAATGTTTCACGCTCATCACGTAGCCAGTAGCAATGCGAAGCGAACCATATAGCTGTCTCCTCGATCCGACCCGTAGATCGGGCGCAACAACGATCCGAACGGGCGAAGTTACACGCGTCGCACGTACGGCCAGGCTACGGCGCGCAGGGACTTAGAAAAATTCGCCTCGGCCGCTCGGAGAAACTCCGAAAGCGGTCGGTTTCTTGAGTTTTTCTCGAAAACCGTCAGGTCGACCATACACTTTTTTTGCACGTACGTGTCCGTCTCGGCGTCCCACACAATGATCTAACGTTCCCGTCCGTCCGAAAATTTTTTTGAAAATTTTCCACCTGGACCGAACGAAAAATTTTCGATTTTGCAAAATGTTTCACGCTCATCACGTAGCCAGTAGCAATGCGAAGCGAACCATATAGCTGTCTCCTCGATCCGACCCGTAGATCGGGCGCAACAACGATCCGAACGGGCGAAGTTACACGCGTCGCACGTACGGCCAGGCTACGGCGCGCAGGGACTTAGAAAAATTCGCCTCGGCCGCTCGGAGAAACTCCGAAAGCGGTCGGTTTCTTGAGTTTTTCTCGAAAACCGTCAGGTCGACCATACACTTTTTTTGCACGTACGTGTCCGTCTCGGCGTCCCACACAATGATCTAACGTTCCCGTCCGTCCGAAAATTTTTTTGAAAATTTTCCACCTGGACCGAACGAAAAATTTTCGATTTTGCAAAATGTTTCACGCTCATCACGTAGCCAGTAGCAATGCGAAGCGAACCATATAGCTGTCTCCTCGATCCGACCCGTAGATCGGGCGCAACAACGATCCGAACGGGCGAAGTTACACGCGTCGCACGTACGGCCAGGCTACGGCGCGCAGGGACTTAGAAAAATTCGCCTCGGCCGCTCGGAGAAACTCCGAAAGCGGTCGGTTTCTTGAGTTTTTCTCGAAAACCGTCAGGTCGACCATACACTTTTTTTGCACGTACGTGTCCGTCTCGGCGTCCCACACAATGATCTAACGTTCCCGTCCGTCCGAAAATTTTTTTGAAAATTTTCCACCTGGACCGAACGAAAAATTTTCGATTTTGCAAAATGTTTCACGCTCATCACGTAGCCAGTAGCAATGCGAAGCGAACCATATAGCTGTCTCCTCGATCCGACCCGTAGATCGGGCGCAACAACGATCCGAACGGGCGAAGTTACACGCGTCGCACGTACGGCCAGGCTACGGCGCGCAGGGACTTAGAAAAATTCGCCTCGGCCGCTCGGAGAAACTCCGAAAGCGGTCGGTTTCTTGAGTTTTTCTCGAAAACCGTCAGGTCGACCATACACTTTTTTTGCACGTACGTGTCCGTCTCGGCGTCCCACACAATGATCTAACGTTCCCGTCCGTCCGAAAATTTTTTTGAAAATTTTCCACCTGGACCGAACGAAAAATTTTCGATTTTGCAAAATGTTTCACGCTCATCACGTAGCCAGTAGCAATGCGAAGCGAACCATATAGCTGTCTCCTCGATCCGACCCGTAGATCGGGCGCAACAACGATCCGAACGGGCGAAGTTACACGCGTCGCACGTACGGCCAGGCTACGGCGCGCAGGGACTTAGAAAAATTCGCCTCGGCCGCTCGGAGAAACTCCGAAAGCGGTCGGTTTCTTGAGTTTTTCTCGAAAACCGTCAGGTCGACCATACACTTTTTTTGCACGTACGTGTCCGTCTCGGCGTCCCACACAATGATCTAACGTTCCCGTCCGTCCGAAAATTTTTTTGAAAATTTTCCACCTGGACCGAACGAAAAATTTTCGATTTTGCAAAATGTTTCACGCTCATCACGTAGCCAGTAGCAATGCGAAGCGAACCATATAGCTGTCTCCTCGATCCGACCCGTAGATCGGGCGCAACAACGATCCGAACGGGCGAAGTTACACGCGTCGCACGTACGGCCAGGCTACGGCGCGCAGGGACTTAGAAAAATTCGCCTCGGCCGCTCGGAGAAACTCCGAAAGCGGTCGGTTTCTTGAGTTTTTCTCGAAAACCGTCAGGTCGACCATACACTTTTTTTGCACGTACGTGTCCGTCTCGGCGTCCCACACAATGATCTAACGTTCCCGTCCGTCCGAAAATTTTTTTGAAAATTTTCCACCTGGACCGAACGAAAAATTTTCGATTTTGCAAAATGTTTCACGCTCATCACGTAGCCAGTAGCAATGCGAAGCGAACCATATAGCTGTCTCCTCGATCCGACCCGTAGATCGGGCGCAACAACGATCCGAACGGGCGAAGTTACACGCGTCGCACGTACGGCCAGGCTACGGCGCGCAGGGACTTAGAAAAATTCGCCTCGGCCGCTCGGAGAAACTCCGAAAGCGGTCGGTTTCTTGAGTTTTTCTCGAAAACCGTCAGGTGGACTTACAATTTGTTTTATACGTGTAGGTGCGTATGTTCATTCTACACATTAGTCTGCAGTTTGTTTTTAAATACATCCTTTTTTAAAAATTTTTTACCTGCGCCGAAAAAAAATTTTAACATTTTTGAAAATTTTTTTTTTCGTATGCTTGCTATAATCTTGCTGAAGGGCCTGGTATAATTTTTTTTGCGTCCTTTTTCTTGAGGTGCGTGTTTTGATCGTTTAAGTTCCAACGCGCCTTCCGGTTGGCGCGCTCGTTTAGCGAGTTCGCACGGTAAGTGCGCGTGGCGTAGCCCAGGCGTCGCCGACCGCCCGGCCGCTCGTTTCGTATCTATAAGAGAGACGACGATCCGACGCGCTTGGCGTGGAGCGGAGCGGGCGTGTGGCTATTCTATGACCTCGGTTGAGAAGCAGTCACCGCTCCTCGGTAGGACTCTTGTAGTTCTTTCGACTGTTCTATCTCCTTGCGTCGTCCTGGATAATTCTCTTCACAGCATTGCCACGGGTCGGTGTCTTTGACCGAATGGCCTATATGTGGCGAGCACCCTGCCGGGGTGTT
>CATORF010000605.1:173228-175728 GCA_951804975.1 Anthophora plumipes
TAAAGAATACAATGATCGAAAAAGTGTAACTATAACTCTCAACCAAAACCGTGTTTCGTTATCCCCCAGGGGAATCGAACATGGCACATAATAAAGAAAAGTCGCAAGACTATAAATAAAGGTAGCTGAATGACTCGCCATCGTATTAGTGGCGTAAGAACGTAACTATGACTCTCAACCAAAACCGTGTTTCGTTATCCCCCAGGGGAATCGAACATGGCACATACTAAAGAAAAGTCGCAAGACTATAAATAAAGGTAACTGAATGCCTCGTCATCGTATTAGTGGCGTTTTTTTTTCTTTAAAAACGTAAACTACTACTGACTAGCATCGTGCTGCCACGGGAACACACACGATGGCTTACGTGCGGAGCCTGGTCTCCCGTCCAACGTAGCCCGTGGCTCACGTAACAAGCGCCGAAATACAGAGAGAGTCGTGCCCAGATCACAGAATCACTAAGAGGGAGAAGGTCTCTCTCTTGCGACAAACGGGAAGAGATACAAACATGCATCGACTCTGTCATACCTTTTAGGTAGAGAAAACAAAACTGGTGAACGTAACCAGAAAAAATTACCCCGTGTCCAAGAGACGACGCACCTACCTTTCGATTCAAATGCGATCCGTGGTAATCGTACTCCTCCAGCGTTTCGACAGGTCCCCGAAATGCGTGTCCTAAAGGGACGGAAGTACCGGGTAACCACGAAGATGGAACGCAAGGAGTTATGGAATGTTTCGCCCTGCGATCGCAATCTCAATCGAACGCAAATAATCTCGAACATATTCAGAGGCAGAGGAGGAACACGGTCGCTTTGCGCGCTTCAAAGACGTCGGAGTCGGACACCCGTTCCGCGACAAGGTTGTTTTAACCTTCGTCGTCGGCTATTGGGACGAAAGACCGGTCGAAGCCGTATCAAGCCTCCGCGGGTCCGTTGAAGTTCTTCGCCTGCTCACTAGCAGTAGGAGGAACACGGTCGCTTTGCGCGCTTCAAAGACGTCGGAGTCGGACACCCGTTCCGCGACAAGGTTGTTTTAACCTTCGTCGTCGGCTATTGGGACGAAAGACCGGTCGAAGCCGTATCAAGCCTCCGCGGGTCCGTTGAAGTTCTTCGCCTGCTCACTAGCAGTAGGAGGAACACGGTCGCTTTGCGCGCTTCAAAGACGTCGGAGTCGGACACCCGTTCCGCGACAAGGTTGTTTTAACCTTCGTCGTCGGCTATTGGGACGAAAGACCGGTCGAAGCCGTATCAAGCCTCCGCGGGTCCGTTGAAGTTCTTCGCCTGCTCACTAGCAGTAGGAGGAACACGGTCGCTTTGCGCGCTTCAAAGACGTCGGAGTCGGACACCCGTTCCGCGACAAGGTTGTTTTAACCTTCGTCGTCGGCTATTGGGACGAAAGACCGGTCGAAGCCGTATCAAGCCTCCGCGGGTCCGTTGAAGTTCTTCGCCTGCTCACTAGCAGTAGGAGGAACACGGTCGCTTTGCGCGCTTCAAAGACGTCGGAGTCGGACACCCGTTCCGCGACAAGGTTGTTTTAACCTTCGTCGTCGGTTACTGGGACGAAAGACCGGTCGAAGCCGTATCAAGCCTCCGCGCGTCCGTTGAAATTCACCAGCACTCTAAACAGCAGCAGTAGGAGGAGAGAGGAGTGAGGACTGATGGTCGCTTTGCGCGCTTCAAAGACGTCGGAGTCGGACACCCGTTCCGCGGCATGGTTGCTTTAACCTTCGTCGTCGGCTATTGGGACGAAAGGCCGGTCGAAGCCGTATCAAGCCTCCGCGGGTCCGTTGAAGTTCTTCGCCTGCTCATTAGCCAGTAGGAGGAACACGGTTGCTTTGCGCGCTTCAAAGACGTCGGAGTCGGACACCCGTTCCGCGACAAAGTTGTTTTAACCTTCGTCGTCGGCTATTGGGACGAAAGACCGGTCGAAGCCGTATCAAGCCTCCGCGGGTCCGTCGAAGTTCTTCGCACGCTCTTTTTTTTTTGCTGCTCCAGTTTCAAAAGCAATACGCATGCAAAAGATGATGATATAGTCGGACTCCCATTCCGCGGCAAGGCTGTTCTGGTCTTCGTCGTCGGCTATTTGGGAAGAAAGACCCATCGTCTATGCCGTTAATTAGCTTCCGTGCTTCTGTTGAATTTCGCCTACGGCTATTGCGTTCAAGTGCCACAGAGTGCGTGTACGGGCACTGCCATTCTTTGCGTATACTCTTCCGAAGGTGCGAGGTCGAACGAGGATTCTTTGTATCGGGGTATCCCCGTCGTTTCCTCCTCCTCAATCCTTCGATGGTTTCTTTTTCAATTTTTATGTTGGAAAATGTTCTTTGCGCCTGGTCGCTGGTGACGTGCTTGCTTGCACGTGCCGGCGAATTTCGTCTCGGACACACTTTTGTGTCGCCTAGTCGACTTCGGTCGATGCGTACACGGTTCTACCGTTACGAAATGGTGACGCTCGACACCTCCTTCTGTGGCGCTGGTTGGAGGTGTTCGAGTCTCGGTTTCCA
>CATORF010000605.1:180728-183228 GCA_951804975.1 Anthophora plumipes
TGGCACGAAACTGGACATGGCATGATAACGAATCGGATTTGACGCACCGGTTTTTAATTGTATTAAAGCAATGGGTTCAAACAATGAAGAAATCTCGGACATCGGGGCCCCCGGTCCTGGGGCCCCGGTGGCGGACTTGTCCGCTGTGGATCGGAGGACCACCGATGACGACCCTGGCACGACCCTGGCACACGATCTGGTACAAATTGTGGACTTGCCCCTGGACGGGCAAATCGAATGTAAAGGATGCGTGGCAAGGGGGCTCAATCGCCAATTCCTCCAGGAAACGGCGTTCCTAAAACACGCGAATGAACAGCACTCCAATTTAACGACAATTTGGAGGTGCTCTGCATGCCAAAAAGGTTTTCCAAAACTACATGGCTGCAGATGTCACCTCCCAAAATGCAAAGGAAAACAAACACTAACGAGTGCAACAAAAATCAAATGTGATATCTGTGAGGAATCCTTTGATACCAGAAGGGGTGTTTCTATGCACGAAAGGCATAGACACCCGGAGTTAAGGAACACTAGGCGTATTGAGTCCCAAGAGTCGCAAAGCAGGAACAGACCAGGCAATAGAGCCTCGGCCTGGTCACAGGAGGAGGTGGGCCTCCTGATACAATTAAATGAAAGGTTTAAAAACCTCAAACAGCCAAATGTTGCGATACGGGAGTTCCTGCCCGGCAAAACCTTAAAGCAAATTAGTGATAAAAGGAGGCTCCTGCCCGTCCAGGAGCGAGAAGCGCCCGCCGAAGTGGATTCTCCCGTTGAGTCCTCAAGCGAGGAGTACCACTCGGCGGACGACAGCATTGAAGAAATTCCCCGGAGGGACCCAAGTGATACATGGAAGGTACCCCTCCGGGAATCGATACTAAATAGCCAGCTCGAAAACGAAAACGCGTTTAGAGAAATTGAAAAATTGATGCAAGAGCTGGCTATAAAAGAGGACATACAGAAAGTAGAAGTGCACAGAATTTTGGATTTGTTCACCCAGACGTTGCTCCAAGGTGAACAAAACGATAGCCAAAAAGAAAGCAATAGTGCTAAAAGAGGAGCAAAAGGAAACAAAAGAGGAAAGAGGCAAAACAACAAAACAAGAAAGAAAGGATACGAATACGCCAGGTACCAGGAGCTATACAAAAAGTGCCCAAAGAAGCTTCTGGACCTGGCAATAAGTGGCAAAAGTATCCATGACAAAGAGGCAGTGGAACCCCCCTGCAAAAGCGACGTAGAGCCGCTATACAACGACCTCTGGGGTAAGGCAGGCCCCAGAACAAATGTAATTAAAGAAACAGCAAATAGTGTAGCTGAAATTAAAATGGAAGACCTGTGGACGCCCGTAGACGTGGGGGAGCTGATCAAGAAGTTTAAAAGAATTAAAGCCAAAACTGCCGCTGGTGCGGATCTAATCGAAAAAGTCCACCTTCGCAAGCGAGGCGCGCTGTTTACTCTAGCCAAATTGTGTAACCTTCTTATGATGAGCCAAGTATACCCAGAGCAATGGAAGGTCAACCGAACCACGCTAATCCCCAAATCAGGGAAAAGCGTGGAAGACGTTGCAAATTGGAGGCCAATTACCATCGGGTCTCTCCTGGGGAGATTGTACTCGGCGATGATTGATAAAAGGATTCGAAGTAAAACTTCGCAAAATATACGTCAGAAAGGTTTCACAAAGGAGGATGGCTGCAAGTACAATATTGCCATCCTCAACAGCGCGCTAGCTACAATGAAAGAAAAGGAAGGTGGAATCGTTGTGATCATAGACATTTCAAAGGCTTTTGATACGGTCCCCCATCAAGCTCTATGCGACGCTCTACGGGTCAAAGGAATACCAGTAATAGTAGGCAACTACATTACTGAAATGTACAAGAACTGCAAAACCAAAATTAGCTGCAAAAATAGAGAAACAGTTGAGGTGGCTTTGCGTCGAGGCGTAAAGCAGGGGGACCCGCTGTCTCCGCTTTTATTTAATTTAATTATTGACCCTATAATAGGGAAAATCGACGAAGTATCGGAGGGCGTTATAGTGGGAGACGAGAGAATTTCAATTATGGCTTTTGCGGACGATTTGGTACTCTTAGCGAGAACAAAAGAAGAAGCGCAAAAGCAAGCAAAATGTGTTCACACCTACCTTGGCAAGCTTGGAATGAATCTAAGCATAGAAAAATGTCTAAGTTTCCAGGTAGTGTGTAAAAGCAAAACGTGGCACCTTCAAAATCCAAATATAAGACTGGGCAGACAAAGCATACCATACGCTGACCCAGATAAAGCAATCGAATACTTAGGTGCCACTTTGAATCCGTGGCAGGGATTGCGTAAATTCTCAGAAACGGCACTGAAAGAAGCAACTAAAACGATCAAACGAATGAAATTGAAACCACACCAGAAGGTGAACTTGATCAGGACTTACCTCCTGCCAAGATACACACATCAACTTGTGGCTAACCCACCCTCTTTGGGTCTCCTGGACCGCATAGACCAAGAAGTTAAGAGTTGTATA
>CATORF010000605.1:188228-198228 GCA_951804975.1 Anthophora plumipes
AGTAGCAATGCGAAGCGAACCATATAGCTGTCTCCTCGATCCGACCCGTAGATCGGGCGCAACAACGATCCGAACGGGCGAAGTTACACGCGTCGCACGTACGGCCAGGCTACGGCGCGCAGGGACTTAGAAAAATTCGCCTCGGCCGCTCGGAGAAACTCCGAAAGCGGTCGGTTTCTTGAGTTTTTCTCGAAAACCGTCAGGTCGACCATACACTTTTTTTGCACGTACGTGTCCGTCTCGGCGTCCCACACAATGATCTAACGTTCCCGTCCGTCCGAAAATTTTTTTGAAAATTTTCCACCTGGACCGAACGAAAAATTTTCGATTTTGCAAAATGTTTCACGCTCATCACGTAGCCAGTAGCAATGCGAAGCGAACCATATAGCTGTCTCCTCGATCCGACCCGTAGATCGGGCGCAACAACGATCCGAACGGGCGAAGTTACACGCGTCGCACGTACGGCCAGGCTACGGCGCGCAGGGACTTAGAAAAATTCGCCTCGGCCGCTCGGAGAAACTCCGAAAGCGGTCGGTTTCTTGAGTTTTTCTCGAAAACCGTCAGGTCGACCATACACTTTTTTTGCACGTACGTGTCCGTCTCGGCGTCCCACACAATGATCTAACGTTCCCGTCCGTCCGAAAATTTTTTTGAAAATTTTCCACCTGGACCGAACGAAAAATTTTCGATTTTGCAAAATGTTTCACGCTCATCACGTAGCCAGTAGCAATGCGAAGCGAACCATATAGCTGTCTCCTCGATCCGACCCGTAGATCGGGCGCAACAACGATCCGAACGGGCGAAGTTACACGCGTCGCACGTACGGCCAGGCTACGGCGCGCAGGGACTTAGAAAAATTCGCCTCGGCCGCTCGGAGAAACTCCGAAAGCGGTCGGTTTCTTGAGTTTTTCTCGAAAACCGTCAGGTCGACCATACACTTTTTTTGCACGTACGTGTCCGTCTCGGCGTCCCACACAATGATCTAACGTTCCCGTCCGTCCGAAAATTTTTTTGAAAATTTTCCACCTGGACCGAACGAAAAATTTTCGATTTTGCAAAATGTTTCACGCTCATCACGTAGCCAGTAGCAATGCGAAGCGAACCATATAGCTGTCTCCTCGATCCGACCCGTAGATCGGGCGCAACAACGATCCGAACGGGCGAAGTTACACGCGTCGCACGTACGGCCAGGCTACGGCGCGCAGGGACTTAGAAAAATTCGCCTCGGCCGCTCGGAGAAACTCCGAAAGCGGTCGGTTTCTTGAGTTTTTCTCGAAAACCGTCAGGTCGACCATACACTTTTTTTGCACGTACGTGTCCGTCTCGGCGTCCCACACAATGATCTAACGTTCCCGTCCGTCCGAAAATTTTTTTGAAAATTTTCCACCTGGACCGAACGAAAAATTTTCGATTTTGCAAAATGTTTCACGCTCATCACGTAGCCAGTAGCAATGCGAAGCGAACCATATAGCTGTCTCCTCGATCCGACCCGTAGATCGGGCGCAACAACGATCCGAACGGGCGAAGTTACACGCGTCGCACGTACGGCCAGGCTACGGCGCGCAGGGACTTAGAAAAATTCGCCTCGGCCGCTCGGAGAAACTCCGAAAGCGGTCGGTTTCTTGAGTTTTTCTCGAAAACCGTCAGGTCGACCATACACTTTTTTTGCACGTACGTGTCCGTCTCGGCGTCCCACACAATGATCTAACGTTCCCGTCCGTCCGAAAATTTTTTTGAAAATTTTCCACCTGGACCGAACGAAAAATTTTCGATTTTGCAAAATGTTTCACGCTCATCACGTAGCCAGTAGCAATGCGAAGCGAACCATATAGCTGTCTCCTCGATCCGACCCGTAGATCGGGCGCAACAACGATCCGAACGGGCGAAGTTACACGCGTCGCACGTACGGCCAGGCTACGGCGCGCAGGGACTTAGAAAAATTCGCCTCGGCCGCTCGGAGAAACTCCGAAAGCGGTCGGTTTCTTGAGTTTTTCTCGAAAACCGTCAGGTCGACCATACACTTTTTTTGCACGTACGTGTCCGTCTCGGCGTCCCACACAATGATCTAACGTTCCCGTCCGTCCGAAAATTTTTTTGAAAATTTTCCACCTGGACCGAACGAAAAATTTTCGATTTTGCAAAATGTTTCACGCTCATCACGTAGCCAGTAGCAATGCGAAGCGAACCATATAGCTGTCTCCTCGATCCGACCCGTAGATCGGGCGCAACAACGATCCGAACGGGCGAAGTTACACGCGTCGCACGTACGGCCAGGCTACGGCGCGCAGGGACTTAGAAAAATTCGCCTCGGCCGCTCGGAGAAACTCCGAAAGCGGTCGGTTTCTTGAGTTTTTCTCGAAAACCGTCAGGTCGACCATACACTTTTTTTGCACGTACGTGTCCGTCTCGGCGTCCCACACAATGATCTAACGTTCCCGTCCGTCCGAAAATTTTTTTGAAAATTTTCCACCTGGACCGAACGAAAAATTTTCGATTTTGCAAAATGTTTCACGCTCATCACGTAGCCAGTAGCAATGCGAAGCGAACCATATAGCTGTCTCCTCGATCCGACCCGTAGATCGGGCGCAACAACGATCCGAACGGGCGAAGTTACACGCGTCGCACGTACGGCCAGGCTACGGCGCGCAGGGACTTAGAAAAATTCGCCTCGGCCGCTCGGAGAAACTCCGAAAGCGGTCGGTTTCTTGAGTTTTTCTCGAAAACCGTCAGGTCGACCATACACTTTTTTTGCACGTACGTGTCCGTCTCGGCGTCCCACACAATGATCTAACGTTCCCGTCCGTCCGAAAATTTTTTTGAAAATTTTCCACCTGGACCGAACGAAAAATTTTCGATTTTGCAAAATGTTTCACGCTCATCACGTAGCCAGTAGCAATGCGAAGCGAACCATATAGCTGTCTCCTCGATCCGACCCGTAGATCGGGCGCAACAACGATCCGAACGGGCGAAGTTACACGCGTCGCACGTACGGCCAGGCTACGGCGCGCAGGGACTTAGAAAAATTCGCCTCGGCCGCTCGGAGAAACTCCGAAAGCGGTCGGTTTCTTGAGTTTTTCTCGAAAACCGTCAGGTCGACCATACACTTTTTTTGCACGTACGTGTCCGTCTCGGCGTCCCACACAATGATCTAACGTTCCCGTCCGTCCGAAAATTTTTTTGAAAATTTTCCACCTGGACCGAACGAAAAATTTTCGATTTTGCAAAATGTTTCACGCTCATCACGTAGCCAGTAGCAATGCGAAGCGAACCATATAGCTGTCTCCTCGATCCGACCCGTAGATCGGGCGCAACAACGATCCGAACGGGCGAAGTTACACGCGTCGCACGTACGGCCAGGCTACGGCGCGCAGGGACTTAGAAAAATTCGCCTCGGCCGCTCGGAGAAACTCCGAAAGCGGTCGGTTTCTTGAGTTTTTCTCGAAAACCGTCAGGTCGACCATACACTTTTTTTGCACGTACGTGTCCGTCTCGGCGTCCCACACAATGATCTAACGTTCCCGTCCGTCCGAAAATTTTTTTGAAAATTTTCCACCTGGACCGAACGAAAAATTTTCGATTTTGCAAAATGTTTCACGCTCATCACGTAGCCAGTAGCAATGCGAAGCGAACCATATAGCTGTCTCCTCGATCCGACCCGTAGATCGGGCGCAACAACGATCCGAACGGGCGAAGTTACACGCGTCGCACGTACGGCCAGGCTACGGCGCGCAGGGACTTAGAAAAATTCGCCTCGGCCGCTCGGAGAAACTCCGAAAGCGGTCGGTTTCTTGAGTTTTTCTCGAAAACCGTCAGGTCGACCATACACTTTTTTTGCACGTACGTGTCCGTCTCGGCGTCCCACACAATGATCTAACGTTCCCGTCCGTCCGAAAATTTTTTTGAAAATTTTCCACCTGGACCGAACGAAAAATTTTCGATTTTGCAAAATGTTTCACGCTCATCACGTAGCCAGTAGCAATGCGAAGCGAACCATATAGCTGTCTCCTCGATCCGACCCGTAGATCGGGCGCAACAACGATCCGAACGGGCGAAGTTACACGCGTCGCACGTACGGCCAGGCTACGGCGCGCAGGGACTTAGAAAAATTCGCCTCGGCCGCTCGGAGAAACTCCGAAAGCGGTCGGTTTCTTGAGTTTTTCTCGAAAACCGTCAGGTCGACCATACACTTTTTTTGCACGTACGTGTCCGTCTCGGCGTCCCACACAATGATCTAACGTTCCCGTCCGTCCGAAAATTTTTTTGAAAATTTTCCACCTGGACCGAACGAAAAATTTTCGATTTTGCAAAATGTTTCACGCTCATCACGTAGCCAGTAGCAATGCGAAGCGAACCATATAGCTGTCTCCTCGATCCGACCCGTAGATCGGGCGCAACAACGATCCGAACGGGCGAAGTTACACGCGTCGCACGTACGGCCAGGCTACGGCGCGCAGGGACTTAGAAAAATTCGCCTCGGCCGCTCGGAGAAACTCCGAAAGCGGTCGGTTTCTTGAGTTTTTCTCGAAAACCGTCAGGTCGACCATACACTTTTTTTGCACGTACGTGTCCGTCTCGGCGTCCCACACAATGATCTAACGTTCCCGTCCGTCCGAAAATTTTTTTGAAAATTTTCCACCTGGACCGAACGAAAAATTTTCGATTTTGCAAAATGTTTCACGCTCATCACGTAGCCAGTAGCAATGCGAAGCGAACCATATAGCTGTCTCCTCGATCCGACCCGTAGATCGGGCGCAACAACGATCCGAACGGGCGAAGTTACACGCGTCGCACGTACGGCCAGGCTACGGCGCGCAGGGACTTAGAAAAATTCGCCTCGGCCGCTCGGAGAAACTCCGAAAGCGGTCGGTTTCTTGAGTTTTTCTCGAAAACCGTCAGGTCGACCATACACTTTTTTTGCACGTACGTGTCCGTCTCGGCGTCCCACACAATGATCTAACGTTCCCGTCCGTCCGAAAATTTTTTTGAAAATTTTCCACCTGGACCGAACGAAAAATTTTCGATTTTGCAAAATGTTTCACGCTCATCACGTAGCCAGTAGCAATGCGAAGCGAACCATATAGCTGTCTCCTCGATCCGACCCGTAGATCGGGCGCAACAACGATCCGAACGGGCGAAGTTACACGCGTCGCACGTACGGCCAGGCTACGGCGCGCAGGGACTTAGAAAAATTCGCCTCGGCCGCTCGGAGAAACTCCGAAAGCGGTCGGTTTCTTGAGTTTTTCTCGAAAACCGTCAGGTCGACCATACACTTTTTTTGCACGTACGTGTCCGTCTCGGCGTCCCACACAATGATCTAACGTTCCCGTCCGTCCGAAAATTTTTTTGAAAATTTTCCACCTGGACCGAACGAAAAATTTTCGATTTTGCAAAATGTTTCACGCTCATCACGTAGCCAGTAGCAATGCGAAGCGAACCATATAGCTGTCTCCTCGATCCGACCCGTAGATCGGGCGCAACAACGATCCGAACGGGCGAAGTTACACGCGTCGCACGTACGGCCAGGCTACGGCGCGCAGGGACTTAGAAAAATTCGCCTCGGCCGCTCGGAGAAACTCCGAAAGCGGTCGGTTTCTTGAGTTTTTCTCGAAAACCGTCAGGTCGACCATACACTTTTTTTGCACGTACGTGTCCGTCTCGGCGTCCCACACAATGATCTAACGTTCCCGTCCGTCCGAAAATTTTTTTGAAAATTTTCCACCTGGACCGAACGAAAAATTTTCGATTTTGCAAAATGTTTCACGCTCATCACGTAGCCAGTAGCAATGCGAAGCGAACCATATAGCTGTCTCCTCGATCCGACCCGTAGATCGGGCGCAACAACGATCCGAACGGGCGAAGTTACACGCGTCGCACGTACGGCCAGGCTACGGCGCGCAGGGACTTAGAAAAATTCGCCTCGGCCGCTCGGAGAAACTCCGAAAGCGGTCGGTTTCTTGAGTTTTTCTCGAAAACCGTCAGGTCGACCATACACTTTTTTTGCACGTACGTGTCCGTCTCGGCGTCCCACACAATGATCTAACGTTCCCGTCCGTCCGAAAATTTTTTTGAAAATTTTCCACCTGGACCGAACGAAAAATTTTCGATTTTGCAAAATGTTTCACGCTCATCACGTAGCCAGTAGCAATGCGAAGCGAACCATATAGCTGTCTCCTCGATCCGACCCGTAGATCGGGCGCAACAACGATCCGAACGGGCGAAGTTACACGCGTCGCACGTACGGCCAGGCTACGGCGCGCAGGGACTTAGAAAAATTCGCCTCGGCCGCTCGGAGAAACTCCGAAAGCGGTCGGTTTCTTGAGTTTTTCTCGAAAACCGTCAGGTCGACCATACACTTTTTTTGCACGTACGTGTCCGTCTCGGCGTCCCACACAATGATCTAACGTTCCCGTCCGTCCGAAAATTTTTTTGAAAATTTTCCACCTGGACCGAACGAAAAATTTTCGATTTTGCAAAATGTTTCACGCTCATCACGTAGCCAGTAGCAATGCGAAGCGAACCATATAGCTGTCTCCTCGATCCGACCCGTAGATCGGGCGCAACAACGATCCGAACGGGCGAAGTTACACGCGTCGCACGTACGGCCAGGCTACGGCGCGCAGGGACTTAGAAAAATTCGCCTCGGCCGCTCGGAGAAACTCCGAAAGCGGTCGGTTTCTTGAGTTTTTCTCGAAAACCGTCAGGTCGACCATACACTTTTTTTGCACGTACGTGTCCGTCTCGGCGTCCCACACAATGATCTAACGTTCCCGTCCGTCCGAAAATTTTTTTGAAAATTTTCCACCTGGACCGAACGAAAAATTTTCGATTTTGCAAAATGTTTCACGCTCATCACGTAGCCAGTAGCAATGCGAAGCGAACCATATAGCTGTCTCCTCGATCCGACCCGTAGATCGGGCGCAACAACGATCCGAACGGGCGAAGTTACACGCGTCGCACGTACGGCCAGGCTACGGCGCGCAGGGACTTAGAAAAATTCGCCTCGGCCGCTCGGAGAAACTCCGAAAGCGGTCGGTTTCTTGAGTTTTTCTCGAAAACCGTCAGGTCGACCATACACTTTTTTTGCACGTACGTGTCCGTCTCGGCGTCCCACACAATGATCTAACGTTCCCGTCCGTCCGAAAATTTTTTTGAAAATTTTCCACCTGGACCGAACGAAAAATTTTCGATTTTGCAAAATGTTTCACGCTCATCACGTAGCCAGTAGCAATGCGAAGCGAACCATATAGCTGTCTCCTCGATCCGACCCGTAGATCGGGCGCAACAACGATCCGAACGGGCGAAGTTACACGCGTCGCACGTACGGCCAGGCTACGGCGCGCAGGGACTTAGAAAAATTCGCCTCGGCCGCTCGGAGAAACTCCGAAAGCGGTCGGTTTCTTGAGTTTTTCTCGAAAACCGTCAGGTCGACCATACACTTTTTTTGCACGTACGTGTCCGTCTCGGCGTCCCACACAATGATCTAACGTTCCCGTCCGTCCGAAAATTTTTTTGAAAATTTTCCACCTGGACCGAACGAAAAATTTTCGATTTTGCAAAATGTTTCACGCTCATCACGTAGCCAGTAGCAATGCGAAGCGAACCATATAGCTGTCTCCTCGATCCGACCCGTAGATCGGGCGCAACAACGATCCGAACGGGCGAAGTTACACGCGTCGCACGTACGGCCAGGCTACGGCGCGCAGGGACTTAGAAAAATTCGCCTCGGCCGCTCGGAGAAACTCCGAAAGCGGTCGGTTTCTTGAGTTTTTCTCGAAAACCGTCAGGTCGACCATACACTTTTTTTGCACGTACGTGTCCGTCTCGGCGTCCCACACAATGATCTAACGTTCCCGTCCGTCCGAAAATTTTTTTGAAAATTTTCCACCTGGACCGAACGAAAAATTTTCGATTTTGCAAAATGTTTCACGCTCATCACGTAGCCAGTAGCAATGCGAAGCGAACCATATAGCTGTCTCCTCGATCCGACCCGTAGATCGGGCGCAACAACGATCCGAACGGGCGAAGTTACACGCGTCGCACGTACGGCCAGGCTACGGCGCGCAGGGACTTAGAAAAATTCGCCTCGGCCGCTCGGAGAAACTCCGAAAGCGGTCGGTTTCTTGAGTTTTTCTCGAAAACCGTCAGGTCGACCATACACTTTTTTTGCACGTACGTGTCCGTCTCGGCGTCCCACACAATGATCTAACGTTCCCGTCCGTCCGAAAATTTTTTTGAAAATTTTCCACCTGGACCGAACGAAAAATTTTCGATTTTGCAAAATGTTTCACGCTCATCACGTAGCCAGTAGCAATGCGAAGCGAACCATATAGCTGTCTCCTCGATCCGACCCGTAGATCGGGCGCAACAACGATCCGAACGGGCGAAGTTACACGCGTCGCACGTACGGCCAGGCTACGGCGCGCAGGGACTTAGAAAAATTCGCCTCGGCCGCTCGGAGAAACTCCGAAAGCGGTCGGTTTCTTGAGTTTTTCTCGAAAACCGTCAGGTCGACCATACACTTTTTTTGCACGTACGTGTCCGTCTCGGCGTCCCACACAATGATCTAACGTTCCCGTCCGTCCGAAAATTTTTTTGAAAATTTTCCACCTGGACCGAACGAAAAATTTTCGATTTTGCAAAATGTTTCACGCTCATCACGTAGCCAGTAGCAATGCGAAGCGAACCATATAGCTGTCTCCTCGATCCGACCCGTAGATCGGGCGCAACAACGATCCGAACGGGCGAAGTTACACGCGTCGCACGTACGGCCAGGCTACGGCGCGCAGGGACTTAGAAAAATTCGCCTCGGCCGCTCGGAGAAACTCCGAAAGCGGTCGGTTTCTTGAGTTTTTCTCGAAAACCGTCAGGTCGACCATACACTTTTTTTGCACGTACGTGTCCGTCTCGGCGTCCCACACAATGATCTAACGTTCCCGTCCGTCCGAAAATTTTTTTGAAAATTTTCCACCTGGACCGAACGAAAAATTTTCGATTTTGCAAAATGTTTCACGCTCATCACGTAGCCAGTAGCAATGCGAAGCGAACCATATAGCTGTCTCCTCGATCCGACCCGTAGATCGGGCGCAACAACGATCCGAACGGGCGAAGTTACACGCGTCGCACGTACGGCCAGGCTACGGCGCGCAGGGACTTAGAAAAATTCGCCTCGGCCGCTCGGAGAAACTCCGAAAGCGGTCGGTTTCTTGAGTTTTTCTCGAAAACCGTCAGGTCGACCATACACTTTTTTTGCACGTACGTGTCCGTCTCGGCGTCCCACACAATGATCTAACGTTCCCGTCCGTCCGAAAATTTTTTTGAAAATTTTCCACCTGGACCGAACGAAAAATTTTCGATTTTGCAAAATGTTTCACGCTCATCACGTAGCCAGTAGCAATGCGAAGCGAACCATATAGCTGTCTCCTCGATCCGACCCGTAGATCGGGCGCAACAACGATCCGAACGGGCGAAGTTACACGCGTCGCACGTACGGCCAGGCTACGGCGCGCAGGGACTTAGAAAAATTCGCCTCGGCCGCTCGGAGAAACTCCGAAAGCGGTCGGTTTCTTGAGTTTTTCTCGAAAACCGTCAGGTCGACCATACACTTTTTTTGCACGTACGTGTCCGTCTCGGCGTCCCACACAATGATCTAACGTTCCCGTCCGTCCGAAAATTTTTTTGAAAATTTTCCACCTGGACCGAACGAAAAATTTTCGATTTTGCAAAATGTTTCACGCTCATCACGTAGCCAGTAGCAATGCGAAGCGAACCATATAGCTGTCTCCTCGATCCGACCCGTAGATCGGGCGCAACAACGATCCGAACGGGCGAAGTTACACGCGTCGCACGTACGGCCAGGCTACGGCGCGCAGGGACTTAGAAAAATTCGCCTCGGCCGCTCGGAGAAACTCCGAAAGCGGTCGGTTTCTTGAGTTTTTCTCGAAAACCGTCAGGTGGACTTACAATTTGTTTTATACGTGTAGGTGCGTATGTTCATTCTACA
>CATORF010000605.1:207464-222464 GCA_951804975.1 Anthophora plumipes
GTAGCCTGGCCGTACGTGCGACGCGTGTAACTTCGCCCGTTCGGATCGTTGTTGCGCCCGATCTACGGGTCGGATCGAGGAGACAGCTATATGGTTCGCTTCGCATTGCTACTGGCTACGTGATGAGCGTGAAACATTTTGCAAAATCGAAAATTTTTCGTTCGGTCCAGGTGGAAAATTTTCAAAAAAATTTTCGGACGGACGGGAACGTTAGATCATTGTGTGGGACGCCGAGACGGACACGTACGTGCAAAAAAAGTGTATGGTCGACCTGACGGTTTTCGAGAAAAACTCAAGAAACCGACCGCTTTCGGAGTTTCTCCGAGCGGCCGAGGCGAATTTTTCTAAGTCCCTGCGCGCCGTAGCCTGGCCGTACGTGCGACGCGTGTAACTTCGCCCGTTCGGATCGTTGTTGCGCCCGATCTACGGGTCGGATCGAGGAGACAGCTATATGGTTCGCTTCGCATTGCTACTGGCTACGTGATGAGCGTGAAACATTTTGCAAAATCGAAAATTTTTCGTTCGGTCCAGGTGGAAAATTTTCAAAAAAATTTTCGGACGGACGGGAACGTTAGATCATTGTGTGGGACGCCGAGACGGACACGTACGTGCAAAAAAAGTGTATGGTCGACCTGACGGTTTTCGAGAAAAACTCAAGAAACCGACCGCTTTCGGAGTTTCTCCGAGCGGCCGAGGCGAATTTTTCTAAGTCCCTGCGCGCCGTAGCCTGGCCGTACGTGCGACGCGTGTAACTTCGCCCGTTCGGATCGTTGTTGCGCCCGATCTACGGGTCGGATCGAGGAGACAGCTATATGGTTCGCTTCGCATTGCTACTGGCTACGTGATGAGCGTGAAACATTTTGCAAAATCGAAAATTTTTCGTTCGGTCCAGGTGGAAAATTTTCAAAAAAATTTTCGGACGGACGGGAACGTTAGATCATTGTGTGGGACGCCGAGACGGACACGTACGTGCAAAAAAAGTGTATGGTCGACCTGACGGTTTTCGAGAAAAACTCAAGAAACCGACCGCTTTCGGAGTTTCTCCGAGCGGCCGAGGCGAATTTTTCTAAGTCCCTGCGCGCCGTAGCCTGGCCGTACGTGCGACGCGTGTAACTTCGCCCGTTCGGATCGTTGTTGCGCCCGATCTACGGGTCGGATCGAGGAGACAGCTATATGGTTCGCTTCGCATTGCTACTGGCTACGTGATGAGCGTGAAACATTTTGCAAAATCGAAAATTTTTCGTTCGGTCCAGGTGGAAAATTTTCAAAAAAATTTTCGGACGGACGGGAACGTTAGATCATTGTGTGGGACGCCGAGACGGACACGTACGTGCAAAAAAAGTGTATGGTCGACCTGACGGTTTTCGAGAAAAACTCAAGAAACCGACCGCTTTTGGAGTTTCTCCGAGCGGCCGAGGCGAATTTTTCTAAGTCCCTGCGCGCCGTAGCCTGGCCGTACGTGCGACGCGTGTAACTTCGCCCGTTCGGATCGTTGTTGCGCCCGATCTACGGGTCGGATCGAGGAGACAGCTATATGGTTCGCTTCGCATTGCTACTGGCTACGTGATGAGCGTGAAACATTTTGCAAAATCGAAAATTTTTCGTTCGGTCCAGGTGGAAAATTTTCAAAAAAATTTTCGGACGGACGGGAACGTTAGATCATTGTGTGGGACGCCGAGACGGACACGTACGTGCAAAAAAAGTGTATGGTCGACCTGACGGTTTTCGAGAAAAACTCAAGAAACCGACCGCTTTCGGAGTTTCTCCGAGCGGCCGAGGCGAATTTTTCTAAGTCCCTGCGCGCCGTAGCCTGGCCGTACGTGCGACGCGTGTAACTTCGCCCGTTCGGATCGTTGTTGCGCCCGATCTACGGGTCGGATCGAGGAGACAGCTATATGGTTCGCTTCGCATTGCTACTGGCTACGTGATGAGCGTGAAACATTTTGCAAAATCGAAAATTTTTCGTTCGGTCCAGGTGGAAAATTTTCAAAAAAATTTTCGGACGGACGGGAACGTTAGATCATTGTGTGGGACGCCGAGACGGACACGTACGTGCAAAAAAAGTGTATGGTCGACCTGACGGTTTTCGAGAAAAACTCAAGAAACCGACCGCTTTCGGAGTTTCTCCGAGCGGCCGAGGCGAATTTTTCTAAGTCCCTGCGCGCCGTAGCCTGGCCGTACGTGCGACGCGTGTAACTTCGCCCGTTCGGATCGTTGTTGCGCCCGATCTACGGGTCGGATCGAGGAGACAGCTATATGGTTCGCTTCGCATTGCTACTGGCTACGTGATGAGCGTGAAACATTTTGCAAAATCGAAAATTTTTCGTTCGGTCCAGGTGGAAAATTTTCAAAAAAATTTTCGGACGGACGGGAACGTTAGATCATTGTGTGGGACGCCGAGACGGACACGTACGTGCAAAAAAAGTGTATGGTCGACCTGACGGTTTTCGAGAAAAACTCAAGAAACCGACCGCTTTCGGAGTTTCTCCGAGCGGCCGAGGCGAATTTTTCTAAGTCCCTGCGCGCCGTAGCCTGGCCGTACGTGCGACGCGTGTAACTTCGCCCGTTCGGATCGTTGTTGCGCCCGATCTACGGGTCGGATCGAGGAGACAGCTATATGGTTCGCTTCGCATTGCTACTGGCTACGTGATGAGCGTGAAACATTTTGCAAAATCGAAAATTTTTCGTTCGGTCCAGGTGGAAAATTTTCAAAAAAATTTTCGGACGGACGGGAACGTTAGATCATTGTGTGGGACGCCGAGACGGACACGTACGTGCAAAAAAAGTGTATGGTCGACCTGACGGTTTTCGAGAAAAACTCAAGAAACCGACCGCTTTCGGAGTTTCTCCGAGCGGCCGAGGCGAATTTTTCTAAGTCCCTGCGCGCCGTAGCCTGGCCGTACGTGCGACGCGTGTAACTTCGCCCGTTCGGATCGTTGTTGCGCCCGATCTACGGGTCGGATCGAGGAGACAGCTATATGGTTCGCTTCGCATTGCTACTGGCTACGTGATGAGCGTGAAACATTTTGCAAAATCGAAAATTTTTCGTTCGGTCCAGGTGGAAAATTTTCAAAAAAATTTTCGGACGGACGGGAACGTTAGATCATTGTGTGGGACGCCGAGACGGACACGTACGTGCAAAAAAAGTGTATGGTCGACCTGACGGTTTTCGAGAAAAACTCAAGAAACCGACCGCTTTCGGAGTTTCTCCGAGCGGCCGAGGCGAATTTTTCTAAGTCCCTGCGCGCCGTAGCCTGGCCGTACGTGCGACGCGTGTAACTTCGCCCGTTCGGATCGTTGTTGCGCCCGATCTACGGGTCGGATCGAGGAGACAGCTATATGGTTCGCTTCGCATTGCTACTGGCTACGTGATGAGCGTGAAACATTTTGCAAAATCGAAAATTTTTCGTTCGGTCCAGGTGGAAAATTTTCAAAAAAATTTTCGGACGGACGGGAACGTTAGATCATTGTGTGGGACGCCGAGACGGACACGTACGTGCAAAAAAAGTGTATGGTCGACCTGACGGTTTTCGAGAAAAACTCAAGAAACCGACCGCTTTCGGAGTTTCTCCGAGCGGCCGAGGCGAATTTTTCTAAGTCCCTGCGCGCCGTAGCCTGGCCGTACGTGCGACGCGTGTAACTTCGCCCGTTCGGATCGTTGTTGCGCCCGATCTACGGGTCGGATCGAGGAGACAGCTATATGGTTCGCTTCGCATTGCTACTGGCTACGTGATGAGCGTGAAACATTTTGCAAAATCGAAAATTTTTCGTTCGGTCCAGGTGGAAAATTTTCAAAAAAATTTTCGGACGGACGGGAACGTTAGATCATTGTGTGGGACGCCGAGACGGACACGTACGTGCAAAAAAAGTGTATGGTCGACCTGACGGTTTTCGAGAAAAACTCAAGAAACCGACCGCTTTCGGAGTTTCTCCGAGCGGCCGAGGCGAATTTTTCTAAGTCCCTGCGCGCCGTAGCCTGGCCGTACGTGCGACGCGTGTAACTTCGCCCGTTCGGATCGTTGTTGCGCCCGATCTACGGGTCGGATCGAGGAGACAGCTATATGGTTCGCTTCGCATTGCTACTGGCTACGTGATGAGCGTGAAACATTTTGCAAAATCGAAAATTTTTCGTTCGGTCCAGGTGGAAAATTTTCAAAAAAATTTTCGGACGGACGGGAACGTTAGATCATTGTGTGGGACGCCGAGACGGACACGTACGTGCAAAAAAAGTGTATGGTCGACCTGACGGTTTTCGAGAAAAACTCAAGAAACCGACCGCTTTCGGAGTTTCTCCGAGCGGCCGAGGCGAATTTTTCTAAGTCCCTGCGCGCCGTAGCCTGGCCGTACGTGCGACGCGTGTAACTTCGCCCGTTCGGATCGTTGTTGCGCCCGATCTACGGGTCGGATCGAGGAGACAGCTATATGGTTCGCTTCGCATTGCTACTGGCTACGTGATGAGCGTGAAACATTTTGCAAAATCGAAAATTTTTCGTTCGGTCCAGGTGGAAAATTTTCAAAAAAATTTTCGGACGGACGGGAACGTTAGATCATTGTGTGGGACGCCGAGACGGACACGTACGTGCAAAAAAAGTGTATGGTCGACCTGACGGTTTTCGAGAAAAACTCAAGAAACCGACCGCTTTCGGAGTTTCTCCGAGCGGCCGAGGCGAATTTTTCTAAGTCCCTGCGCGCCGTAGCCTGGCCGTACGTGCGACGCGTGTAACTTCGCCCGTTCGGATCGTTGTTGCGCCCGATCTACGGGTCGGATCGAGGAGACAGCTATATGGTTCGCTTCGCATTGCTACTGGCTACGTGATGAGCGTGAAACATTTTGCAAAATCGAAAATTTTTCGTTCGGTCCAGGTGGAAAATTTTCAAAAAAATTTTCGGACGGACGGGAACGTTAGATCATTGTGTGGGACGCCGAGACGGACACGTACGTGCAAAAAAAGTGTATGGTCGACCTGACGGTTTTCGAGAAAAACTCAAGAAACCGACCGCTTTCGGAGTTTCTCCGAGCGGCCGAGGCGAATTTTTCTAAGTCCCTGCGCGCCGTAGCCTGGCCGTACGTGCGACGCGTGTAACTTCGCCCGTTCGGATCGTTGTTGCGCCCGATCTACGGGTCGGATCGAGGAGACAGCTATATGGTTCGCTTCGCATTGCTACTGGCTACGTGATGAGCGTGAAACATTTTGCAAAATCGAAAATTTTTCGTTCGGTCCAGGTGGAAAATTTTCAAAAAAATTTTCGGACGGACGGGAACGTTAGATCATTGTGTGGGACGCCGAGACGGACACGTACGTGCAAAAAAAGTGTATGGTCGACCTGACGGTTTTCGAGAAAAACTCAAGAAACCGACCGCTTTCGGAGTTTCTCCGAGCGGCCGAGGCGAATTTTTCTAAGTCCCTGCGCGCCGTAGCCTGGCCGTACGTGCGACGCGTGTAACTTCGCCCGTTCGGATCGTTGTTGCGCCCGATCTACGGGTCGGATCGAGGAGACAGCTATATGGTTCGCTTCGCATTGCTACTGGCTACGTGATGAGCGTGAAACATTTTGCAAAATCGAAAATTTTTCGTTCGGTCCAGGTGGAAAATTTTCAAAAAAATTTTCGGACGGACGGGAACGTTAGATCATTGTGTGGGACGCCGAGACGGACACGTACGTGCAAAAAAAGTGTATGGTCGACCTGACGGTTTTCGAGAAAAACTCAAGAAACCGACCGCTTTCGGAGTTTCTCCGAGCGGCCGAGGCGAATTTTTCTAAGTCCCTGCGCGCCGTAGCCTGGCCGTACGTGCGACGCGTGTAACTTCGCCCGTTCGGATCGTTGTTGCGCCCGATCTACGGGTCGGATCGAGGAGACAGCTATATGGTTCGCTTCGCATTGCTACTGGCTACGTGATGAGCGTGAAACATTTTGCAAAATCGAAAATTTTTCGTTCGGTCCAGGTGGAAAATTTTCAAAAAAATTTTCGGACGGACGGGAACGTTAGATCATTGTGTGGGACGCCGAGACGGACACGTACGTGCAAAAAAAGTGTATGGTCGACCTGACGGTTTTCGAGAAAAACTCAAGAAACCGACCGCTTTCGGAGTTTCTCCGAGCGGCCGAGGCGAATTTTTCTAAGTCCCTGCGCGCCGTAGCCTGGCCGTACGTGCGACGCGTGTAACTTCGCCCGTTCGGATCGTTGTTGCGCCCGATCTACGGGTCGGATCGAGGAGACAGCTATATGGTTCGCTTCGCATTGCTACTGGCTACGTGATGAGCGTGAAACATTTTGCAAAATCGAAAATTTTTCGTTCGGTCCAGGTGGAAAATTTTCAAAAAAATTTTCGGACGGACGGGAACGTTAGATCATTGTGTGGGACGCCGAGACGGACACGTACGTGCAAAAAAAGTGTATGGTCGACCTGACGGTTTTCGAGAAAAACTCAAGAAACCGACCGCTTTCGGAGTTTCTCCGAGCGGCCGAGGCGAATTTTTCTAAGTCCCTGCGCGCCGTAGCCTGGCCGTACGTGCGACGCGTGTAACTTCGCCCGTTCGGATCGTTGTTGCGCCCGATCTACGGGTCGGATCGAGGAGACAGCTATATGGTTCGCTTCGCATTGCTACTGGCTACGTGATGAGCGTGAAACATTTTGCAAAATCGAAAATTTTTCGTTCGGTCCAGGTGGAAAATTTTCAAAAAAATTTTCGGACGGACGGGAACGTTAGATCATTGTGTGGGACGCCGAGACGGACACGTACGTGCAAAAAAAGTGTATGGTCGACCTGACGGTTTTCGAGAAAAACTCAAGAAACCGACCGCTTTCGGAGTTTCTCCGAGCGGCCGAGGCGAATTTTTCTAAGTCCCTGCGCGCCGTAGCCTGGCCGTACGTGCGACGCGTGTAACTTCGCCCGTTCGGATCGTTGTTGCGCCCGATCTACGGGTCGGATCGAGGAGACAGCTATATGGTTCGCTTCGCATTGCTACTGGCTACGTGATGAGCGTGAAACATTTTGCAAAATCGAAAATTTTTCGTTCGGTCCAGGTGGAAAATTTTCAAAAAAATTTTCGGACGGACGGGAACGTTAGATCATTGTGTGGGACGCCGAGACGGACACGTACGTGCAAAAAAAGTGTATGGTCGACCTGACGGTTTTCGAGAAAAACTCAAGAAACCGACCGCTTTCGGAGTTTCTCCGAGCGGCCGAGGCGAATTTTTCTAAGTCCCTGCGCGCCGTAGCCTGGCCGTACGTGCGACGCGTGTAACTTCGCCCGTTCGGATCGTTGTTGCGCCCGATCTACGGGTCGGATCGAGGAGACAGCTATATGGTTCGCTTCGCATTGCTACTGGCTACGTGATGAGCGTGAAACATTTTGCAAAATCGAAAATTTTTCGTTCGGTCCAGGTGGAAAATTTTCAAAAAAATTTTCGGACGGACGGGAACGTTAGATCATTGTGTGGGACGCCGAGACGGACACGTACGTGCAAAAAAAGTGTATGGTCGACCTGACGGTTTTCGAGAAAAACTCAAGAAACCGACCGCTTTCGGAGTTTCTCCGAGCGGCCGAGGCGAATTTTTCTAAGTCCCTGCGCGCCGTAGCCTGGCCGTACGTGCGACGCGTGTAACTTCGCCCGTTCGGATCGTTGTTGCGCCCGATCTACGGGTCGGATCGAGGAGACAGCTATATGGTTCGCTTCGCATTGCTACTGGCTACGTGATGAGCGTGAAACATTTTGCAAAATCGAAAATTTTTCGTTCGGTCCAGGTGGAAAATTTTCAAAAAAATTTTCGGACGGACGGGAACGTTAGATCATTGTGTGGGACGCCGAGACGGACACGTACGTGCAAAAAAAGTGTATGGTCGACCTGACGGTTTTCGAGAAAAACTCAAGAAACCGACCGCTTTCGGAGTTTCTCCGAGCGGCCGAGGCGAATTTTTCTAAGTCCCTGCGCGCCGTAGCCTGGCCGTACGTGCGACGCGTGTAACTTCGCCCGTTCGGATCGTTGTTGCGCCCGATCTACGGGTCGGATCGAGGAGACAGCTATATGGTTCGCTTCGCATTGCTACTGGCTACGTGATGAGCGTGAAACATTTTGCAAAATCGAAAATTTTTCGTTCGGTCCAGGTGGAAAATTTTCAAAAAAATTTTCGGACGGACGGGAACGTTAGATCATTGTGTGGGACGCCGAGACGGACACGTACGTGCAAAAAAAGTGTATGGTCGACCTGACGGTTTTCGAGAAAAACTCAAGAAACCGACCGCTTTCGGAGTTTCTCCGAGCGGCCGAGGCGAATTTTTCTAAGTCCCTGCGCGCCGTAGCCTGGCCGTACGTGCGACGCGTGTAACTTCGCCCGTTCGGATCGTTGTTGCGCCCGATCTACGGGTCGGATCGAGGAGACAGCTATATGGTTCGCTTCGCATTGCTACTGGCTACGTGATGAGCGTGAAACATTTTGCAAAATCGAAAATTTTTCGTTCGGTCCAGGTGGAAAATTTTCAAAAAAATTTTCGGACGGACGGGAACGTTAGATCATTGTGTGGGACGCCGAGACGGACACGTACGTGCAAAAAAAGTGTATGGTCGACCTGACGGTTTTCGAGAAAAACTCAAGAAACCGACCGCTTTCGGAGTTTCTCCGAGCGGCCGAGGCGAATTTTTCTAAGTCCCTGCGCGCCGTAGCCTGGCCGTACGTGCGACGCGTGTAACTTCGCCCGTTCGGATCGTTGTTGCGCCCGATCTACGGGTCGGATCGAGGAGACAGCTATATGGTTCGCTTCGCATTGCTACTGGCTACGTGATGAGCGTGAAACATTTTGCAAAATCGAAAATTTTTCGTTCGGTCCAGGTGGAAAATTTTCAAAAAAATTTTCGGACGGACGGGAACGTTAGATCATTGTGTGGGACGCCGAGACGGACACGTACGTGCAAAAAAAGTGTATGGTCGACCTGACGGTTTTCGAGAAAAACTCAAGAAACCGACCGCTTTCGGAGTTTCTCCGAGCGGCCGAGGCGAATTTTTCTAAGTCCCTGCGCGCCGTAGCCTGGCCGTACGTGCGACGCGTGTAACTTCGCCCGTTCGGATCGTTGTTGCGCCCGATCTACGGGTCGGATCGAGGAGACAGCTATATGGTTCGCTTCGCATTGCTACTGGCTACGTGATGAGCGTGAAACATTTTGCAAAATCGAAAATTTTTCGTTCGGTCCAGGTGGAAAATTTTCAAAAAAATTTTCGGACGGACGGGAACGTTAGATCATTGTGTGGGACGCCGAGACGGACACGTACGTGCAAAAAAAGTGTATGGTCGACCTGACGGTTTTCGAGAAAAACTCAAGAAACCGACCGCTTTCGGAGTTTCTCCGAGCGGCCGAGGCGAATTTTTCTAAGTCCCTGCGCGCCGTAGCCTGGCCGTACGTGCGACGCGTGTAACTTCGCCCGTTCGGATCGTTGTTGCGCCCGATCTACGGGTCGGATCGAGGAGACAGCTATATGGTTCGCTTCGCATTGCTACTGGCTACGTGATGAGCGTGAAACATTTTGCAAAATCGAAAATTTTTCGTTCGGTCCAGGTGGAAAATTTTCAAAAAAATTTTCGGACGGACGGGAACGTTAGATCATTGTGTGGGACGCCGAGACGGACACGTACGTGCAAAAAAAGTGTATGGTCGACCTGACGGTTTTCGAGAAAAACTCAAGAAACCGACCGCTTTCGGAGTTTCTCCGAGCGGCCGAGGCGAATTTTTCTAAGTCCCTGCGCGCCGTAGCCTGGCCGTACGTGCGACGCGTGTAACTTCGCCCGTTCGGATCGTTGTTGCGCCCGATCTACGGGTCGGATCGAGGAGACAGCTATATGGTTCGCTTCGCATTGCTACTGGCTACGTGATGAGCGTGAAACATTTTGCAAAATCGAAAATTTTTCGTTCGGTCCAGGTGGAAAATTTTCAAAAAAATTTTCGGACGGACGGGAACGTTAGATCATTGTGTGGGACGCCGAGACGGACACGTACGTGCAAAAAAAGTGTATGGTCGACCTGACGGTTTTCGAGAAAAACTCAAGAAACCGACCGCTTTCGGAGTTTCTCCGAGCGGCCGAGGCGAATTTTTCTAAGTCCCTGCGCGCCGTAGCCTGGCCGTACGTGCGACGCGTGTAACTTCGCCCGTTCGGATCGTTGTTGCGCCCGATCTACGGGTCGGATCGAGGAGACAGCTATATGGTTCGCTTCGCATTGCTACTGGCTACGTGATGAGCGTGAAACATTTTGCAAAATCGAAAATTTTTCGTTCGGTCCAGGTGGAAAATTTTCAAAAAAATTTTCGGACGGACGGGAACGTTAGATCATTGTGTGGGACGCCGAGACGGACACGTACGTGCAAAAAAAGTGTATGGTCGACCTGACGGTTTTCGAGAAAAACTCAAGAAACCGACCGCTTTCGGAGTTTCTCCGAGCGGCCGAGGCGAATTTTTCTAAGTCCCTGCGCGCCGTAGCCTGGCCGTACGTGCGACGCGTGTAACTTCGCCCGTTCGGATCGTTGTTGCGCCCGATCTACGGGTCGGATCGAGGAGACAGCTATATGGTTCGCTTCGCATTGCTACTGGCTACGTGATGAGCGTGAAACATTTTGCAAAATCGAAAATTTTTCGTTCGGTCCAGGTGGAAAATTTTCAAAAAAATTTTCGGACGGACGGGAACGTTAGATCATTGTGTGGGACGCCGAGACGGACACGTACGTGCAAAAAAAGTGTATGGTCGACCTGACGGTTTTCGAGAAAAACTCAAGAAACCGACCGCTTTCGGAGTTTCTCCGAGCGGCCGAGGCGAATTTTTCTAAGTCCCTGCGCGCCGTAGCCTGGCCGTACGTGCGACGCGTGTAACTTCGCCCGTTCGGATCGTTGTTGCGCCCGATCTACGGGTCGGATCGAGGAGACAGCTATATGGTTCGCTTCGCATTGCTACTGGCTACGTGATGAGCGTGAAACATTTTGCAAAATCGAAAATTTTTCGTTCGGTCCAGGTGGAAAATTTTCAAAAAAATTTTCGGACGGACGGGAACGTTAGATCATTGTGTGGGACGCCGAGACGGACACGTACGTGCAAAAAAAGTGTATGGTCGACCTGACGGTTTTCGAGAAAAACTCAAGAAACCGACCGCTTTCGGAGTTTCTCCGAGCGGCCGAGGCGAATTTTTCTAAGTCCCTGCGCGCCGTAGCCTGGCCGTACGTGCGACGCGTGTAACTTCGCCCGTTCGGATCGTTGTTGCGCCCGATCTACGGGTCGGATCGAGGAGACAGCTATATGGTTCGCTTCGCATTGCTACTGGCTACGTGATGAGCGTGAAACATTTTGCAAAATCGAAAATTTTTCGTTCGGTCCAGGTGGAAAATTTTCAAAAAAATTTTCGGACGGACGGGAACGTTAGATCATTGTGTGGGACGCCGAGACGGACACGTACGTGCAAAAAAAGTGTATGGTCGACCTGACGGTTTTCGAGAAAAACTCAAGAAACCGACCGCTTTCGGAGTTTCTCCGAGCGGCCGAGGCGAATTTTTCTAAGTCCCTGCGCGCCGTAGCCTGGCCGTACGTGCGACGCGTGTAACTTCGCCCGTTCGGATCGTTGTTGCGCCCGATCTACGGGTCGGATCGAGGAGACAGCTATATGGTTCGCTTCGCATTGCTACTGGCTACGTGATGAGCGTGAAACATTTTGCAAAATCGAAAATTTTTCGTTCGGTCCAGGTGGAAAATTTTCAAAAAAATTTTCGGACGGACGGGAACGTTAGATCATTGTGTGGGACGCCGAGACGGACACGTACGTGCAAAAAAAGTGTATGGTCGACCTGACGGTTTTCGAGAAAAACTCAAGAAACCGACCGCTTTCGGAGTTTCTCCGAGCGGCCGAGGCGAATTTTTCTAAGTCCCTGCGCGCCGTAGCCTGGCCGTACGTGCGACGCGTGTAACTTCGCCCGTTCGGATCGTTGTTGCGCCCGATCTACGGGTCGGATCGAGGAGACAGCTATATGGTTCGCTTCGCATTGCTACTGGCTACGTGATGAGCGTGAAACATTTTGCAAAATCGAAAATTTTTCGTTCGGTCCAGGTGGAAAATTTTCAAAAAAATTTTCGGACGGACGGGAACGTTAGATCATTGTGTGGGACGCCGAGACGGACACGTACGTGCAAAAAAAGTGTATGGTCGACCTGACGGTTTTCGAGAAAAACTCAAGAAACCGACCGCTTTCGGAGTTTCTCCGAGCGGCCGAGGCGAATTTTTCTAAGTCCCTGCGCGCCGTAGCCTGGCCGTACGTGCGACGCGTGTAACTTCGCCCGTTCGGATCGTTGTTGCGCCCGATCTACGGGTCGGATCGAGGAGACAGCTATATGGTTCGCTTCGCATTGCTACTGGCTACGTGATGAGCGTGAAACATTTTGCAAAATCGAAAATTTTTCGTTCGGTCCAGGTGGAAAATTTTCAAAAAAATTTTCGGACGGACGGGAACGTTAGATCATTGTGTGGGACGCCGAGACGGACACGTACGTGCAAAAAAAGTGTATGGTCGACCTGACGGTTTTCGAGAAAAACTCAAGAAACCGACCGCTTTCGGAGTTTCTCCGAGCGGCCGAGGCGAATTTTTCTAAGTCCCTGCGCGCCGTAGCCTGGCCGTACGTGCGACGCGTGTAACTTCGCCCGTTCGGATCGTTGTTGCGCCCGATCTACGGGTCGGATCGAGGAGACAGCTATATGGTTCGCTTCGCATTGCTACTGGCTACGTGATGAGCGTGAAACATTTTGCAAAATCGAAAATTTTTCGTTCGGTCCAGGTGGAAAATTTTCAAAAAAATTTTCGGACGGACGGGAACGTTAGATCATTGTGTGGGACGCCGAGACGGACACGTACGTGCAAAAAAAGTGTATGGTCGACCTGACGGTTTTCGAGAAAAACTCAAGAAACCGACCGCTTTCGGAGTTTCTCCGAGCGGCCGAGGCGAATTTTTCTAAGTCCCTGCGCGCCGTAGCCTGGCCGTACGTGCGACGCGTGTAACTTCGCCCGTTCGGATCGTTGTTGCGCCCGATCTACGGGTCGGATCGAGGAGACAGCTATATGGTTCGCTTCGCATTGCTACTGGCTACGTGATGAGCGTGAAACATTTTGCAAAATCGAAAATTTTTCGTTCGGTCCAGGTGGAAAATTTTCAAAAAAATTTTCGGACGGACGGGAACGTTAGATCATTGTGTGGGACGCCGAGACGGACACGTACGTGCAAAAAAAGTGTATGGTCGACCTGACGGTTTTCGAGAAAAACTCAAGAAACCGACCGCTTTCGGAGTTTCTCCGAGCGGCCGAGGCGAATTTTTCTAAGTCCCTGCGCGCCGTAGCCTGGCCGTACGTGCGACGCGTGTAACTTCGCCCGTTCGGATCGTTGTTGCGCCCGATCTACGGGTCGGATCGAGGAGACAGCTATATGGTTCGCTTCGCATTGCTACTGGCTACGTGATGAGCGTGAAACATTTTGCAAAATCGAAAATTTTTCGTTCGGTCCAGGTGGAAAATTTTCAAAAAAATTTTCGGACGGACGGGAACGTTAGATCATTGTGTGGGACGCCGAGACGGACACGTACGTGCAAAAAAAGTGTATGGTCGACCTGACGGTTTTCGAGAAAAACTCAAGAAACCGACCGCTTTCGGAGTTTCTCCGAGCGGCCGAGGCGAATTTTTCTAAGTCCCTGCGCGCCGTAGCCTGGCCGTACGTGCGACGCGTGTAACTTCGCCCGTTCGGATCGTTGTTGCGCCCGATCTACGGGTCGGATCGAGGAGACAGCTATATGGTTCGCTTCGCATTGCTACTGGCTACGTGATGAGCGTGAAACATTTTGCAAAATCGAAAATTTTTCGTTCGGTCCAGGTGGAAAATTTTCAAAAAAATTTTCGGACGGACGGGAACGTTAGATCATTGTGTGGGACGCCGAGACGGACACGTACGTGCAAAAAAAGTGTATGGTCGACCTGACGGTTTTCGAGAAAAACTCAAGAAACCGACCGCTTTCGGAGTTTCTCCGAGCGGCCGAGGCGAATTTTTCTAAGTCCCTGCGCGCCGTAGCCTGGCCGTACGTGCGACGCGTGTAACTTCGCCCGTTCGGATCGTTGTTGCGCCCGATCTACGGGTCGGATCGAGGAGACAGCTATATGGTTCGCTTCGCATTGCTACTGGCTACGTGATGAGCGTGAAACATTTTGCAAAATCGAAAATTTTTCGTTCGGTCCAGGTGGAAAATTTTCAAAAAAATTTTCGGACGGACGGGAACGTTAGATCATTGTGTGGGACGCCGAGACGGACACGTACGTGCAAAAAAAGTGTATGGTCGACCTGACGGTTTTCGAGAAAAACTCAAGAAACCGACCGCTTTCGGAGTTTCTCCGAGCGGCCGAGGCGAATTTTTCTAAGTCCCTGCGCGCCGTAGCCTGGCCGTACGTGCGACGCGTGTAACTTCGCCCGTTCGGATCGTTGTTGCGCCCGATCTACGGGTCGGATCGAGGAGACAGCTATATGGTTCGCTTCGCATTGCTACTGGCTACGTGATGAGCGTGAAACATTTTGCAAAATCGAAAATTTTTCGTTCGGTCCAGGTGGAAAATTTTCAAAAAAATTTTCGGACGGACGGGAACGTTAGATCATTGTGTGGGACGCCGAGACGGACACGTACGTGCAAAAAAAGTGTATGGTCGACCTGACGGTTTTCGAGAAAAACTCAAGAAACCGACCGCTTTCGGAGTTTCTCCGAGCGGCCGAGGCGAATTTTTCTAAGTCCCTGCGCGCCGTAGCCTGGCCGTACGTGCGACGCGTGTAACTTCGCCCGTTCGGATCGTTGTTGCGCCCGATCTACGGGTCGGATCGAGGAGACAGCTATATGGTTCGCTTCGCATTGCTACTGGCTACGTGATGAGCGTGAAACATTTTGCAAAATCGAAAATTTTTCGTTCGGTCCAGGTGGAAAATTTTCAAAAAAATTTTCGGAC
>CATORF010000605.1:227464-234964 GCA_951804975.1 Anthophora plumipes
CTTTGTGGCTGTGTGCAACCCGCCCGGTCTCGGCTTAGAAGGTTGGCAATATGTCCGCCAGACGCCAACCGTCGCTCGGTTGGTACGCACGCCGTAGCGGTTGCATCGGAGAGCCGATCACCTCGCTCCATGTCCAAGAGGGTCGGACGGTTAAGTCGCCGCAGCCTTCGCAGAGGCAGTTCTCAGTTTTGCTCCAGAAGGAGGGACTTATGGCGGGACCCACGCAAAGGAGACTGCTTGCTTGCTCGTGGACGTCGAGGCGACTCCAACGTTGGCGACGAAGCACCCCAACGGAGTCCTTCCCAACGAGCCACGGCCTTCCCACCAGTAGATAGGGACAGAAGAGAATCTCGTTAATCCATTCATGCGCGTCACTAATTAGATGACGAGGCATTTGGCTATTTATACGATTTATTCAGAAATCATTATCCATGAGACCGCATGGAGACGGTTACAAAAGTAATTAAAAGTGAACAAATGATGAGATTTTAAGCGATGAGATAGATACAAAACGCAACGCGAATAATTAATTGATTCTAAACATAAAGTAGATTGAACTAAGTTTTTGTAATTATAAGGTAAGTATTTATGTTATTGATTATTTATGCGCATTAATTCATACGTGTTCCGAACATATATAAGAATAAACATACAACAATATCTGCACTCGTACATACACACACACATATTCTAATATTTAGTTCATAATAATTTGATTCGTACATATATTCGATAATATTAACTTGACTGATTACTTATACTATTACTTATACTATACGTTCTACTAGTTGCGATCTCTATTTCTAAAAGGCCAAATATTCCTATTTCTTACCGTCGTCATTTGACTAAATCTTCTAAAATTCATGTAAGATCCATGTATTGCACGAGTAGTAATTGATCTCATCTGAGATTTGGAGATACCAAGAGAAGACATAGCACTTGAAGACGAAAAGGCCCAGATTCCTTTCCATGATAGCGTAAGAGTATAAAATTCAACATTCTGTCGTAAGACATTATACGCTTGCATAACATAATTAGTGACATCAGGATTGTCCGCATAATAAGACCTCTTTCGCATATGCGCATCATGAAGATTTCGATATCCAGATACAATCTGGGTATCGATAACTCGTGCGATACCATCGCGGGCTATGACCAAATCTGGCTTGCGAAGACCAACCGTCGTTCTTATCCTAGGTTCTATGGCAACTGTCCATCCGTCTTTCGCTAGTACATTGCCGACGTATTTTACAATGGCGTCATGTCTTAGCACTCGCCCTCCATGCGTTCGAAAACATTCCTGGACTATATGGGCGGTAGTTTCAGGGACACCGCATCCGGCCCTGCACATATATTCCTGAGTAGATCGTCTTACACCTCGAGTGGTACGCATAAGAGATGGGAGAGCATTAATCCTAGTTCGAATGTTTTCAATATACTCTCTTGCTGGCATTCGCATATAAGGGTCGACTATCCACGAAGTTGATGCTTGTGATTTGTTACTATCACGAAGTTCGCATCCATCAACAGTACGATAAAACAATCTTGACCAATTTACATTTCTAGAAACACCAATTTGACACCACTTCAATCTCTCGGTCACCCATTTACAAGTAGCTGCAGCACGTACTGCCGAATTGGTAGAAGAACTGAGCATATTTAAACGCCGTTTCGTGAGTTCAGGTATCCTAGTTTCTAGCGACACGACTCCAAGGCCTCCATCCTTGACAGATGTATGGAAAAAGCTTTTCGGTACATCCTTAGGCAGCGATAGCCATCTACGCAGATATTTACGCACACACTTATCGATAAATCTTAGAGTATAGTACGTTACTTTCCCAAGCACCAGCTGGTATTGGAAGCGTGGTAACAAAAAAACACGTAAGATATGCAGCCTCTGCTGTGGTTTTAACGGCGCTTTCGTAATCCTATCCAAATAGTGATTAATATCTATCGATGCTTTCGATACACCTCTATAATTATAAACTATTCCTAAATGTTTCCACGTATCAGAAAACCCCATTTGCGGTATGGGAGTGCCAGCAATGTCGAATAAAGTGTCTGTAATAAGTTTAGATTTCTTATCTCGTCCAGATGGGATAATACTCAGGCTACGACACTTAGAGGGAGCTGGGACAAGGCCATGGCGAGCAAGTTCAGTCATTACGCTATCAAGTAATTCCTGCAAACCTTCTACAGTTGCCGCAATAAGCACGAGATCATCCGCAAACGCAAGCGCATTCGTCCTTACAGAATTAAACATGTACCCAATCGAACTGGGAATTCGAGCAAGTACCTCATCCATAACCAGATTAAAAAAAATTGAGGAGAGAGGGTCTCCTTGTCTAATGCCACGACCAGGATGGATTGGTAAAGATCTCCTACCACCAACCTCGATGTACATACTTGCAGTAGCATACAGTTTAGTAATGTACGCAACAAAACGAGGAGGAAATCCTCTCTTAAGCAGTACCCATTTAATCGAGGCATGAGAGATCGAGTCAAAAGCTTTGCAGACATCCAAAAAGCAGACATGCAGTTGTTTATTTAAGCTCCACGAGTCCTCTATAATTGATGATAGCGTTATCAAATTCTCCGCAGAGCCATCCGCGTTGATGAAACCACGTTGCCGTTGATCATATTCAAGTTTACGCATAATCCTTGCAGCAAGAATTCTGTGGAGGTGTCTCAATATCACAGATGATATAGAAATTGGTCGATACTGAGATGGATGGCTTGCTACATCATCTTTCGGTATAAGGACCGTCCTGGAATTTCGCCAAATTTCAGGTACAGATCCAGATTCAAGCATAGTATTAAAAATAATCGCTTTAATCATATCAGGAACCTCATGTATCCATACACTACATTTCAGGTGATCAGGTCCTTGCGCAGAGCGCCCTTCAGGCTGAAAACGTTTGACCTCTTCTGTACTTATCGGTGCAAGCAGTTCCTCATTTCCATTATTCAAATTCACATAATCAGATGTACTCGATTCTAGATAATAGCTAGTAGAAGAAGATTCAAACAAAGGACGCCAATACTGTTCCTGCGCTTCCAGACTAACATTCAAACTACTGTCTCGATCACCATCCAGCACTTTACTAGCCGCTTTGGATTGATTACGCCGCCACAGATGTTGTAAAGCGGCATACTCACGACGTCTCCGAGCCTTACAGGATAATTGATTCACATTCCTAGGAGGAATTGTGGTGCGAGGTAGGGAATATGCTTGCGAAAATCGATGATTAAACCACATAGTTAATGCTCCTTCGGTGTCAGCTTGTGTCATTGCTAAATTAATGGCGTCTATTAAATAGTACTTATAGGGATCTAAACATCTATGCGAAAACATATAACGTAGCGCGGCTTGGAACCAATTACTTCTGTCACGATCAAAGTTGGTGGATGTACTATTTGTTTGAACATTTTCAATGCCACTATCACCAGCGTTATGCACATTCATTGGAACGTTCTCCGGAAGGTTAGCAAAATTGTCTGGATTCTCCTCAGATATTGTCTGCAGAGGCAAGTTGGTGATTTCTGACAATATTCGCTTATATACTGCACGCTTCCTAAGGCTCTTAATAGATTCAAGTGTACGAGGTGGATCCAATTTTACATTCAGCAGTATGTGCATATTAATTTCCGCGGTGTCATTAGCATCCAGCTCGGCTTGGGCAATTCTACGCATATCCTCTTCCTGCCAACGATGTTTACGGCGTGTAAGACTTATTTCGGCGTTCACTGCATCAGGATGCTTACTCTTTCTATGCACACCAAGGCCAATCTTTGAACGAAACTGCGAACCGCAATCAATACAAGGAAACATAACAGATGAAGATGAACGATTCTCTTCGGCCGCACTCGATGATAAAGAGGGAACTGGGGACAAAACCAATGATGAGATAGTAGACGTAGTCACGACTGACGACGAAGACGAAGACGAAGATAACAGCAGTGATGATGATGACGATGATGATGAAATAAATGATGGTCCACTGGAAGGATGTACAGAGGTACATTCCTTATTTGTATATGTTTCTTCTATAACGTTACCAGTGGATGGGTCTCCAATAAGAGACATTTGACTGATTAATTGGTTATCGTGCGATGTTGTTGCACGACCGGAACTGAAGAATTCGTCGGCGTCCGGCGGGGAGTCACCCCCTGTGGGTTCTAGTGCAACTCGACTACTCATTCGTTCGCAGCGTAATTGATAGCCCTCGCCCTATCGGCAAGCCTCCGGGCTAAAATTGGACATGCTTCATTATCAAAAGCAGAGTGGTTTCGATTCTGTAGCTTAGCATCGTGACAATTGGAACATAGGCGTGCATCTTTGTTCTTGCAGTCTTTAGACGAGTGATTCTGCATACAGAATCCACATATTACTTTCTCCTGTTTACAGTCTCTAGCCAAATGGCCAAACTTGGTACATTTATAACACTGCATCACTCGTAAATGATCTTCAACACGACAAGAGCCGTATCCAATGTAGATTTTTCCACGACTCATCATCATATTTCTAATGGCAGAAGAGACTTCTATAACTATATTCCTATCACTACGGTTTTGAAGTTGAGGGTACGCGTAAACAATTTTAATATCGCTAGACACTGCTGAATCCAAATTTCTCGCACATATTTCCTCCGCTAAGTTACTAAGTTCAATATTTTTAGGCACATTTCTAATTAGCAATCTTGGTCTAAGAAGAGGCTTATCACGAATCGCTAGACCAGCATCTCTTAACTCCTGAGACAATTTTAGCTCTTCAATATTAACAGTTTCAGCAATCACACGTACCGCAGGAGTTCTAAGCGCAATAACACTCTTCGCACGAATATTATATTTTCTAGGACAAACACGGCTAAACAGCATATTCTTGACTACAGTAGAATCAGCAAATTTTTCTTTCGCACTGGCCAACGGTTCAACAACAAATTCCTTAAAATTACTAACAGCAATAGATCGTTTTTTAGATATTGTAATCGAGGGAGCGGCACATACAGAATGATCAGTAACGGCAGAGGCGTAAGACTTAGATGACGGCAATAATTTAGTAGTAACAGTATCCTCAAATGAACTGAAAGCATTAGAAACGGAATCGACTACTTTCTTACTAACATTACTCTCAAATTCTATATGCTGCTGTGCATTTGCACATAAAACCTTTTGAACTTCACTATCAATAGAGTCTTTAATAAGCTGTTTAACCTCTATCATTCCATCATGCAGTTTCTCTGAGACATTCGAACTTACTACTAGTGAGAACTGATCTTTAAGCGCAAACAGTTCTTGATATCTCGCAGACAGATCAACATACGCACGACTAATTCTAGAATACAATAATTTCATATAATTCATCGCTTCATTAACGGCTACAGTACGAGATTTAGTTTCCTTCGCCGGCATAGACTGCTCCAAGTTGTATTCGTGGCCACGTATCTCATCGTCGAACTTTTTAAAGTTGTCCAATGTAATAAACTGTGGTCTTGCTGGTGTTTCCGACACATGTTCGACGGGACTGGAGCCAGGGCTAATTTGCGGACGAGGTCGCTTCGTAGTTCTAGGCGTAGGATTATCCATTTTAATATACAGCAACTAAAATTGCATAAAGTTAGAGTAGAAAAAAAAAAAAAAAAAAAAAAAAAAAAAAAAGAAAAAGAGAAGGAGAAAAAAAAAAAAAAAAAAAAAAAAAAAAAAAAAAAAAAAAAAAAAAAAAAAAAAAGTAATAATAATTAGAAAAGAAAGACAAAAATTATAGCGTAAAAATAATATTTATATATATATTCAAAGACATATATATATAAAGAAGAAAAAAAGAAAAGAAACAATTTCGATACAACCAAAAATATATGTAATAACTATTAAAAGAACAATAATATTCAAGGAAAAAAGAAAATAGCCATCCGCCGAAAAAGTTTGCTGTTACGCCACTGTACTCCACCACTTCAAAGTATGCCAGCGCTAGGGACTTCAACGGGCAGATCCACATGTATGTCGTTAGAGAATAGTGAGTTATTAGACCTAAAATAAAATTATTCCAAGCAGTATTTGCACTTATTCACTAATAATAATGTCTAATAGTTACTACAAAAATACATCTTCAACAAAATATTGAATATTAAGAAAAATTTCAAAAATCACAAAGGGCCCCTTCTGCACCCGACCAACACGGCACTCAGCGGGCCACCTAAAGGTCTTTTTCGTGTTTCGTCCCTGAGCGAGAATCCAAGATGGCCGTCGCCACGTGTTTCTCAGATACGATATTAAAATTGTTATAATCAAACAATTATAGCACACACAATCACCAACAATATATCAAATTGTTCAGAAAAATTTTCTGCACAAACTGAACACGACTTTTAGAGACCGTTCAACGTATATAAGCACTTAATAGCACCGACAATGCCAGCACGTGGCCGAGCACGCGGTCAGTTCACTCAAAGATCTTATTTCATTAATTACACAAAATTCACAAAAGTTTAGTACAAGAATCATATATCAATCTGTTCAGAATTAATAACACTACACCACTATGCACAATTTTCACAACAATTCGCCAAAATTACCACTAAAACTTGCACTCAAAGACGGAGCGGCTACCAACACGTCTACTCCGACCGGAAGAGAGTCATAGTTACTCCCGCCGTTTACCCGCGCTTTTTTGAATTTCTTCACGTTGACATTCAGAGCACTGGGCAGAAATCACATTGCGTCAACACCCGTGGGGGCCATCGCAATGCTTTGTTTTAATTAGACAGTCGGATTCCCCTAGTCCGTGCCAGTTCTGAGCCGAGCGTTGAATGGCGGCCGAAGAGGACGACCGCCGACGGCAAGCCGCCAACGGAAGCCTCGCAGCAAGGAAGATCCGCGGGAGGCCAAGGCACGGGACCGAGCTCGGATCCCGGGTAAGCGTCCGTTAGAGAACACCCCCGTTCACCTCGCCCAGGCCCGGCACGTCAGCCAGACCCACTTCCCGACCAAGCCCGACACGCCCCGCTCCTCAGAGCCAATCCTTATTCCGAAGTTACGGATCCAATTTGCCGACTTCCCTTACCTACATTAATCTATCGACTAGAGGCTCTTCACCTTGGAGACCTGCTGCGGATATGGGTACGAACCGGTGCGACACCTCCACGTGGCCCTCTCCTGGATTTTCAAGGTCCGAGGGGAATATCCGGACACCGCCGCAACTGCGGTGCTCTTCGCGTTCCAAACCCTATCTCCCTGCTAGAGGTTTCCAGGGAACTCGAACGCTTATACAGAAAAGAAAACTCTCCCCGGATCTCCCGACGGCGTCTCCAGGTCATTTTGGGTTACCCCGACGAACACTCAATGAGGGCCCGAATGGATTGCGGTTCCGCTACCGGGTTCCGGAATAGGAACCGGATTCCCTTTCGCCCGATGGGTGTGTTTACTTTTTGTTCCAGCATTATATATGTATCGTTCAATTTTATAACACCTCATCGGCATATGATTTCTCTTAGGGCTTAGGAT
>CATORF010000605.1:237464-239964 GCA_951804975.1 Anthophora plumipes
CCATGTTCGAATCACGAGACTCTCTCGCAAGACAACCAAATACCGAATTTTAACGTCCGTCCTCTGTCTATGCGTTCTGGGACTGGACGATCGGCTTTGGTTGCGCGGTCCCGTGATCGGCAGTGAAGAAGACATGGGGCGACCAACGTCTAAGCTCTCCGGAGTTCCTTCGTGTCTGTCCCCTTTTCGCGTGTGAAGGTTGCATGCATCTCGCTTCTTTGCTCGAGCCACACCAAAGAGGAAAAAGAAATTATATTTGTCTCGTCCTCTGCAACAGGCCTCTTCCTTCCTACTGAAACACGCTCTCTCTGTGAGGCAAATTCAATAACACGCGCGTCTATGGGGACTGGGTTACCGAAACGTTGCTGCAACTCTTCCAAAAGGTGTGTGGATCCATCGAGAAAACCCGCGCGCTACCTTTCCCATGTTCGACGAACGTGGCTGGGTTTGGCGACAGACGACGAGCGGACTTGTTAACCGCAACGGTACACCTACTGCCTAAGTTCCCACACATCAGCGTTCGGAGAAAGATACCTCGCACGATGTTCCTCTCGTAGAGCACACAACACTCCAGGATAGTATTTGCCTTGCAACGACGACCCTTAAACATCCACCACGACGGTGTACATTGTTCTGCAGCAGAGAGTAGTGTTGTACAGTATTGTTGAAGAGACAGGAGAGGGAATGCAAAAAATTTCCTATATCCCTGGGGCCATTCCGAACAACGATCTGCAATACCCAACACCGCGTAGGTGCTAGACACACCACCGGGTAGGTGCACGACCATTCGGACGCACTCCATTTGAACAATCTCGATGTCTCCAATTCACTTCTCTCTAGACTGAGTTCAAAACTTCTCTCTTTCAGTCTAGCACGATGAAATCGTTTCAGACGACGTAGGGAGCGCGGTCCTTGCATACTCAAGATTGCGAACCATCAATATGAGCGTATTACGCGAAACGACCACAAGGAGACTGTATTACGACGGAGCGGTACACGGTGGGCGGTCGCATCGCGACGCACGCAAGCCACCAGCACGCAAGTCCGTACGATTTTATCGTTCCTGTGAAACGTTCGCATAATATTTTCGCAACATATGCGTAGAACACAAATCGAGGCATGCCCGCGGCAAACGCCGACGAACGCCCAACAATCGCTCGTACGCCACGTTCTCTCCAGCGGCTAGCTCCATATCACACACCCCGTTTACGCGCGCCCGACTCGGAACGTTCTTCAAGAACGTCGCGGCGGGGATATTCGCGAAAGGAATATGAAGAAATGGAGAGACAGGGAGATACGCGACGCAAGCAGTATATGGGTTACGTGAACGACCCTCAGCCAAGCGTGGTCCAGGAATTGTATCCGTGGACCGCAATGTGCGTTCGAAATGTCGATGTTCATGTGTCCTGCAGTTCACACGTTGACGCGCAATTAGCTGCGTTCTTCATCGACCCACGAGCCAAGTGATCCACCGTTCAGGGTAATCGTATTTGTTATAATTTTATATAAACTCAAGTACTTTTTCGGAATCACACTGGAAACCGAGACTCGAACACCTCCAACCAGCGCCACAGAAGGAGGTGTCGAGCGTCACCATTTCGTAACGGTAGAACCGTGTACGCATCGACCGAAGTCGACTAGGCGACACAAAAGTGTGTCCGAGACGAAATTCGCCGGCACGTGCAAGCAAGCACGTCACCAGCGACCAGGCGCAAAGAACATTTTCCAACATAAAAATTGAAAAAGAAACCATCGAAGGATTGAGGAGGAGGAAACGACGGGGATACCCCGATACAAAGAATCCTCGTTCGACCTCGCACCTTCGGAAGAGTATACGCAAAGAATGGCAGTGCCCGTACACGCACTCTGTGGCACTTGAACGCAATAGCCGTAGGCGAAATTCAACAGAAGCACGGAAGCTAATTAACGGCATAGACGATGGGTCTTTCTTCCCAAATAGCCGACGACGAAGACCAGAACAGCCTTGCCGCGGAATGGGAGTCCGACTATATCATCATCTTTTGCATGCGTATTGCTTTTGAAACTGGAGCAGCAAAAAAAAAAGAGCGTGCGAAGAACTTCGACGGACCCGCGGAGGCTTGATACGGCTTCGACCGGTCTTTCGTCCCAATAGCCGACGACGAAGGTTAAAACAACTTTGTCGCGGAACGGGTGTCCGACTCCGACGTCTTTGAAGCGCGCAAAGCAACCGTGTTCCTCCTACTGGCTAATGAGCAGGCGAAGAACTTCAACGGACCCGCGGAGGCTTGATACGGCTTCGACCGGCCTTTCGTCCCAATAGCCGACGACGAAGGTTAAAGCAACCATGCCGCGGAACGGGTGTCCGACTCCGACGTCTTTGAAGCGCGCAAAGCGACCATCAGTCCTCACTCCTCTCTCCTCCTACTGCTGCTGTTTAGAGTGCTGGTGAATTTCAACGGACGCGCGGAGGCTTGATACGGCTTCGACCGGTCTTTCGTCCCAGTAACCGACGACGAAG
>CATORF010000605.1:244964-264964 GCA_951804975.1 Anthophora plumipes
TGGGTGTGTGAAGGGATCCAATGTTACGATCGTCGGGGTTCCCGACAAGTTTCCCGCACCCTCCCCCCGTCCAGACCCTCTGGCAGGCCCCCTCCGAAGACGCCGAAAGCCGCTGATCGGAGGATGGTGATGGTAACCCTCAAAGATCGAGTGGGAAAACCAAGGAGGGTGACTCGCGCCGACTTTCTTTCTTCCCTTTATTTTATTTTTGTTTATTTCCTATTTTGTTTAGTATCGGGCGAACCGGAACCGGCGTGAGCGAACGTGGTGTGAGAATGGGCTGCGGCCGGTGCCCGGTGGATATTCCTGGTAGACTGACCAAGGGGGGAGTAGTAAACCCCCCGACCGGGGCGTCTGGGTGATGTCTGTACCTGACCTCTGGCCTAGTAAAAAGGGTAAGCGTAAGTCCTGAAAATATGGCCGAGGTCCCATGAACGGCTACGTTAACGTGGGAAAACCGCTCCCCCGGCGTTGTCCGGAGCCTATGCCAGGGTTGAAGCTGGGATACCGGGCGCAGGTGTGGAGGATTACCTGGCCAGTGTTTCCTCGTATCTCGCGCCGCAGGGGATAGAATACTGCGGCGACGTCTAGCCCGAGGTTTGGGTTTGGCGTCGGATCGGATCCGGCGTCGCCCACTCGACAGGGGTGACGTAAAACCTCTTGCATCAATATGGCGCGGGCCTATCCCGTAACCCTTTTCGTAGAATCTCCACGTGTCGATAGGGGTGGCCTCCTGACAAACTCGCTTCTCGGGTTTCGGCACGCATAACTAGGGATAAAATTCACCGGGGGAAGTAGCCCTACCGCGGTAGGGCTCCCATGATGGGCGAACCCGAAGAAACAATCAACTGCCACAATGACAACAAAAACAAAAAACAACAATGGAAGGATGGAGGTGGAGGAGCGCGACGACCCTCAGGGTCACGCCACGGAGGTTACTGTGGTGGAGGCAGGTACTTCCGTCCCTGCGACGCAAGGAGGAACTAGAGAGGGCGCGCCTTGCTGCGTGGTGATTAGCGAATCAGACTCGGACAGTGCGTCCGATGTCTCGCACCACGCGGCCAAAAAGCGCAAGAGAAACAAGGCGAAGACCACCGGCAATCCCGTGGGATCCGAAGGTGCAGAAACAGCACGAGAAAGGATGGAGCTGCGCGACCTGGAGGAACAGGTAGAGGAGCTCCATTTCGGCGGGGACCCTCCTCGGCCGTCGCGTGGCTCCATGCCACTGCCAAGGGAGGAGGAAATCCTGCGGCACATGAGGGCTCGACCAACCGCGGAGATTGGAAGCGAGGTATTGGAGCACCTCAGGGAAGTGGAGGTAGTCGCGGCCAAGTCCGCAAATCTAAAGGGACCCTATGTGCGGCGACTACGACTGGCCGCGGTCTCGGTCAGGGCTGCGGTGACCGAACTGGCGAAGAGGACCACCGCCACGGGGCCTGCGCAGACCCTGGAGCGGGAAAATCTCGCCATGCGCTCGAGGATCTGCGATCTAGAGGCGCAGCTGGAGGCGCTGACCGCGGGGCGGTCGACCGCGACTACCCGCGCTCAGCCGCCGAAGGCTGCGGCTCCTGCTGCGAGTAGCAGTGTGACAAAGGAACCGGCGAGGACGCCGGAGCAGCGATTTCCGGCCGTGGCTGCCCAGAAGAAGGGGACCGCCCAGTCCTCCTCCGAAGGGCAGCGGAGGGAAGCCTGGGAGGAATCCCTATTTAGAAGAATCGGCGACCTGGTGGACGCCAAGCTGAATAGATTTCAGCTGGGCCTCTCCACCAGGCCGGCGGGCGAGCCTCGCCCCGAAAAGGCGAAGAAGACGGCAACAGCCACCACAGCTGCAAGGGAGGCGATCGCACCCCCCCCAAAGGGGGTAACAACCGAAGAGGCAGATGGACCGAAGCAAGAGAGCAGCTGGGCGAAGGTCGTGGGGCGGAAGGCCACGAGGAAACAGGCGACCGCTCCACCTCCCGCCCAGCTGCCAGCCCAAAGGAAGATGGGAACCACCGCAGCGGCCGCTCCAAGAGCAAGCCTGGGACGCGTGCCCCGGACGGCGGCGGTGTCCGTGACGGTCCCGCCCGGCGCTGGCGTCACATACGCGGAGGCGGTGGTAACCGCGAAAACGAAGATCGACATCGAGGGGATGGGCATACCTGCGATGGTTATCAAGAGGGCGGTCACCGGGGGGCTGCTGTTGCAGGTGCCTGGCCCGGACAGTGCGTCCAAGGCGGACCAGCTGGCCGCAAAGTTGAGGGACGTACTCGGGGGAACGGGGGCCAAGGTGGCGCGCCCCTGCAAGAGAGCGGAACTCCGGATATCAGGGCTGGACGACTCCGTCACCGCGAAAGAGGTGGCCGAGGCGGTCGCAGCGGCAGGGGCGTGCGCCCCCGAGGAGGTGAAGACGGGGCCAATCCGAAGTTCCCCCAACGGGCTGGGCACCGTATGGGTATCCTGTCCCCTCAAGGCTGCCAGCGTCGTGGCAAAGAAGGGACGTGTGCGAGTGGGGTGGGCCAGTGCCAGAGTGGAGGCACTCACGGCCCGCCCGCTGCAGTGTTACCGCTGCCTGCAGGTGGGGCACGCTAGAGCCAAGTGCACGGCGGAGATCGACCGAAGCGGCCGCTGCTACAACTGCGGCGAGGACGGACACATGGCGGGGGGCTGCACCTCCAAGGCTCCGAGATGTCCACTGTGCTCCGACCTGGGACTCCCAGCGGAGCACAGATTGGGGGGTAAGGCCTGTTGTCCACCAACCCAGGCGAAGAAAGGGGCCAAGAAGGGGCCCCAGGCGTCCACCAGCGCCCGGGATGGGGAAGCGGCTGGGACACCGGCCGCACGGGACAGCGATCAGCGGGACGAAGGCCTGGGGGAGGCCATGGTGATTGCTTAAATTCACCATGCAACTCCTTCAGGCCAACCTGAACCATTCCCGGGGGGCGCAGGACTTGTTCTGTCAGGCCCTCCGGGAGTGGCGGGTTGCGTTGGCGGTGGCGGCCGAGCCCTACTCCGTCCCGGACCATCCTTCTTGGTTCGGAGACGCGGCGGGGTCGGTGGTCATCGTCGCGGGTGGGATTCCGGGGGCCCCGGCCGTCACGCTTCTGGAGAGCGGACGGGGCTACCTGGCCGTCGAGTGGGGTGAGTACGTGGTGGTGGGATGCTACATCCCCCCCTCGCGCACCCTCTGTGAGTTCGAGGAATACCTGGGCGGGGTTAGTGGCTGCATACGACGGCTGCTGCCTCGCCCGGTGCTGGTCCTGGGGGATTTCAACGCCCACGCCACTGCGTGGGCATCCCCGAGGACGGACGCGAGGGGGGGAACCCTGCTGGACTGGGCGGCGGAACTGGAGCTCCGGCTGTTGAACGTGGGCTCCGTCGCTACGTGCGTACGGCCGCAGGGCTCGTCCATCGTCGATCTGACGTGGGCGTCGCCCTCGGCAGTGCGGCGGGTGACGGGGTGGAGGGTGGCGGAGGAGGCGGAGACGCTGAGTGACCACAGGTACATAGTGTTCTCCGCCTCCTCCGCCGCCGCAAGGCCGGGCTCCGTCCGCCCCCGTCGCGGCGGGGGTGCTCTGCCACCGCGATGGGCGCTCACCCGGCTCGACGAGGACATGCTGATGGCCGCTGTCCACGCTGCGGACTGGGGGAGCCGTGGGGCGGCACCTGTGAGCGCGGAGGAAGGGGCGAAGTGGTTTCGGGGGGTGATGACGTCCATCTGCGACGTCGCCATGCCCCGATCCCGCCCGCCCCAAAGGAGAAGCGCCCATTGGTGGACCGCCGAGATCGCGGAGAAGCGGGAGGAGTGCATAGCGGCGAGGCGCCGGTGCACGCGAGCCCGCCGAAGATGGCCGCGAGACGAAGACGGGGTCGCTCGTGTGGAAGGAGCGTACAGGGAGAAGCGAGCAGCCCTCCGCCAGGCCATAAAGGAGGCAAAGGCGAACTCGTGGAAGGAGCTGATCGGCTCTTTGGACCGGGACCCGTGGGGGAGGCCGTACCGGCTCGTGCTGGGAAAGCTGCGCCCCTGCGCACCCCCGGTTACGGAGAGCCTGGATCCCGCGGTTCTGCATCGGGTGGTAAGCACGCTGTTCCCCTCACCCGAGGGGACGCCACCCCTGACGGAGGAAACGGCGAGTCCGCCCTGGACTGAGGACCTGGCGGTAACGGAGGCGGAGCTGGGGGATGCCGTTCGGAGGATGGCGGCCAAGAACACCGCGCCGGGCCCGGACGGCATCCCCGGGAAGATATGGGCGGCGGCGCTCTGCGTGCTCGGCCCGCGGCTGCGGCGCCTCTTCGACCGGTGTCTGGAGCTGGGAGAGTTTCCGGAGCAGTGGCGGAGAGGGCGTATGGTCCTGCTCAGGAAGGAGGGACGACCGGTGGATTCTCCATCCGCGTACCGGCCGCTGTGCTTGCTGGACGAGGCGGGAAAGCTGTTCGAGCGTGTTTTGGCGTCCCGCCTCGCCTCTCACCTGTCGGCGGAGGGCCCGAACATCTCCGAGGAGCAATTTGGATTTCGCCGGGGTCGCTCGACCGTCGACGCGATTCGGAGGGTTCGGGCCCTTGCAGGGGAGGCTGTCTCGCGGGGGGGAGTGGCGCTAGCGGTGTCGCTTGACATCGTGAACGCGTTTAACTCCCTTCCGTGGGCGGCGGTTCGGGGGGCGCTCGGGTACCACGCAGTGCCTGCGTACCTGCGAAAGGTGCTCGGCGCCTACCTGGCCGGCAGGTGGATCGAGTACACCGGCCGGGGCGGTGTGCGGATGGAGAGGAGGGTCGGCTGCGGGGTTCCACAGGGCTCAGTTTTGGGCCCAATTTTGTGGGACCTCGCCTACGACGTCGTCCTTCGGGCGGCTCTCCCCCCCGGGGTCAGCATCACGTGCTACGCGGATGACACGTTGGTGCTGGCCACCGGGCGTGGCTGGGAGAGGACGGTTCGCCTCGCGAACTTGGGGGTGGCGTGCGTCGTCTCTCGCATCCGGGGCCTGGGTTTGGACGTGGCCCCGCAGAAGTCGGAGGCGCTCGGCTTTCTGGGGCCGAGGAGGAGGAAGATACCCAGGGCCTGGGTGCGGGTGGGCGACGCACACGTCCGGGTGGGGCACAGGATGAAATATCTTGGCCTCATCCTGGACAGCCACTGGAGGTTCGAGGCGCATTTTGAGGCGCTGGTTCCGCGGGTTGAGCGGGCGACGGCGGCGCTGGGGCGGCTGCTCCCAAATTTGGGTGGGCCCAACGTGGCGGTGCGGCGCCTATATGCGGGGGTGGCCAGGTCGATGGCCTTGTATGGGTCACCGGTCTGGTCCGGGGATCTGATGGTCAGCCGTCGAAGCAGAGACCTGCTTCGTCGAGTCGAGAGACGGCTGGCCATCAGATGCGTGAGGGGATACCGCACCGTTTCATACGCGGCGGCGATGGCCCTGGCGGGACTGATCCCGCTGGAGCTGCAGGCGGTCTGCGCGGCCTTCGTGTACGACCGCGGGAAGGAGCTGTGTGCGGGCGGTATCCCCTCACCTGAGGTGAGAGAGCGGGTGGTGGCCGTCAGGCGGCAGGCGCAGCGGCGCGCGGAGGAGAGGTGGCGGTCGCAGCTCAGCGAGCCAGCGATCGCTGCCAAACGCGGCGTGCGGGCGGTCCTTCCTGTTCTCGACCAGTGGGTCGAGGGGAGCAGGAGGGGCCTAACGTACCGGGTGACACAGGTGCTCACCGGGCATGGTTGCTTCGGTGAGTTCCTGTGTCGAATAGGCAGGGAGGCGACGCCGCTGTGCCACCACTGCGGCTACGGGGAGGATTCGGCACAGCACACGCTGGAGGCGTGCCCCTGTTGGGCCGCTGAAAGGCGTGTGCTGGTGTCCGTCGTGGGAGGGGATCTCTCCTGTCCAGCTATAGTTGAGCGGATGCTGGACGGGAGAGACAAATGGGATGCCGTCGCCTCCTTCTGCGAGCAAGTGATGCTGCAGAAGGAGGCGGCGGAGCGGGTTCGCGAGAACAGCGACCCCGCGAGAAGGCGGTCGGGCCGTGGTCGCAGGCGGGGTGGCTTGCCGCTCCCCCAGCCTGGCAGGCCGCGGCCCGACTAGCGGAGGTGGCGACGGCGCTGAGTTCTCTCTCTATCCTTTAATCTTTCTCTCTCTCTTTCCTATCTAGACTAGCTCTTCTTCTTTCTTCTTCTTCCCACAGCGCCGTCGCCGAAACGAGGAATGAGGCCTCGCCGCTCCCACAAGATCTGGGACGGCGACCATGGGGAGCGCAGGTGGCTGGGCGGGGGCCTACCACCGGTAACGTGCTCCCCAGGTGAGGCGGAAGAAGGCGCTGCCGCTTCTTCCGCCGGAAGAGAGACGGAAGGGGAGGAAGACCACCTCCCCTTGCCGAGGGTGGGCCGCAAGGCGTGGCGCACGGGGGTGCCCAGAAGGAGTACTTCCAGGCTTCCTGGGGCCCCCGGGGCGCATGAGGAGGCAGCCGTGGGGGGTTTAGTCGGTACAAGTCCGACACTCCCCCGTCTCCTCCCCCGGGGCGACGGGGCGTCCGATGAGGATTCCCCCCACGCAAAAAAAAAAAAAAAAAAAAAAAAAAAGGTTAGGTTAGGTTAGGTTAGGTTAGGTTAGGTTAGGTTAGGTTAGGTTGGGAGTACGAGGTTTGTCCGGGACTTCTCGGTTGTTTGACGTTATTTCTGATTGCTGCCTTGACGACACTACGATGGAGACGATATTGTGCTTGATTGCGTACTTGCTGTAAGGTAAGTGCGCGACGGCATGATTTCGTCGAAGTTGGCGGGCTCGGACGGACCAAATCCTCTCGTCTCACCTCCACGTGGTGCTCCTGGGCTTCTGGATCGGCTCCGGCCGGGACAGAAGGCGAACGAGATGAGAGGTGCCGTGTGAATGTATGTGTGTATATATGTATGTGTATGTACGTGTTTGTATACGTGTGAGTGAATGCGGCCGGGCGGGAAACTGGTGAAGGAGATCAGCGAGGGAGTAGGCAAGAGGAGGTGCGGTGGGAGGGAATGGAGAGAGGGCTGGAGAGGTGCGAGAAAAGATGGATCGAGTTTGAGGAACGGAACGCATGGCACTGGGATGCATGTGGTTTTTGGGTGTGTGAAGTGATGTGAAGGGATCCAATGTTACGATCGTCGGGGTTCCCGACAAGTTTCCCGCACCCTCCCCCCGTCCAGACCCTCTGGCAGGCCCCCTCCGAAGACGCCGAAAGCCGCTGATCGGAGGATGGTGATGGTAACCCTCAAAGATCGAGTGGGAAAACCAAGGAGGGTGACTCGCGCCGACTTTCTTTCTTCCCTTTATTTTATTTTTGTTTATTTCCTATTTTGTTTAGTATCGGGCGAACCGGAACCGGCGTGAGTGAACGTGGTGTGAGAATGGGCTGCGGCCGGTGCCCGGTGGATATTCCTGGTAGACTGACCAAGGGGGGAGTAGTAAACCCCCCGACCGGGGCGTCTGGGTGATGTCTGTACCTGACCTCTGGCCTAGTAAAAAGGGTAAGTGTAAGTCCTGAAAATATGGCCGAGGTCCCATGAACGGCTACGTTAACGTGGGAAAACCGCTCCCCCGGCGTTGTCCGGAGCCTATGCCAGGGTTGAAGCTGGGATACCGGGCGCAGGTGTGGAGGATTACCTGGCCAGTGTTTCCTCGTATCTCGCGCCGCAGGGGATAGAATACTGCGGCGACGTCTAGCCCGAGGTTTGGGTTTGGCGTCGGATCGGATCCGGCGTCGCCCACTCGACAGGGGTGACGTAAAACCTCTTGCATCAATATGGCGCGGGCCTATCCCGTAACCCTTTTCGTAGAATCTCCACGTGTCGATAGGGGTGGCCTCCTGACAAACTCGCTTCTCGGGTTTCGGCACGCATAACTAGGGATAAAATTCACCGGGGGAAGTAGCCCTACCGCGGTAGGGCTCCCATGATGGGCGAACCCGAAGAAACAATCAACTGCCACAATGACAACCAAAACACAAAACAACAATGGAAGGATGGAGGTGGAGGAGCGCGACGACCCTCAGGGTCACGCCACGGAGGTTACTGTGGTGGAGGCAGGTACTTCCGTCCCTGCGACGCAAGGAGGAACTAGAGAGGGCGCGCCTTGCTGCGTGGTGATTAGCGAATCAGACTCGGACAGTGCGTCCGATGTCTCGCACCACGCGGCCAAAAAGCGCAAGAGAAACAAGGCGAAGACCACCGGCAATCCTGTGGGATCCGAAGGTGCAGAAACAGCACGAGAAAGGATGGAGCTGCGCGACCTGGAGGAACAGGTAGAGGAGCTCCATTTCGGCGGGGACCCTCCTCGGCCGTCGCGTGGCTCCATGCCACTGCCAAGGGAGGAGGAAATCCTGCGGCACATGAGGGCTCGACCAACCGCGGAGATTGGAAGCGAGGTATTGGAGCACCTCAGGGAAGTGGAGGTAGTCGCGGCCAAGTCCGCAAATCTAAAGGGACCCTATGTGCGGCGACTACGACTGGCCGCGGTCTCGGTCAGGGCTGCGGTGACCGAACTGGCGAAGAGGACCACCGCCACGGGGCCTGCGCAGACCTTAGAGCAGGAAAATCTCGCCATGCGCTCGAGGATCTGCGATCTAGAGGCGCAGCTGGAGGCGCTGACCGCGGGGCGGTCGACCGCGACTACCCGCGCTCAGCCGCCGAAGGCTGCGGCTCCTGCTGCGAGTAGTAAAGTGATAAAGGAACCGGCGAGGACGCCGGAGCAGCGATTTCCGGCCGTGGCTGCCCAGAAGAGGGGGACCGCCCAGTCCTCCTCCGAAGGGCAGCGGAGGGAAGCCTGGGAGGAATCCCTATTTAGAAGAATCGGCGACCTGGTGGACGCCAAGCTGAATAGATTTCAGCTGGGCCTCTCCGCCAGGCCGGCGGGCGAGCCTCGCCCCGAAAAGGCGGAAAAGACGGCAACAGCCACCACAGCTGCAAGGGAGGCGATCGCACCCCCCCCTAAGGGGGTAACAACCGAAGAGACAGACGGATCGAAGCAAGAGAGCAGCTGGGCGAAGGTCGTGGGGCGGAAGGCCACGAGGAAACAGGCGACCGCTCCACCTCCCGCCCAGCTGCCAGCCCAAAGGAAGATGGGAACCACCGCAGCGGCCGCTCCAAGAGCACGCCTGGGACGCGTGCCCCGGACGGCGGCGGTGTCCGTGACGGTCCCGCCCGGCGCTGGCGTCACATACGCGGAGGCGGTGGTAACCGCGAAAACGAAGATCGACATCGAGGGGATGGGCATACCTGCGATGGTTATCAAGAGGGCGGTCACCGGGGGGCTGCTGTTGCAGGTGCCTGGCCCGGACAGTGCGTCCAAGGCGGACCAGCTGGCCGCAAAGTTGAGGGACGTACTCGGGGGAACGGGGGCCAAGGTGGCGCGCCCCTGCAAGAGAGCGGAACTCCGGATATCAGGGCTGGACGACTCCGTCACCGTGAAAGAGGTGGCCGAGGCGGTCGCAGCGGCAGGGGCGTGCGCCCCTGAGGAGGTGAAGACGGGGCCAATTCGGAGTTCCCCCAACGGGCTGGGCACCGTATGGGTATCCTGTCCCCTCAAGGCTGCCAGCGTCGTGGCGAAGAAGGGACGTGTGCGAGTGGGGTGGGCCAGTGCCAGAGTGGAGGCACTCACGGCCCGCCCGCTGCAGTGTTACCGCTGCCTGCAGGTGGGGCACGCTAGAGCCAAGTGCACGGCGGAGATCGACCGAAGCGGCCGCTGCTACAACTGCGGCGAGGACGGACACATGGCGGGGGGCTGCACCTCCAAGGCTCCGAGATGTCCACTGTGCTCCGACCTGGGACTCCCAGCGGAGCACAGATTGGGGGGTAAGGCCTGTTGTCCACCAACCCAGGCGAAGAAAGGGGCCAAGAAGGGGCCCCAGGCGTCCACCAGCGGCCAGGATGGGGAAGCGGCTGGGACACCGGCCGCACGGGACAGCGATCAGCGGGACGAAGGCCTGGGGGAGGCCATGGTGATTGCTTAAATTCACCATGCAACTCCTTCAGGCCAACCTGAACCATTCCCGGGGGGCGCAGGACTTGTTCTGTCAAGCCCTCCGGGAGTGGCGGGTTGCGTTGGCGGTGGCGGCCGAGCCCTACTCCGTCCCGGACCATCCTTCTTGGTTCGGAGACGCGGCGGGGTCGGTGGTCATCGTCGCGGGTGGGATTCCGGGGGCCCCGGCCGTCACGCTTCTGGAGAGCGGACGGGGCTACCTGGCCGTCGAGTGGGGTGAGTACGTGGTGGTGGGATGCTACATCCCCCCCTCGCGCACCCTCTGTGAGTTCGAGGAATACCTGGGCGGGGTTAGTGGCTGCATACGACGGCTGCTGCCTCGCCCGGTGCTGGTCCTGGGGGATTTCAACGCCCACGCCACTGCGTGGGCATCCCCGAGGACGGACGCGAGGGGGGGAACCCTGCTGGACTGGGCGGCGGAACTGGAGCTCCGGCTGTTGAACGTGGGCTCCGTCGCTACGTGCGTACGGCCGCAGGGCTCGTCCATCGTCGATCTGACGTGGGCGTCGCCCTCGGCAGTGCGGCGGGTGACGGGGTGGAGGGTGGCGGAGGAGGCGGAGACGCTGAGTGACCACAGGTACATAGTGTTCTCCGCCTCCTCCGCCGCCGCAAGGCCGGGCTCCGTCCGCCCCCGTCGCGGCGGGGGTGCTCTGCCGCCGCGATGGGCGCTCACCCGGCTCGACGAGGACATGCTGATGGCCGCTGTCCACGCTGCGGACTGGGGGAGCCGTGGGGCGGCACCTGTGAGCGCGGAGGAAGGGGCGAAGTGGTTTCGGGGGGTGATGACGTCCATCTGCGACGTCGCCATGCCCCGATCCCGCCCGCCCCAAAGGAGAAGCGCCCATTGGTGGACCGCCGAGATCGCGGAGAAGCGGGAGGAGTGCATAGCGGCGAGGCGCCGGTGCACGCGAGCCCGCCGAAGATGGCCGCGAGACGAAGACGGGGTCGCTCGTGTGGAAGGAGCGTACAGGGAGAAGCGAGCAGCCCTCCGCCAGGCCATAAAGGAGGCAAAGGCGAACTCGTGGAAGGAGCTGATCGGCTCTCTGGACCGGGACCCGTGGGGGAGGCCGTACCGGCTCGTGCTGGGAAAGCTGCGCCCCTGCGCCCCCCCGGTTACGGAGAGCCTGGATCCCGCGGTTCTGCATCGGGTGGTAAGCACGCTGTTCCCCTCACCCGAGGGGACGCCACCCCTGACGGAGGAAACGGCGAGTCCGCCCTGGACTGAGGACCTGGCGGTAACGGAGGCGGAGCTGGGGGATGCAGTTCGGAGGATGGCGGCCAAGAACACCGCGCCGGGCCCGGACGGCATCCCCGGGAAGATATGGGCGGCGGCGCTCTGCGTGCTCGGCCCGCGGCTGCGGCGCCTCTTCGACCGGTGTCTGGAGCTGGGAGAGTTTCCGGAGCAGTGGCGGAGAGGGCGTATGGTCCTGCTCAGGAAGGAGGGACGACCGGTGGATTCTCCATCCGCGTACCGGCCGCTGTGCTTGCTGGACGAGGCGGGAAAGCTGTTCGAGCGTGTTTTGGCGTCCCGCCTCGCCTCTCACCTGTCGGCGGAGGGCCCGAACATCTCCGAGGAGCAATTTGGATTTCGCCGGGGTCGCTCGACCGTCGACGCGATTCGGAGGGTTCGGGCCCTTGCAGGGGAGGCTGTCTCGCGGGGGGGAGTGGCGCTAGCGGTGTCGCTTGACATCGTGAACGCGTTTAACTCCCTTCCGTGGGCGGCGGTTCGGGGGGCGCTCGAGTACCACGCAGTGCCTGCGTACCTGCGAAAGGTGCTCGGCGCCTACCTGGCCGGCAGGTGGATCGAGTACACCGGCCGGGGCGGTGTGCGGATGGAGAGGAGGGTCGGCTGCGGGGTTCCACAGGGCTCAGTTTTGGGCCCAATTTTGTGGGACCTCGCCTACGACGTCGTCCTTCGGGCGGCTCTCCCCCCCGGGGTCAGCATCACGTGCTACGCGGATGACACGTTGGTGCTGGCCACCGGGCGTGGCTGGGAGAGGACGGTTCGCCTCGCGAACTTGGGGGTGGCGTGCGTCGTCTCTCGCATCCGGGGCCTGGGTTTGGACGTGGCCCCGCAGAAGTCGGAGGCGCTCGGCTTTCTGGGGCCGAGGAGGAGGAAGATACCCAGGGCCTGGGTGCGGGTGGGCGACGCACACGTCCGGGTGGGGCACAGGATGAAATATCTTGGCCTCATCCTGGACAGCCACTGGAGGTTCGAGGCGCATTTTGAGGCGCTGGTTCCGCGGGTTGAGCGGGCGACGGCGGCGCTGGGGCGGCTGCTCCCAAATTTGGGTGGGCCCAACGTGGCGGTGCGGCGCCTATATGCGGGGGTGGCCAGGTCGATGGCCTTGTATGGGTCACCGGTCTGGTCCGGGGATCTGATGGTCAGCCGTCGAAGCAGAGACCTGCTTCGTCGAGTCGAGAGACGGCTGGCCATCAGATGCGTGAGGGGATACCGCACCGTTTCATACGCGGCGGCGATGGCCCTGGCGGGACTGATCCCGCTGGAGCTGCAGGCGGTCTGCGCGGCCTTCGTGTACGACCGCGGGAAGGAGCTGTGTGCGGGCGGTATCCCCTCACCTGAGGTGAGAGAGCGGGTGGTGGCCGTCAGGCGGCAGGCGCAGCGGCGCGCGGAGGAGAGGTGGCGGTCGCAGCTCAGCGAGCCAGCGATCGCTGCCAAACGCGGCGTGCGGGCGGTCCTTCCTGTTCTCGACCAGTGGGTCGAGGGGAGCAGGAGGGGCCTAACGTACCGGGTGACACAGGTGCTCACCGGGCATGGTTGCTTCGGTGAGTTCCTGTGTCGAATAGGCAGGGAGGCGACGCCGCTGTGCCACCACTGCGGCTACGGGGAGGATTCGGCACAGCACACGCTGGAGGCGTGCCCCTGTTGGGCCGCTGAAAGGCGTGTGCTGGTGTCCGTCGTGGGAGGGGATCTCTCCTGTCCAGCTATAGTTGAGCGGATGCTGGACGGGAGAGACAAATGGGATGCCGTCGCCTCCTTCTGCGAGCAAGTGATGCTGCAGAAGGAGGCGGCGGAGCGGGTTCGCGAGAACAGCGACCCCGCGAGAAGGCGGTCGGGCCGTGGTCGCAGGCGGGGTGGCTTGCCGCTCCCCCAGCCTGGCAGGCCGCGGCCCGACTAGCGGAGGTGGCGACGGCGCTGAGTTCTCTCTCTATCCTTTAATCTTTCTCTCTCTCTTTCCTATCTAGACTAGCTCTTCTTCTTTCTTCTTCTTCCCACAGCGCCGTCGCCGAAACGAGGAATGAGGCCTCGCCGCTCCCACAAGATCTGGGACGGCGACCATGGGGAGCGCAGGTGGCTGGGCGGGGGCCTACCACCGGTAACGTGCTCCCCAGGTGAGGCGGAAGAAGGCGCTGCCGCTTCTTCCGCCGGAAGAGAGACGGAGGGGGAGGAAGACCACCTCCCCTTGCCGAGGATGGGCCGCAAGGCGTGGCGCACGGGGGTGCCCAGAAGGAGTACTTCCAGGCTTCCTGGGGCCCCCGGGGCGCATGAGGAGGCAGCCGTGGGGGGTTTAGTCGGTACAAGTCCGACACTCCCCCGTCTCCTCCCCCGGGGCGACGGGGCGTCCGATGAGGATTCCCCCCACGCAAAAAAAAAAAAAAAAAAAAAAAAAAAAAAGGTTAGGTTAGGTTAGGTTAGGTTAGGTTAGGTTAGGTTAGGTTGGGAGTACGAGGTTTGTCCGGGACTTCTCGGTTGCTTGACGTTATTTCTGATTGCTGCCTTGACGACACTACAATGGAGACGATGTTGTGCTTGATTGCGTACTTGCTGTAAGGTAAGTGCGCGACGGCATGATTTCGTCAAAGTTGGCGGGCTCGGACGGACCAAATCCTCTCGTCTCACCTCCACGTGGTGCTCCTGGGCTTCTGGATCGGCTCCGGCCGGGACAGAAGGCGAACGAGATGAGAGGTGCCGTGTGAATGTATGTATGTATGTGTGTATATATGTATGTGTATGTACGTGTTTGTATACGTGTGAGTGAATGCGGCCGGGCGGGAAACTGGTGAAGGAGATCAGCGAGGGAGTAGGCAAGAGGAGGTGCGGTGGGAGGGAATGGAGAGAGGGCTGGAGAGGTGCGAGAAAGGATGGATCGAGTTTGAGGAACGGAACGCATGGCACTGGGATGCATGTGGTTTTTGGGTGTGTGAAGGGATCCAATGTTACGATCGTCGGGGTTCCCGACAAGTTTCCCGCACCCTCCCCCCGTCCAGACCCTCTGGCAGGCCCCCTCCGAAGACGCCGAAAGCCGCTGATCGGAGGATGGTGATGGTAACCCTCAAAGATCGAGTGGGAAAACCAAGGAGGGTGACTCGCGCCGACTTTCTTTCTTCCCTTTATTTTATTTTTGTTTATTTCCTATTTTGTTTAGTATCGGGCGAACCGGAACCGGCGTGAGCGAACGTGGTGTGAGAATGGGCTGCGGCCGGTGCCCGGTGGATATTCCTGGTAGACTGACCAAGGGGGGAGTAGTAAACCCCCCGACCGGGGCGTCTGGGTGATGTCTGTACCTGACCTCTGGCCTAGTAAAAAGGGTAAGCGTAAGTCCTGAAAATATGGCCGAGGTCCCATGAACGGCTACGTTAACGTGGGAAAACCGCTCCCCCGGCGTTGTCCGGAGCCTATGCCAGGGTTGAAGCTGGGATACCGGGCGCAGGTGTGGAGGATTACCTGGCCAGTGTTTCCTCGTATCTCGCGCCGCAGGGGATAGAATACTGCGGCGACGTCTAGCCCGAGGTTTGGGTTTGGCGTCGGATCGGATCCGGCGTCGCCCACTCGACAGGGGTGACGTAAAACCTCTTGCATCAATATGGCGCGGGCCTATCCCGTAACCCTTTTCGTAGAATCTCCACGTGTCGATAGGGGTGGCCTCCTGACAAACTCGCTTCTCGGGTTTCGGCACGCATAACTAGGGATAAAATTCACCGGGGGAAGTAGCCCTACCGCGGTAGGGCTCCCATGATGGGCGAACCCGAAGAAACAATCAACTGCCACAATGACAACAATAACAAAAAACAACAATGGAAGGATGGAGGTGGAGGAGCGCGACGACCCTCAGGGTCACGCCACGGAGGTTACTGTGGTGGAGGCAGGTACTTCCGTCCCTGCGACGCAAGGAGGAACTAGAGAGGGCGCGCCTTGCTGCGTGGTGATCAGCGAATCAGACTCGGACAGTGCGTCCGATGTCTCGCACCACGCGGCCAAAAAGCGCAAGAGAAACAAGGCGAAGACCACCGGCAATCCCGTGGGATCCGAAGGCGCAGAAACAGCACGAGAAAGGATGGAGCTGCGCGACCTGGAGGAACAGGTAGAGGAGCTCCATTTCGGCGGGGACCCTCCTCGGCCGTCGCGTGGCTCCATGCCACTGCCAAGGGAGGAGGAAATCCTGCGGCACATGAGGGCTCGACCAACCGCGGAGATTGGAAGCGAGGTATTGGAGCACCTCAGGGAAGTGGAGGTAGTCGCGGCCAAGTCCGCAAATCTAAAGGGACCCTATGTGCGGCGACTACGACTGGCCGCGGTCTCGGTCAGGGCTGCGGTGACCGAACTGGCGAAGAGGACCACCGCCACGGGGCCTGCGCAGACCCTGGAGCGGGAAAATCTCGCCATGCGCTCGAGGATCTGCGATCTAGAGGCGCAGCTGGAGGCGCTGACCGCGGGGCGGTCGACCGCGACTACCCGCGCTCAGCCGCCGAAGGCTGCGGCTCCTGCTGCGAGCAGCAGAGTGACAAAGGAACCGGCAAGGACACCGGAGCAGCGATTTCCGGCCGTGGCTGCCCAGAAGAGGGGGACCGCCCAGCCCTCCTCCGAAGGGCAGCGGAGGGAAGCCTGGGAGGAATCCCTATTTAGAAGAATCGGCGACCTGGTGGACGCCAAGCTGAATAGATTTCAGCTGGGCCTCTCCACCAGGCCGGCGGGCGAGCCTCGCCCCGAAAAGGCGAAGAAGACGGCAACAGCCACCACAGCTGCAAGGGAGGCGATCGCACCCCCCCCAAAGGGGGTAACAACCGAAGAGGCAGATGGACCGAAGCAAGAGAGCAGCTGGGCGAAGGTCGTGGGGCGGAAGGCCACGAGGAAACAGGCGACCGCTCCACCTCCCGCCCAGCTGCCAGCCCAAAGGAAGATGGGAACCACCGTAGCGGCCGCTCCAAGAGCACGCCTGGGACGCGTGCCCCGGACGGCGGCGGTGTCCGTGACGGTCCCGCCCGGCGCTGGCGTCACATACGCGGAGGCGGTGGTAACCGCGAAAACGAAGATCGACATCGAGGGGATGGGCATACCTGCGATGGTTATCAAGAGGGCGGTCACCGGGGGGCTGCTGTTGCAGGTGCCTGGCCCGGACAGTGCGTCCAAGGCGGACCAGCTGGCCGCAAAGTTGAGGGACGTACTCGGGGGAACGGGGGCCAAGGTGGCGCGCCCCTGCAAGAGAGCGGAACTCCGGATATCAGGGCTGGACGACTCCGTCACCGCGAAAGAGGTGGCCGAGGCGGTCGCAGCGGCAGGGGCGTGCGCCCCCGAGGAGGTGAAGACGGGGCCAATCCGAAGTTCCCCCAACGGGCTGGGCACCGTATGGGTATCCTGTCCCCTCAAGGCTGCCAGCGTCGTGGCAAAGAAGGGACGTGTGCGAGTGGGGTGGGCCAGTGCCAGAGTGGAGGCACTCACGGCCCGCCCGCTGCAGTGTTACCGCTGCCTGCAGGTGGGGCACGCTAGAGCCAAGTGCACGGCGGAGATCGACCGAAGCGGCCGCTGCTACAACTGCGGCGAGGACGGACACATGGCGGGGGGCTGCACCTCCAAGGCTCCGAGATGTCCACTGTGCTCCGACCTGGGACTCCCAGCGGAGCACAGATTGGGGGGTAAGGCCTGTTGTCCACCAACCCAGGCGAAGAAAGGGGCCAAGAAGGGGCCCCAGGCGTCCACCAGCGCCCAGGATGGGGAAGCGGCTGGGACACCGGCCGCACGGGACAGCGATCAGCGGGACGAAGGCCTGGGGGAGGCCATGGTGATTGCTTAAATTCACCATGCAACTCCTTCAGGCCAACCTGAACCATTCCCGGGGGGCGCAGGACTTGTTCTGTCAGGCCCTCCGGGAGTGGCGGGTTGCGTTGGCGGTGGCGGCCGAGCCCTACTCCGTCCCGGACCATCCTTCTTGGTTCGGAGACGCGGCGGGGTCGGTGGTCATCGTCGCGGGTGGGATTCCGGGGGCCCCGGCCGTCACGCTTCTGGAGAGCGGACGGGGCTACCTGGCCGTCGAGTGGGGTGAGTACGTGGTGGTGGGATGCTACATCCCCCCCTCGCGCACCCTCTGTGAGTTCGAGGAATACCTGGGCGGGGTTAGTGGCTGCATACGACGGCTGCTGCCTCGCCCGGTGCTGGTCCTGGGGGATTTCAACGCCCACGCCACTGCGTGGGCATCCCCGAGGACGGACGCGAGGGGGGGAACCCTGCTGGACTGGGCGGCGGAACTGGAGCTCCGGCTGTTGAACGTGGGCTCCGTCGCTACGTGCGTACGGCCGCAGGGCTCGTCCATCGTCGATCTGACGTGGGCGTCGCCCTCGGCAGTGCGGCGGGTGACGGGGTGGAGGGTGGCGGAGGAGGCGGAGACGCTGAGTGACCACAGGTACATAGTGTTCTCCGCCTCCTCCGCCGCCGCAAGGCCGGGCTCCGTCCGCCCCCGTCGCGGCGGGGGTGCTCTGCCACCGCGATGGGCGCTCACCCGGCTCGACGAGGACATGCTGATGGCCGCTGTCCACGCTGCGGACTGGGGGAGCCGTGGGGCGGCACCTGTGAGCGCGGAGGAAGGGGCGAAGTGGTTTCGGGGGGTGATGACGTCCATCTGCGACGTCGCCATGCCCCGATCCCGCCCGCCCCAAAGGAGAAGCGCCCATTGGTGGACCGCCGAGATCGCGGAGAAGCGGGAGGAGTGCATAGCGGCGAGGCGCCGGTGCACGCGAGCCCGCCGAAGATGGCCGCGAGACGAAGACGGGGTCGCTCGTGTGGAAGGAGCGTACAGGGAGAAGCGAGCAGCCCTCCGCCAGGCCATAAAGGAGGCAAAGGCGAACTCGTGGAAGGAGCTGATCGGCTCTCTGGACCGGGACCCGTGGGGGAGGCCGTACCGGCTCGTGCTGGGAAAGCTGCGCCCCTGCGCCCCCCCGGTTACGGAGAGCCTGGATCCCGCGGTTCTGCATCGGGTGGTAAGCACGCTGTTCCCCTCACCCGAGGGGACGCCACCCCTGACGGAGGAAACGGCGAGTCCGCCCTGGACTGAGGACCTGGCGGTAACGGAGGCGGAGCTGGGGGATGCCGTTCGGAGGATGGCGGCCAAGAACACCGCGCCGGGCCCGGACGGCATCCCCGGGAAGATATGGGCGGCGGCGCTCTGCGTGCTCGGCCCGCGGCTGCGGCGCCTCTTCGACCGGTGCCTGGAGCTGGGAGAGTTTCCGGAGCAGTGGCGGAGAGGGCGTATGGTCCTGCTCAGGAAGGAGGGACGACCGGTGGATTCTCCATCCGCGTACCGGCCGCTGTGCTTGCTGGACGAGGCGGGAAAGCTGTTCGAGCGTGTTTTGGCGTCCCGCCTCGCCTCTCACCTGTCGGCGGAGGGCCCGAACATCTCCGAGGAGCAATTTGGATTTCGCCGGGGTCGCTCGACCGTCGACGCGATTCGGAGGGTTCGGGCCCTTGCAGGGGAGGCTGTCTCGCGGGGGGGAGTGGCGCTAGCGGTGTCGCTTGACATCGTGAACGCGTTTAACTCCCTTCCGTGGGCGGCGGTTCGGGGGGCGCTCGAGTACCACGCAGTGCCTGCGTACCTGCGAAAGGTGCTCGGCGCCTACCTGGCCGGCAGGTGGATCGAGTACACCGGCCGGGGCGGTGTGCGGATGGAGAGGAGGGTCGGCTGCGGGGTTCCACAGGGCTCAGTTTTGGGCCCAATTTTGTGGGACCTCGCCTACGACGTCGTCCTTCGGGCGGCTCTCCCCCCCGGGGTCAGCATCACGTGCTACGCGGATGACACGTTGGTGCTGGCCACCGGGCGTGGCTGGGAGAGGACGGTTCGCCTCGCGAACTTGGGGGTGGCGTGCGTCGTCTCTCGCATCCGGGGCCTGGGTTTGGACGTGGCCCCGCAGAAGTCGGAGGCGCTCGGCTTTCTGGGGCCGAGGAGGAGGAAGATACCCAGGGCCTGGGTGCGGGTGGGCGACGCACACGTCCGGGTGGGGCACAGGATGAAGTATCTTGGCCTCATCCTGGACAGCCACTGGAGGTTCGAGGCGCATTTTGAGGCGCTGGTTCCGCGGGTTGAGCGGGCGACGGCGGCGCTGGGGCGGCTGCTCCCAAATTTGGGTGGGCCCAACGTGGCGGTGCGGCGCCTATATGCGGGGGTGGCCAGGTCGATGGCCTTGTATGGGTCACCGGTCTGGTCCGGGGATCTGATGGTCAGCCGTCGAAGCAGAGACCTGCTTCGTCGAGTCGAGAGACGGCTGGCCATCAGATGCGTGAGGGGATACCGCACCGTTTCATACGCGGCGGCGATGGCCCTGGCGGGACTGATCCCGCTGGAGCTGCAGGCGGTCTGCGCGGCCTTCGTGTACGACCGCGGGAAGGAGCTGTGTGCGGGCGGTATCCCCTCACCTGAGGTGAGAGAGCGGGTGGTGGCCGTCAGGCGGCAGGCGCAGCGGCGCGCGGAGGAGAGGTGGCGGTCGCAGCTCAGCGAGCCAGCGATCGCTGCCAAACGCGGCGTGCGGGCGGTCCTTCCTGTTCTCGACCAGTGGGTCGAGGGGAGCAGGAGGGGCCTAACGTACCGGGTGACACAGGTGCTCACCGGGCATGGTTGCTTCGGTGAGTTCCTGTGTCGAATAGGCAGGGAGGCGACGCCGCTGTGCCACCACTGCGGCTACGGGGAGGATTCGGCACAGCACACGCTGGAGGCGTGCCCCTGTTGGGCCGCTGAAAGGCGTGTGCTGGTGTCCGTCGTGGGAGGGGATCTCTCCTGTCCAGCTATAGTTGAGCGGATGCTGGACGGG
>CATORF010000605.1:269964-273254 GCA_951804975.1 Anthophora plumipes
GGTTAGGTTAGGTTAGGTTAGGTTAGGTTAGGTTAGGTTAGGTTAGGTTAGGTTAGGTTAGGTTAGGTTAGGTTAGGTTAGGTTAGGTTAGGTTAGGTTAGGTTAGGTTAGGTTAGGTTAGGTTAGGTTAGGTTAGGTTAGGTTAGGTTAGGTTAGGTTAGGTTAGGTTAGGTTAGGTTAGGTTAGGTTAGGTTAGGTTAGGTTAGGTTAGGTTAGGTTAGGTTAGGTTAGGTTAGGTTAGGTTAGGTTAGGTTAGGTTAGGTTAGGTTAGGTTAGGTTAGGTTAGGTTAGGTTAGGTTAGGTTAGGTTAGGTTAGGTTAGGTTAGGTTAGGTTAGGTTAGGTTAGGTTAGGTTAGGTTAGGTTAGGTTAGGTTAGGTTAGGTTAGGTTAGGTTAGGTTAGGTTAGGTTAGGTTAGGTTAGGTTAGGTTAGGTTAGGTTAGGTTAGGTTAGGTTAGGTTAGGTTAGGTTAGGTTAGGTTAGGTTAGGTTAGGTTAGGTTAGGTTAGGTTAGGTTAGGTTAGGTTAGGTTAGGTTAGGTTAGGTTAGGTTAGGTTAGGTTAGGTTAGGTTAGGTTAGGTTAGGTTAGGTTAGGTTAGGTTAGGTTAGGTTAGGTTAGGTTAGGTTAGGTTAGGTTAGGTTAGGTTAGGTTAGGTTAGGTTAGGTTAGGTTAGGTTAGGTTAGGTTAGGTTAGGTTAGGTTAGGTTAGGTTAGGTTAGGTTAGGTTAGGTTAGGTTAGGTTAGGTTAGGTTAGGTTAGGTTAGGTTAGGTTAGGTTAGGTTAGGTTAGGTTAGGTTAGGTTAGGTTAGGTTAGGTTAGGTTAGGTTAGGTTAGGTTAGGTTAGGTTAGGTTAGGTTAGGTTAGGTTAGGTTAGGTTAGGTTAGGTTAGGTTAGGTTAGGTTAGGTTAGGTTAGGTTAGGTTAGGTTAGGTTAGGTTAGGTTAGGTTAGGTTAGGTTAGGTTAGGTTAGGTTAGGTTAGGTTAGGTTAGGTTAGGTTAGGTTAGGTTAGGTTAGGTTAGGTTAGGTTAGGTTAGGTTAGGTTAGGTTAGGTTAGGTTAGGTTAGGTTAGGTTAGGTTAGGTTAGGTTAGGTTAGGTTAGGTTAGGTTAGGTTAGGTTAGGTTAGGTTAGGTTAGGTTAGGTTAGGTTAGGTTAGGTTAGGTTAGGTTAGGTTAGGTTAGGTTAGGTTAGGTTAGGTTAGGTTAGGTTAGGTTAGGTTAGGTTAGGTTAGGTTAGGTTAGGTTAGGTTAGGTTAGGTTAGGTTAGGTTAGGTTAGGTTAGGTTAGGTTAGGTTAGGTTAGGTTAGGTTAGGTTAGGTTAGGTTAGGTTAGGTTAGGTTAGGTTAGGTTAGGTTAGGTTAGGTTAGGTTAGGTTAGGTTAGGTTAGGTTAGGTTAGGTTAGGTTAGGTTAGGTTAGGTTAGGTTAGGTTAGGTTAGGTTAGGTTAGGTTAGGTTAGGTTAGGTTAGGTTAGGTTAGGTTAGGTTAGGTTAGGTTAGGTTAGGTTAGGTTAGGTTAGGTTAGGTTAGGTTAGGTTAGGTTAGGTTAGGTTAGGTTAGGTTAGGTTAGGTTAGGTTAGGTTAGGTTAGGTTAGGTTAGGTTAGGTTAGGTTAGGTTAGGTTAGGTTAGGTTAGGTTAGGTTAGGTTAGGTTAGGTTAGGTTAGGTTAGGTTAGGTTAGGTTAGGTTAGGTTAGGTTAGGTTAGGTTAGGTTAGGTTAGGTTAGGTTAGGTTAGGTTAGGTTAGGTTAGGTTAGGTTAGGTTAGGTTAGGTTAGGTTAGGTTAGGTTAGGTTAGGTTAGGTTAGGTTAGGTTAGGTTAGGTTAGGTTAGGTTAGGTTAGGTTAGGTTAGGTTAGGTTAGGTTAGGTTAGGTTAGGTTAGGTTAGGTTAGGTTAGGTTAGGTTAGGTTAGGTTAGGTTAGGTTAGGTTAGGTTAGGTTAGGTTAGGTTAGGTTAGGTTAGGTTAGGTTAGGTTAGGTTAGGTTAGGTTAGGTTAGGTTAGGTTAGGTTAGGTTAGGTTAGGTTAGGTTAGGTTAGGTTAGGTTAGGTTAGGTTAGGTTAGGTTAGGTTAGGTTAGGTTAGGTTAGGTTAGGTTAGGTTAGGTTAGGTTAGGTTAGGTTAGGTTAGGTTAGGTTAGGTTAGGTTAGGTTAGGTTAGGTTAGGTTAGGTTAGGTTAGGTTAGGTTAGGTTAGGTTAGGTTAGGTTAGGTTAGGTTAGGTTAGGTTAGGTTAGGTTAGGTTAGGTTAGGTTAGGTTAGGTTAGGTTAGGTTAGGTTAGGTTAGGTTAGGTTAGGTTAGGTTAGGTTAGGTTAGGTTAGGTTAGGTTAGGTTAGGTTAGGTTAGGTTAGGTTAGGTTAGGTTAGGTTAGGTTAGGTTAGGTTAGGTTAGGTTAGGTTAGGTTAGGTTAGGTTAGGTTAGGTTAGGTTAGGTTAGGTTAGGTTAGGTTAGGTTAGGTTAGGTTAGGTTAGGTTAGGTTAGGTTAGGTTAGGTTAGGTTAGGTTAGGTTAGGTTAGGTTAGGTTAGGTTAGGTTAGGTTAGGTTAGGTTAGGTTAGGTTAGGTTAGGTTAGGTTAGGTTAGGTTAGGTTAGGTTAGGTTAGGTTAGGTTAGGTTAGGTTAGGTTAGGTTAGGTTAGGTTAGGTTAGGTTAGGTTAGGTTAGGTTAGGTTAGGTTAGGTTAGGTTAGGTTAGGTTAGGTTAGGTTAGGTTAGGTTAGGTTAGGTTAGGTTAGGTTAGGTTAGGTTAGGTTAGGTTAGGTTAGGTTAGGTTAGGTTAGGTTAGGTTAGGTTAGGTTAGGTTAGGTTAGGTTAGGTTAGGTTAGGTTAGGTTAGGTTAGGTTAGGTTAGGTTAGGTTAGGTTAGGTTAGGTTAGGTTAGGTTAGGTTAGGTTAGGTAGGTTAGGTTAGGTTAGGTTAGGTTAGGTTAGGTTAGGTTAGGTTAGGTTAGGTTAGGTTAGGTTAGGTTAGGTTAGGTTAGGTTAGGTTAGGTTAGGTTAGGTTAGGTTAGGTTAGGTTAGGTTAGGTTAGGTTAGGTTAGGTTAGGTTAGGTTAGGTTAGGTTAGGTTAGGTTAGGTTAGGTTAGGTTAGGTTAGGTTAGGTTAGGTTAGGTTAGGTTAGGTTAGGTTAGGTTAGGTTAGGTTAGGTTAGGTTAGGTTAGGTTAGGTTAGGTTAGGTTAGGTTAGGTTAGGTTAGGTTAGGTTAGGTTAGGTTAGGTTAGGTTAGGTTAGGTTAGGTTAGGTTAGGTTAGGTTAGGTTAGGTTAGGTTAGGTTAGGTTAGGTTAGGTTAGGTTAGGTTAGGTTAGGTTAG
>CATORF010000605.1:273454-479454 GCA_951804975.1 Anthophora plumipes
TGTAACATCTGACCGAAGTATGCAGAAACATCAAGAGCGCTCTTTTCGAGCTATTTAAAGTGAGAAACACGTTTTCTGGGGTTTTCACCACACCACAGTTCGTTGGATGTGGAGAACCGGAGATATCTTGGTTTCCGTGGGGTTTCAAGCTGAGATATGCATTTTCTGCGATAATCTTGGTGTGACCTCTGTCCGAAGTATGCAGAAACATCGAGATCGCTCTTTTCGACCTATTTAATGCGAGAAACACGTTATCTGGTGTTTTCACCACTCCACAGTACGTTTGATATGCAGAACCGGCGACATCTTGATTTTCGTAATGTTTCTAGCTGAGATATGCATTTTCTTCGATAATATTGTTGAGACTTCAGTCAGAAGTATGCAGAATCATCTAGATCGCTCGTTTCGAGCTATTTAATGCGAAAAAAACCAGTTTTCTGGTGTTTTGACCACTCCACAGTGCGTCTGATATGCAGAACCGGCGATATCTTGGTTTTCGTGGGGATTCAAGCTCAGATATGCATTTTCTGCGATAATCTTGGTGAGACTTCTGTCCGAAGTATGCAGAGTCATCGAGATCGTACTTTTCGAGCTATTTAATGCGAGGAACACGATTTCTGGGGTTTTCACCACTCCACATTTGGTTTGATATGGAGAACCAGCGATATCTTGGTTTTCGTGTGGTTTCAAGCTGAGATATGCAATTCCTGCGATAATCTTGGTGAGACTTCTGTCCGAAGTATGCTTAATCATCGAGATCGCTCTTTTCGAGCTATTTAATGCGAGAAACACGTTATCTGGTGTTTTCACCACTCCACAGTGCGTTTAATATGCAGAACCGACGATATCCTGGTTTTCGTGGGGTTTCAAGCTGAGATATGCATTTTTTACGATAATCATGGTGAGACTTCTGTACGAAGTATGCAGAATCATCGAGACCGCACTTTTCGAGCTATTTAATTCCAGAAACACGTTATCTGGTGTTTTCAGCAATCCACAGTGCGTTTGATATGCAGAACCAGCGAAATCATGGTTTTCGTGGGGTTTAAAGTTGAGATATGCATGTTCTACGATAATCTTGGAGAAACATCTGTCCGAAATATGCAGAAACATCAAGAGCGCTCTTTTCGAGCTATTTAATGCGAGAAACACGTTTTCTGGGGTTTTCACCACACCACAGTTCGTTGGATGTGCAGAACCGGAGATATCTTGGTTTTCGTGGGGTTTCAAGCTGAGATATGCATTTTCTGCGATAATCTTGGTGAGACTTCTGTCCGAAGAATGCAGAATCATCGAGATCGCTCTTTTCGAGCTATTTAATGCGAGAAACACGTTATCTGGTGTTTTCAGCATTCCACAGTGCGTTTGATATGCAGAACCAGCGATATCTTGGTTTTCGTGGGGTTTCAAGCTGAGATATGCAATTCCTTCGATAATCTTGGTGAGACTTCTGTACGAAGTATGCTTAATCATCGAGATCGCTCTTTTCGAGCTATTTAATGCGAAAAAACAAGTTTTCTGGTGTTTTCAACATTCCACAGTGCGTTTGATATGCAGAACCGGAGATATCTTGGTTTTCGTGGTGTTTCCAGCTGAGATATGCATTTTCTGCGATAATCTTGGTGAGTCTTCTGTCAGAAGTATGCAGAATCATCGAGATCCCTCTTTTCGAGCTAGTTAATAAAAGAAACACGTTATCTGGTGTTTTCACCACTCCACAGTGCGTTTAATATGCAGAACCGGCTACATCTTGGCTGTCGTAGGGTATCAAGTTGAGATATGCATTTTCAGCGATAATCATGGTGAGACTTCTGTCAGAAGTATGCAGAATCATCGGGATCGCTCTTTTCGAGCTATTTAATGCGAGAAACACGTTTTCTGGGGTTTTCACCACTCCACATTTCGTTGGATATGCAGAACAGGAGATATCTTGGTTTTCGTGGGGTTTCAAGCTGAAATGTGCATTTTCTGCGATAATCTTGGTGAGACTTCTGTCCGATGTATGCAGAATCATCGAGATCGATCTTTTCGAGCTATTTAATGCGAGAAACACGTTATCCGGTGTTTTCACCACTCCACAGTGGGTTTGATATGCAGAACTGGCGACATCTTGGATTTCGTCGGGTTTCTAGCAGAGATATGCATTTTCTGCGATAATCTTGGTGAGACTTCAGTCAGAGGTATGCAGAATCTACGAGATCGCTCATTTCGAGCTAGTTAATGCGAGAAACACGTTATCTGGTGTTTTCACCACTCCACAGTGGGTTTGATATGCAGAACTGGCGACATCTTGGATTTCGTCGGGTTTCTAGCAGAGATATGCATTTTCTGCGATAATCTAGGTGAGTCTTCTGCCAGAAGTATGCAGAATCATCTAGATCGCTCTTTTCGAGCTATTTAATGCGAGAAACACGATATCTGGTGTTTTCAGCACTCCACAGTGCGTATGATATGCAGAACCGGCGATATCTTGGTTTTCGTGGGGTTTCAAGCTGAAATATGCATTTTCTGCGATAATCTTGGTGAGACTTCAGTCAGAAGTATGCAGAATCTTCTATATCGCTCTTTTCGAGCTATTTAATGCGAAAAAACAAGTTTTCTGGTGTTTTCAACATTCCACAGTGCGTTTGATATGCAGAACCGGCGATATCTTGATTTTCGTGGTGTTTCCAGCTGAGATATGCATTTTCTGCGATAATCTTGGAGAGTCTTCTGTCAGAAGAATGCAGAATCATCGAGATCGCTCTTTTCGAGCTATTTAATGCGTGAAACACGTTATCTGGTGTTTTGACCAGTCCACAGTGCGTTTGATATGCAGAACCGGCGATATCTTGGTTTTCGTGGGGTTTCCAGCTGAGATATGCATTTTCTGCGATAATCTTGGTGATTCTTCTGTCAGAAGTATGCAGAATTTTCTAGATCGCTCTTTTCGAGCTATTTAATGCGAGAAACACGTTTTCTGGTGTTTTCACCACCCCACAGTCCGTTTGATATGCAGAACCGGCGACATCGTGGTTTTCGTGGGGTTTCCAGCTGAGATAGGCATTTTCTGCGATAATCTTGGTGAGTCTTCTGTCAGAAGTATGCAGAATCATCGAGATCGCTCTATTCGAGCTATTTAATGCGAGAAACACGTTATCTGGTTGTTTTCACTACTCCACAGTGGGTTTGACATGCAGAACCGGCGACATCTTAATTTTCGTGATGTTTCTAGATGAGATAGGCATTTTCAGCGATAATATTGGTGAGACTTCAGTCAGAAGTATGCAGAATCATCTAGATCGCTCTTTTCGAGCTATTTAATGCGAGAAACACGTTAATTGGTGTTTTCACCACTCCACAGTGCGTTTGATATGCGGAACCAGCGACATCTTGGATTTCGTCGGTTTTCAAGCTGAGACATGCATTTTCTGCGATAATCTTGGTGAGTCTTCTGTCAGAAGTATGCAGAATCATCGAGATCCCTCTTTTCGAGCTAGTTAATAAAAGAAACACGTTATCTGGTGTTTTCACCACTCCACAGTGCGTTTAATATGCAGAACCGGCTACATCTTGGCTGTCGTAGTGTATCAAGTTGAGATATGCATTTTCTGCGATAATCATGGTGAGACTTCTGTCAGAAGTATGCAGAATCATCGGGATCGCTCTTTTCGAGCTATTTAATGCGAGAAACACGTTTTCTGGGGTTTTCACCACTCCACATTTCGTTGGATATGCAGAACAGGAGATATCTTGGTTTTCGTGTGGTTTCTAGCAGAGAAATGCATTTTCTGCGATAATCATGGTGAGACTTCTGTTAGAAGTATGCAGAATCATCGAGATCGCATATTTCGATCTATTTAATGCGAGAAACACGTTATCTGGTGTTTTCACCACTCCACAGTGCGTTTGATATGCAGAACCAGCGATATCTTGGTTTTCGTGGGGTTTCAAGCTGAGATATGCATTTTTTACGATAATCATGGTGAGACTTCTGTCCGAAGTATGCAGAATCATCGAGATCGCACTTTTCGAGCTATTTAATGCGAGAAACAGGATATCTGGTGTTTTCAGCACTCCACAGTGCGTTTGATATGCAGAACCAGCGATATCTGGGTTTTCGTGGGGTTTCAAGCTGACATATGCATTTTCTGCGATAATCTTGGTGAGACTTCTGTCCGAAGTATGCAGAAACATCGAGAGCACTCTTTTCGAGCTATTTAATGCGAGAATCACGTTTTCTGGGGTTTTCACCACACCACAGTTCGTTGGATATGCAGAACCGGAGATATCTTGGTTTTCGTGGGGTTTCAAGTTGAGATATGCATTTTCTGCGATAATCATGGTGAGACTTCTGTCAGAAGTATGCAGAATCATCGGGATCGCTCTGTTCGAGCTATTTAATGCGAGAAACACGTTTTCTGGGGTTTTCACCACTCCACATTTCGTTGGATATGCAGAACAGGAGATATCTTGGTTTTCGTGGGGTTTCTAGCAGAGAAATGCATTTTCTGCGATAATCATGGTGAGACTTCTGTTAGAAGTATGCAGAATCATCGAGATCGCACATTTCGAGCTATTTAATGCGAGAAACACGTTTTCTGGGGTTTTCACCACTCCACAGTTCGTTGGATATGCAGAACAGGAGATATCTTGGTTTTCGTGGGGTTTCTAGCAGAGATATGCATTTTCTGCGATAATCATGGTGAGACTTCTGTTAGAAGTATGCAGAATCATCGAGATCGCACTTTTCGAACTATTTCATGCGAGAAACACGTTATCTGGTGTTTTCAGCAATCCACAGTGCGTTTGATATGCAGAACCAGCGAAATCTTGGTTTTCGTGGGGTTTCAAGTTGAGATATGCATGTTCTACGATAATCTTGGTGAAACATCTGTCCGAAATATGCAGAAACATCAAGAGCGCTCTTTTCGAGCTATTTAATGCGAGAAACACGTTTTCTGGGGTTTTCACCACACCACAGTTCGTTGGATGTGCAGAACCGGAGATATCTTGGTTTTCGTGGGGTTTCAAGCTGAGATATGCATTTTCTGCGATAATCTTGGTGAGACTTCTGTCCGAAGTATGCAGAATCATCCAGATCGCTCTTTTCGAGCTATTTAATGCGAGAAGCACGTTATCTGGTGTTTTGACCACTCCACAGTTGGTTTGATATGCAGAACCGGAGATATCTTGGTTTTCGTGGGGTTTCTAGCTGAGATATGCATTTTCTGCGATAATCTTGGTGAGACTTCTGTCCGAAGAATGCAGAATCATCGAGATCGCTCTTTTCGAGCTATTTAATGCGAGAAACACGTTATCTGGTGTTTTCAGCATTCCACAGTGCGTTTGATATGCAGAACCAGCGATATCTTGGTTTTCGTGGGGTTTCAAGCTGAGATATGCAATTCCTTCGATAATCTTGGTGAGACTTCTGTACGAAGTATGCTTAATCATCGAGATCGCTCTTTTCGAGCTATTTAATGCGAAAAAACAAGTTTTCTGGTGTTTTCAACATTCCACAGTGCGTTTGATATGCAGAACCGGAGATATCTTGGTTTTCGTGGTGTTTCCAGCTGAGATATGCATTTTCTGCGATAATCTTGGTGAGTCTTCTGTCAGAAGTATGCAGAATCATCGAGATCCCTCTTTTCGAGCTAGTTAATAAAAGAAACACGTTATCTGGTGTTTTCACCACTCCACAGTGCGTTTAATATGCAGAACCGGCTACATCTTGGCTGTCGTAGGGTATCAAGTTGAGATATGCATTTTCTGCGATAATCATGGTGAGACTTCTGTCAGAAGTATGCAGAATCATCGGGATCGCTCTTTTCGAGCTATTTAATGCGAGAAACACGTTTTCTGGGGTTTTCACCACTCCACATTTCGTTGGATATGCAGAACAGGAGATATCTTGGTTTTCGTGGGGTTTCAAGCTGAAATGTGCATTTTCTGCGATAATCTTGGTGAGACTTCTGTCCGATGTATGCAGAATCATCGAGATCGATCTTTTCGAGCTATTTAATGCGAGAAACACGTTATCCGGTGTTTTCACCACTCCACAGTGGGTTTGATATGCAGAACTGGCGACATCTTGGATTTCGTCGGGTTTCTAGCAGAGATATGCATTTTCTGCGATAATCTTGGTGAGACTTCAGTCAGAGGTATGCAGAATCTACGAGATCGCTCATTTCGAGCTAGTTAATGCGAGAAACACGTTATCTGGTGTTTTCACCACTCCACAGTGGGTTTGATATGCAGAACTGGCGACATCTTGGATTTCGTCGGGTTTCTAGCAGAGATATGCATTTTCTGCGATAATCTAGGTGAGTCTTCTGCCAGAAGTATGCAGAATCATCTAGATCGCTCTTTTCGAGCTATTTAATGCGAGAAACACGATATCTGGTGTTTTCAGCACTCCACAGTGCGTATGATATGCAGAACCGGCGATATCTTGGTTTTCGTGGGGTTTCAAGCTGAAATATGCATTTTCTGCGATAATCTTGGTGAGACTTCAGTCAGAAGTATGCAGAATCTTCGAGATCGCTCATTTCGAGCTAGTTAATGCGAGAAACACGTTATCTGGTGTTTTCACCACTCCACAGTTCGTTGTATATGCAGAACAGGAGATATCTTGGTATTCGTGGGGTTTCTAGCAGAGATATGCATTTTCTGCGATAATCTAGGTGAGTCTTCTGCCAGAAGTATGCAGAATCTTCGAGATCGTTCTTTTCGAGCAACTTAATGCGAGAAACACGATATCTGGTTGTTTTCACCACTCCACAGTGCGTTTGATATGCAGAACGGGCGACATCTTGATTTTCGTGAGGTTTCAAGCTGAGATATGCATTTTCTGCGATAATCTTGGTGAGACATCATGTCAGAAATATGCAGAATCTTCTATATCGCTCTTTTCGAGCTATTTAATGCGAAAAAACAAGTTTTCTGGTGTTTTCAACATTCCACAGTGCGTTTGATATGCAGAACCGGCGATATCTTGATTTTCGTGGTGTTTCCAGCTGAAATATGCATTTTCTACGATAATCTTGGTGAGACGTCTGTCAGAAGTATGCAGAATCTTCGAGATCGTTCTTTTCGAGCTACGTAATGCGAGAAACACGATATCTGGTTGTTTTCACAACTCCACAGTGCGTTTGATATGCAGAACGGGCGACATCTTGATTTTCGTGAGGTTTCAAGCTGAGATATGCATTTTCTGCGATAATATTGGTGAGACTTCAGTCAGAAATATGCAGAATTTTCTAGATCGCTCTTTTCGAGCTATTTAATGCGAGAAACACGTTTTCTGGTGTTTTCACCACCCCACAGTCCGTTTGATATGCAGAACCGGCGACATCGTGGTTTTCGTGGGGTTTCCAGCTGAGATAGGCATTTTCTGCGATAATCTTGGTGAGTCTTCTGTCAGAAGTATGCAGAATCATCGAGATCGCTCTATTCGAGCTATTTAATGCGAGAAACACGTTATCTGGTTGTTTTCACTACTCCACAGTGGGTTTGATATGCAGAACCGGCGACATCTTAATTTTCGTGATGTTTCTAGCTGAGATAGGCATTTTCAGCGATAATATTGGTGAGACTTCAGTCAGAAGTATGCAGAATCATCTAGATCGCTCTTTTCGAGCTATTTAATGCGAGAAACACGTTAATTGGTGTTTTCACCACTCCACAGTGCGTTTGATATGCGGAACCAGCGACATCTTGGATTTCGTCGGTTTTCAAGCTGAGACATGCATTTTCTGCGATAATCTTGGTGAGTCTTCTGTCAGAAGTATGCAGAATCATCGAGATCCCTCTTTTCGAGCTAGTTAATAAAAGAAACACGTTATCTGGTGTTTTCACCACTCCACAGTGCGTTTAATATGCAGAACCGGCTACATCTTGGCTGTCGTAGGGTATCAAGTTGAGATATGCATTTTCTGCGATAATCATGGTGAGACTTCTGTCAGAAGTATGCAGAATCATCGGGATCGCTCTGTTCGAGCTATTTAATGCGAGAAACACGTTTTCTGGGGTTTTCACCACTCCACATTTCGTTGTATATGCAGAACAGGAGATATCTTGGTTTTCGTGGGGTTTCTAGCAGAGAAATGCATTTTCTGCGATAATCATGGTGAGACTTCTGTTACAAGTATGCAGAATCATCGAGATCGCACATTTCGATCTATTTAATGCGAGAAACACGTTATCTGGTGTTTTCACCACTCCACAGTGCGTTTGATATGCAGAACCAGCGATATCTTGGTTTTCGTGGGGTTTCAAGCTGAGATATGCATTTTTTACGATAATCATGGTGAGACTTCTGTCCGAAGTATGCAGAATCATCGAGATCGCACTTTTCGAGCTATTTAATGCGAGAAACAGGATATCTGGTGTTTTCAGCACTCCACAGTGCGTTTGATATGCAGAACCAGCGATATCTGGGTTTTCGTGGGGTTTCAAGCTGAGATATGCATTTTCTGCGACAATCTTGGTGAGACTTCTGTCCGAAGTATGCAGAATCAGCGGGATCGCTCTTATCGAGCTATTTAATGCGAGAAACACGTTTTCTGGCGATTTCACCACACCACTGTTCGTTGGATATGCAGAACCGGAGATATCTTGGTTTTCGTGGGGTTTCAAGCTGAAATGTGCATTTTCTGCGATAATCTTGGTGAGACTTCTGTCCGATGTATGCAGAATCATCGAGATCGATCTTTTCGAGCTATTTAATGCGAGGAACACGTTATCCGCTGTTTTCACCACTCCACAGTGGGTTTGATATGCAGAACTGGCAACAGCTTGGTTTTCGTGGGGTTTCCAGCTGAGACATACATTTTCTGCGATAATCATGGTGAGTCTTCTGTCAGAAGTATGCAGAATCTTCGAGATCGCTCTATTCGAGCTATTTAATGCGAGAAACACGTTATCTGGTTGTTTTCACCACTCCACAGTGCGTTTGATATGCAGAACCGGCGACATCTTGATTTTCGTGGGGTTTCTAGCTGAGATATGCATTTTCTGCGAAAATATTGGTGAGACTTCTGTCCGAAGTATGCAGAGTCATCGAGATCGTACTTTTCGAGCTATTTAATGCGAGAAACCCGTTTTCTGGGGTTTTCCCCACTCCACAGTTGGTTTGATATGCAGAACCGGCGATGTTTGGTTTTCGTCGGGTTTCAAGTTGAGATAGGCATTTTCAGCGATAATATTGGTGAGACTTCAGTCAGAAGTATGCAGAATCATCTAGATCGCTCTTTTCGAGCTATTTAATGCGAGAAACACGTTAATTGGTGTTTTCACCACTCCACAGTGCGTTTGATATGCGGAACCAGCGACATCTTGGATTTCGTCGGTTTTCAAGCTGAGACATGCATTTTCTGCGATAATCTTGGTGAGTCTTCTGTCAGAAGTATGCAGAATCATCGAGATCCCTCTTTTCGAGCTAGTTAATAAAAGAAACACGTTATCTGGTGTTTTCACCACTCCACAGTGCGTTTAATATGCAGAACCGGCTACATCTTGGCTGTCGTAGGGTATCAAGTTGAGATATGCATTTTCTGCGATAATCATGGTGAGACTTCTGTCAGAAGTATGCAGAATCATCGGGATCGCTCTTTTCGAGCTATTTAATGCGAGAAACACGTTTTCTGGGGTTTTCACCACTCCACATTTCGTTGGATATGCAGAACAGGAGATATCTTGGTTTTCGTGGGGTTTCTAGCAGAGAAATGCATTTTCTGCGATAATCATGGTGAGACTTCTGTTAGAAGTATGCAGAATCATCGAGATCGCACATTTCGATCTATTTAATGCGAGAAACACGTTATCTGGTGTTTTCACCACTCCACAGTGCGTTTGATATGCAGAACCAGCGATATCTTGGTTTTCGTGGGGTTTCAAGCTGAGATATGCATTTTTTACGATAATCATGGTGAGACTTCTGTCCGAAGTATGCAGAATCATCGAGATGGCACTTTTCGAGCTATTTAATGCGAGAAACAGGATATCTGGTGTTTTCAGCACTCCACAGTGCGTTTGATATGCAGAACCAGCGATATCTGGGTTTTCGTGGGGTTTCAAGCTGATATATGCATTTTCTGCGATAATCTTGGTGAGACTTCTGTCCGAAGTATGCAGAAACATCGAGAGCACTCTTTTCGAGCTATTTAATGCGAGAATCACGTTTTCTGGGGTTTTCACCACACCACAGTTCGTTGGATATGCAGAACCGGAGATATCTTGGTTTTCGTGGGGTTTCAAGTTGAGATATGCATTTTCTGCGATAATCATGGTGAGACTTCTGTCAGAAGTATGCAGAATCATCGGGATCGCTCTGTTCGAGCTATTTAATGCGAGAAACACGTTTTCTGGGGTTTTCACCACTCCACATTTCGTTGGATATGCAGAACAGGAGATATCTTGGTTTTCGTGGGGTTTCTAGCAGAGAAATGCATTTTCTGCGATAATCATGGTGAGACTTCTGTTAGAAGTATGCAGAATCATCGAGATCGCACATTTCGATCTATTTAATGCGAGAAACACGTTATCTGGTGTTTTCACCACTCCACAGTGCGTTTGATATGCAGAACCAGCGATATCTTGGTTTTCGTGGGGTTTCATGCTGAGATATGCATTTTTTACGATAATCATGGTGAGACTTCTGTCCGAAGTATGCAGAATCATCGAGATCGCACTTTTCGAGCTATTTAATGCGAGAAACAGGATATCTGGTGTTTTCAGCACTCCACAGTGCGTTTGATATGCAGAACCAGCGATATCTGGGTTTTCGTGGGGTTTCAAGCTGAGATATGCAATTTCTGCGATAATCTTGGTGAGACTTATGTCCGAAGTATGCAGAGTCATCGAGATCGTACTTTTCGAGCTATTTAATGCGAGAAACACGTTTTCTGCGGTTTTCACCACTCCACAGTTCGTTGGATATGCAGAACAGGAGATATCTTGGTTTTCGTGGGGTTTCTAGCAGAGATATGCATTTTCTGCGATAATCATGGTGAGACTTCTGTTAGAAGTATGCAGAATCATCGAGAGCGCACTTTTCGAACTATTTCATGCGAGAAACACGTTGTCTGGTGTTTTCACCACTCCACAGTTGATTTGATATGCAGAACCCGCGATGTTTGGTTTTCGTCGGGTTTCAAGTTGAGATATGCATTTTCTGCGACAATCTTGGTGAGACTTCTGTCCGAAGTATGCAGAATCATCGGGATCGCTCTTTTCGAGCTATTTAATGCGAGAAACACGTTTTCTGGCGATTTCACCACACCACTGTTCGTTGGATATGCAGAACCGGAGATATCTTGGTTTTCGTGGGGTTTCAAGCTGAAATATGCATTTTCTGCGATAATCTTGGTGAGACTTCTGTCCGATTTATGCAGAATCATCGAGATCGCTCTTTTCGAGCTATTTAATGCGAGAAACACGTTATCCGGTGTTTTCACCACTCCACAGTGGGTTTGATATGCAGAACTGGCGACATCTTGGATTTCGTCGGGTTTCAAGCTGAGATATGCATTTTCTACGATAATCTTGGTGAGACTTCTGTCAGAAGTTTGCAGAATCATCTAGATCGCTCTTTTCGAGCTATTTGATGCGAGAAACACGTTAACTGGTGTTTTCACCACTCCGCAGTGCGTTTGATATGTAGAACCAGCGATATCTGGGTTTTCGTGGGGTTTCAAGCTGACATATGCATTTTCTGCGATAATCTTGGTGAGACTTCTGTCCGAAGTATGCAGAAACATCGAGAGCACTCTTTTCGAGCTATTTAATGCGAGCATCACGTTTTCTGGGGTTTTCACCACACCACAGTTCGTTGGATATGCAGAACCGGAGATATCTTGGTTTTCGTGGGGTTTCAAGCTGAGATATGCATTTTCTGCAATAATCTTGTTGAGACTTCTGTCCGAAGTATGCAGAAAAATCGAGAGCGCTCTTTTCGAGCTATTTAATGCGAGAAACACGTTTTCTGGGGTTTTCACCACACCTCTGTTCGTTGGATATGCAGAACCGGAGATATCTTGGTTTTCCTGGGGTTTCAAGCTGAGATATGCATTTTCTGCGACAATCTTGGTGAGACTTCTGTCCGAAGTATGCAGAATCATCGGGATCGCTCTTATCGAGCTATTTAATGCGAGAATCACGTTTTCTGGGGTTTTCAACACACCACAGTTCGTTGGATATGCAGAACCGGAGATATCTTGGTTTTCCTGGGGTTTCAAGCTGAGATATGCATTTTCTGCGACAATCTTGGTGAGACTTCTGTCCGAAGTATGCAGAATCATCGGGATCGCTCTTATCGAGCTATTTAATGCGAGAAACACGTTTTCTGGCGATTTCACCACACCACTGTTCGTTGGATATGCAGAACCGGAGATATCTTGGTTTTCGTGGGGTTTCAAGCTGAAATGTGCATTTTCTGCGATAATCTTGGTGAGACTTCTGTCCGATGTATGCAGAATCATCGAGATCGATCTTTTCGAGCTATTTAATGCGAGAAACACGTTATCCGGTGTTTTCACCACTCCACAGTGGGTTTGATATGCAGAACTGGCAACAGCTTGGTTTTCGTGGGGTTTCCAGCTGAGACATACATTTTCTGCGATAATCATGGTGAGTCTTCTGTCAGAAGTATGCAGAATCTTCGAGATCGCTCTATTCGAGCTATTTAATGCGAGAAACATGTTATCTGGTTGTTTTCACCACTCCACAGTGCGTTTGATATGCAGAACCGGCGACATCTTGATTTTCGTGGGGTTTCTAGCTGAGATATGCATTTTCTGCGAAAATATTGGTGAGACTTCTGTCCGAAGTATGCAGAGTCATCGAGATCGTACTTTTCGAGCTATTTAATGCGAGAAACACGTTTTCTGGGGTTTTCCCCACTCCACAGTTGGTTTGATATGCAGAACCGGCGATGTTTGGTTTTCGTCGGGTTTCAAGTTGAGATATGCATTTTCTACGATAATCTTGGAGAAACATCTGTCCGAAGTATGCAGAATCATCAAGATCGCTCTTTTCGAGCTATTTAATGCGAAAAAACAAGTTTTCTGGTGTTTTCACCACTCCACAGTGCGTTTGATATGCAGAACCGGCGACATCTTGGATTTCGTCGGGGTTCAAGCTGAGATATGCAATTCCTGCGATAATCTTGGTGAGACTTCTGTCCGAAGTATGCTGAATCATCGAGATTGCTCGTTTCGAGCTATTTAATGCGAGAAACACGTTATCTGGTGTTTTCTCCACTCCACAGTGCGTATGATGTGCAGAACCAACGATATCTTGCTTTTCGTGGGGTTTCAAGCTCAGATATGCATTTTGTGCGATAATATTGGTGAGACTTCTGTCCAAAGTATGCATAATCATCGATATCGCTCTTTTAGAGCTATTTAATGCGAGAAACACGTTATCTGGTGTTTTCACTACTCCACAGTTGGTTTGATATGCAGAACCGGAGATAATTTGGTTTTCGTGGGGTTTCAAGCTGAGATATGCATTTTCTGCGATAATCTTGGTGAGACTTCTGTCCGTAGTATGCAGAATCATCGAGATCGCTCTTTTCGAGCTATTTAATGCGAGAAACACGTTATCTGGTGTTTTCAGCACTCCACAGTGCGTTTGATATGCAGAACCGGCGACATCTTGATTTTCGTGAGGGTTCAAGCTGAGATATGCATTTTCTGCGATAATATTGGTGAGACTTCAGTCCGAAGTATGCAGAATCATCGATATCGCTCTTTTAGAGCTATTTAATGCGAGCAACACGTTATCTGGTGTTTTGACCACTCCACAGTGCGTTTGATATGTAGAACCGCCGATAACTTGGTTTTCGTGGGGTTTCCAGCTGAAATATGCATTGTCTGCGATAATCTTGGTGTTTCATCTATGAGAAGTATGCAGAATCATCAAGAACGCTCTTTTCGAGCTAGTTAATGCGAGAAACACGTTATCTTGTGTTTTAACCACTCCACAGTGCGTATGATATGCAGAACCGACGATATCCTGGTTTTCGTGGGGTTTCAAGCTCAGATGTGCATTTTCTGCGATAATCTTGGTGAGACTTCTGTCCGAAGTATGCAGAATCATCGAGATCGCACATTTCGATCTATTTAATGCGAGAAACACGTTATCCGGTGTTTTCACCACTCCACAGTGGGTTTGATATGCAGAACTGGCGACATCTTGGATTTCGTCGGGTTTCAAGCTGAGATATGCATTTTCTACGATAATCTTGGTGAGACTTCTGTCCGATGTATGCAGAATCATCGAGATCGATCTTTTCGAGCTATTTAATGCGAGAAACACGTTATCCGGTGTTTTCACCACTCCACAGTGGGTTTGATATGCAGAACTGGCGACATCTTGGTTTTCGTGGGGTTTCCAGCTGAGACATACATTTTCTGCGATAATCATGGTGAGTCTTCTGTCAGAAGTATGCAGAATCTTCGAGATCGCTCTATTCGAGCTATTTAATGCGAGAAACACGTTATCTGGTTGTTTTCACCACTCCACAGTGCGTTTGAAATGCAGAACCGGCGACATCTTGATTTTCGTGGGGTTTCTAGCTGAGATATGCATTTTCTGCGAAAATATTGGTGAGACTTCTGTCCGAAGTATGCAGAGTCATCGAGATCGTACTTTTCGAGCTATTTAATGCGAGAAACACGTTTTCTGGGGTTTTCACCACTCCACAGTTGGTTTGATATGCAGAACCGGCGATGTTTGGTTTTCGTCGGGTTTCAAGTTGAGATATGCATTTTCTACGATAATCTTGGAGAAACATCTGTCCGAAGTATGCAGAATCATCAAGATCGCTCTTTTCGAGCTATTTAATGCGAAAAAACAAGTTTTCTGGTGTTTTCACCACTCCACAGTGCGTTTGATATGCAGAACCGGCGACATCTTGGATTTCGTCGGGGTTCAAGCTGAGATATGCAATTCCTGCGATAATCTTGGTGAGAAATCTGTCCGAAGCATGCTTAATCATAGAGATCGCTCGTTTCCAGCTATTTAATGCGAGAAACACGTTATCCGGTGTTTTCACCACTCCACAGTTGGTTTGATATGCAGAACCGGCGATGTTTGGTTTTCGTCGGGTTTCAAGTTGAGATATGCTTTTTCTACGATAATCTTGGTGAAACATCTGTCCGAAGTATGCAGAAACATCAAGAGCGCTCTTTTCGAGCTATTTAATGCGAGAAACACGTTTTCTGGGGTTTTCACCACACCACAGTTCGTTGGATGTGCAGAACCGGAGATATCTTGGTTTTCGTGGGGTTTCTAGCAGAGATATGCATTTTCTGCGATAATCATGGTGAGACTTCGGTTAGAAGTATGCAGAATCATCGAGATCGCACTTTTCGATCTATTTAATGCGAGAAACACGTTGTCTGGTGTTTTCACCACTCCACAGTTGGTTTGATATGCAGAACCGGCGATATTTGTGTTTTCGTGGGGTTTCAAGCTGAGATATGCATTTTCAGCGATAATCTTGGTGAGAGTTCTGTCCGAAGTATGCAGAATCATCGAGATCGCTCTATTCGAGCTATTTAACGCGACAAAACGTTATCTGGTGTTTTCAGCACTCCACAGTGCGTTTGATATGCAGAACCAGCGATATCTTGGTTTTCGTGGGGTTTCAAGCTGAGATATGCATTTTCTCCGATAAACATGGAGAGACTTCTGTCCGAATTAGGCTGAATCATCGAGATCGCTCTTTTCGAGATAGTTAATGCGAGAAAAACCTTGTCAGGGGTTTTCACCACTCCACAGTGCGTTTGATATGCAGAACCAGCGATATCTTGGCTTTCGTTGGGTTTCAAGCTGAGATATGCATTTTTTACGATAATCTTGGTGAGACTTCTGTCCGAAGTATGCAGAATCATCGAGATCGCTCTTTTCGAGCTATTTGATGCGAGAAACACGTTAACTGGTGTTTCCACCACTCCACAGTGCGTTTGATATGCAGAACCGGCGACATCTTGGATTTCGTCGGGGTTCAAGCTGAGATATGCATTTTCTACGATAATCTTGGTGAGACTTCTGTCAGAAGTATGCAGAATCATCGGGATCGCTTTTTTCGAGATGTCTAATGCGAGAAACACGTTATCTTGCGTTTTCACCACTCCGCAGTGCGTTTGATATGTAGAACCAGCGATATCTGGGGTTTCGTGGGGTTTCAAGCTGAGATATGCATTTTCTGCGATAATCTTGGTGAGACTTCTGTCCGAAGTATGCAGAAAAATCGAGAGCGCTCTTTTCGAGCTATTTAATGCGAGAAATACGTTTTCTGGGGTTTTCACCACACCACTGTTCGTTGGATATGCAGAACCGGAGATATCTTGGTTTTCGTGGGGTTTCAAGCTGAAATATGCATTTTCTGCGATAATCTTGGTGAGACTTCTGTCCGATGTGTGCAGAATCATCGTGATCGCTCTTTTCGAGCTATTTAATGCGAGAGACACGTTAACTGGTGTTTTCACCACTCCACACTGCGTATGATGTGCAGAACCGACGATATCCTGGTTTTCGTGGGGTTTCAAGCTCAGATATGCATTTTCTGCGATAATATTGGTGAGACTTCAGACAGAAGTATGCAGAATCATCTAGATCACTCTTTTCGAGCTATTTAATGCGAGAAACACGTTATCCGGTGTTTTCACCACTCCACAGTGGGTTTGATATGCAGAACTGGCGACATCTTGGATTTCGTCGGGTTTCAAGCTGAGATATGCATTTTCTACGATAATCTTGGTGAGACTTCTGTCAGAAGTTTGCAGAATCATCTAGATCGCTCGTTTCGAGATATTTAATGCGAAAAAACAAGTTTTCTGGTGTTTTCACCACTCCACAGTGCGTCTGATATGCAGAACCGGCGATATCTTGGTTTTCGTGGGGTTTCCAGCTGAGACATACATTTTCTGCGATAATCTTGGTGAGTCTTCTGTCAGAAGTATGCAGAATCTTCGAGATCGCTCTATTCGAGCTATTTAATGCGAGAAACACGTTATCTGGTTGTTTTCACCACTCCACAGTGCGTTTGATATGCAGAACCGGCGACATCTTGATTTTCGTGGGGTTTCTAGCTGAGATATGCATTTTCTGCGAAAATATTGGTGAGACTTCTGTCCGAAGTATGCAGAGTCATCGAGATCGTACTTTTCGAGCTATTTAATGCGAGAAACACGTTTTCTGGTGTTTTCAGCACTCCACAGTGCGTTTGATATGCAGAACCGGCGACATCTTGATGTTCGTGAGGTTTCAAGCTGAGATATGCATTTTCTGCGATAATATTGGTGAGACTTCTGTCCGAAGTATGCAGAATCATCGATATCGCTCTTTTAGAGCTATTTAATGCGAGCAACACGTTATGTGGTGTATTCACCACTCCACAGTACGTTAGACATGCAGAACCGGAGGTATCTTCGTTTCGGTCGGGTTTCAAGCTGAGGTATGCATTTTCTACGACAATATTGGTGAGACCTCTGTCAGAAGTATGCAGACCCTTCGAGAACGCTCTTTTCGAGCTACTTAATGCGAGAAACACGTTTTCTGGTGTTTTCACCACCCCACAGTGCGTTTGATATGCAAAACCGGAGATATCTTGGTTTTCGTGGGGTTTCAAGCTGAGATATGCATTTTCTGCAATAATCTTGTTGAGACTTCTGTCCGAAGTATGCAGAAAAATCGAGAGCGCTCTTTTCGAGCTATTTAATGCGAGAAACACGTTTTCTGGGGTTTTCACCACACCTCTGTTCGTTGGATATGCAGAACCGGAGATATCTTGGTTTTCCTGGGGTTTCAAGCTGAGATATGCATTTTCTGCGACAATCTTGGTGAGACTTCTGTCCGAAGTATGCAGAATCATCGGGATCGCTCTTATCGAGCTATTTAATGCGAGAAACACGTTTTCTGGTGTTTTCACCACCCCACAGTGCGTTTGATATGCAAAACCGGAGATATCTTGGTTTTCGTGGGGTTTCAAGCTGAGATATGCATTTTCTGCAATAATCTTGTTGAGACTTCTGTCCGAAGTATGCAGAAAAATCGAGAGCGCTCTTTTCGAGCTATTTAATGCGAGAAACACGTTTTCTGGGGTTTTCACCACACCTCTGTTCGTTGGATATGCAGAACCGGAGATATCTTGGTTTTCCTGGGGTTTCAAGCTGAGATATGCATTTTCTGCGACAATCTTGGTGAGACTTCTGTCCGAAGTATGCAGAATCATCGGGATCGCTCTTATCGAGCTATTTAATGCGAGAAACACGTTTTCTGGCGATTTCACCACACCACTGTTCGTTGGATATGCAGAACCGGAGATATCTTGGTTTTCGTGGGGTGTCAAGCTGAAATATGCATTTTCTGCGATAATCTTGGTGAGACTTCTGTCCGATGTATGCAGAAACATCGAGATCGATCTTTTCGAGCTATTTAATGCGAGAAACACGTTATCCGGTGTTTTCACCACTCCACAGTGGGTTTGATATGCAGAACCGGCGACATCTTGATTTTCGTGGGGTTTCTAGCTGAGATATGCATTTTCTGCGAAAATATTGGTGAGACTTCTGTCCGAAGTATGCAGAGTCATCGAGATCGTACTTTTCGAGCTATTTAATGCGAGAAACACGTTTTCTGGGGTTTTCACCACTCCACAGTTGGTTTGATATGCAGAACCGGCGATGTTTGGTTTTCGTCGGGTTTCAAGTTGTGATATGCATTTTCTACGATAATCTTGGAGAAACATCTGTCCGAAGTATGCAGAATTATCAAGATCGCACTTTTCGAGCTATTTAATGCGAAAAAACAAGTTTTCTGGTGTTTTCACCACTCCACAGTGCGTTTGATATGCAGAACCGGCGACATCTTGGATTTCGTCGGGGTTCAAGCTGAGATATGCAATTCCTGCGATAATCTTGGTGAGAAATCTGTCCGAAGTATGCTTAATCATCGAGATCGCTCGTTTCCAGCTATTTAATGCGAGAAACACGTTATCTGGTGTTTTCACCACTCCACAGTGCGTGTGATATGCAGAACCGACGATATCCTGGTTTTCGTGGGGTTTCAAGCTCAGATGTGCATTTTCTGCGATAATCTTGGTGAGAAATCTGTCCGAAGTATGCTTAATCATCGAGATCGCTCGTTTCCAGCTATTTAATGCGAGAAACACGTTATCTGGTGTTTTCACCACTCCACAGTTGGTTTGATATGCAGAACCGGCGATGTTTGGTTTTCGTAGGGTTTCAAGTTGAGATATGCTTTTTCTACGATAATCTTGGTGAAACATCTGTCCGAAGTATGCAGAAACATCAAGAGCGCTCTTTTCGAGCTATTTAATGCGAGAAACACGTTTTCTGGGGTTTTCACCACACCACAGTTCGTTGGATGTGCAGAACCGGAGATATCTTGGTTTTCGCGGGGTTTCTAGCAGAGATATGCATTTTCTGCGATAATCATGGAGAGACTTCTGTCCGAATTAGGCTGAATCATCGAGATCGCTCTTTTCGAGCAAGTTAATGCGAGAAAAACCTTGTCAGGGGTTTTCACCACTCCACAGTGCGTTTGATATGCAGAACCAGCGATATCTTGGCTTTCGTTGGGTTTCAAGCTGAGATATGCATTTTTTACGATAATCTTGGTGAGACTTCTGTCCGAAGTATGCAGAATCATCGAGATCGCTCTTTTCGAGCTATTTGATGCGAGAAACACGTTAACTGGTGTATCCACCACTCCACAGTGCGTTTGATATGCAGAACCGGCGACATCTTGGATTTCGTCGGGGTTCAAGCTGAGATATGCATTTTCTACGATAATCTTGGTGAGACTTCTGTCAGAAGTATGCAGAATCATCGGGATCGCTTTTTTCGAGATATCTAATGCGAGAAACACGTTATCTGGTGTTTTCACCACTCCGCAGTGCGTTTGATATGTAGAACCAGCGATATCTGGGTTTTCGTGGGGATTCAAGCTGAGATATGCATTTTCTGCGATAATCTTGGTGAGACTTCTGTCCGAAGTATGCAGAAACATCGAGAGCGCTCTTTTCGAGCTATTTAATGCGAGAAACACGTTTTCTGGGGTTTTCACCACACCACAGTTCGTTGGATATGCAGAACCGGAGATATCTTGGTTTTCGTGGGGTTTCAAGCTGAAATATGCATTTTCTGCGATAATCTTGGTGAGACTTCTGTCCGATGTATGCAGAATCATCGAGATCGCTCTTTTCGAGCTAGTTAATGCGAGAAACACGTTCTCTGGTTGTTTTCACCACTCCACAGTGCGTTTGATATGCAGAACAGGCGATATCTTGATTTTCGTGGTGTTTCCAGCTGAGATATGCATTTTCTGCGATAATCTTGGTGGGTCTTTTGTCAGAAGTATGCAGAATCAACTAGATCGCTCTTTTCGAGCTACTTAATGCACGAAACAAGTTTTCTGGTGTATTCACCACTCCACAGTACGTTTGACATGCAGAACCGGAGATATCTTGGAGTCGGTCGGGTTTCAAGCTGAGATATGCATTTTCTACGATAATCCTGGTGAGACTTCCGTCAGAAGTATGCAGAATCTTCGAGAACGCTCTTTTCGAGATACTTAATGCGCGAAACACGTTTTCTGGTGTTTTCACCATTCCACGGTACGTTTGATGTGCAGAACCGGAGATAACTCGGTTTTCGTCGGGTTTCAAGCTGAGATATGCATTTCCTTTGATAATCTTGGTGAGACTCCTGTCCGAAATATGCTGAATCATCGAGATCGCTCTTTTCGAGCTATTTAATGCGAGAAACACGTTCTCTGGTTGTTTTCACCACTCCACAGTACGTTTTACATGCAGAACGGGAGATATCTCGGTTTCGGTCGGGTTTCAAGCTAAGATATGCATTTCCTGCGATAATCTTGGTGAGACTTCTGTCCGAAGTATGCTGAATCACCGAGATCGCTCTTCTCGAGCTATTTAAAGCGAGAAACACGTTCTCTGGTTGTTTTCACCACTCCACTGTGCGTTTGATATGCAGAACAGGCGATATCTTGATTTTCGTGGTGTTTCCAGCTGAGATATGCATTTTCTACGATAATCCTGGTGAGACTTCTGTCCGAAGTATGCTGAAACATCGAGATCGCTCTTCTCGTGCTAGTTAATGCGAGAAAAACCTTATCCGGTGTTTTCCCCACTCCACAGTGCGTTTGATATGCACAACCGGCGATATCTTGGTTTTCGTGGGGTTTCAAGCTGAGATATGCATTTTCTGCGATAATCTTGGTGAGAGTTCTGTCCGAAGTATGCTGAATCATCGAGATCGCTCTTTTCGAGCTAGTTAGTGCGAGAAACACGTTATCTGGTGATTTCACCACTCCACAGTGCGTTTGATATGCAGAACAGGCGATATCTTGATTTTCGTGGTGTTTCCAGCTGAGATATGCATTTTCTACGATAATCCTGGTGAGACTTCCGTCAGAAGTATGCAGAATCTTCGAGAACACTCTTTTCGAGCTACTTAATGCGCGAAATACGTTTTCTGGTGTTTTCACCACTCCACGGTACGTTTGCTGTGCAGAACCGGAGATAACTCGGTTTTCGTCGGGTTTCAAGCTGAGATATGCATTTTCTACGATAATCTTGGTGAGATTTCTGTTACAAGTATGCAGAATCATCGAGATCGCACTTTTCGAGCTATTTAATTCGAGAAACACGTTATCTGGTGTTTTCACCACTCCACAGTTGGTTTGATATGCAGAACCGGCGATATTTTGGTTTTCGTCGGGTTTCAAGCTGAGATATGCATTTTCTACGATAATCTTGGTGAAAAATCTGTCCGAAGTATGCTGAATCATCGAGATCGCTCTTTTCGAGCTACTTAATGCAGGAAACATGTTTTCTGGTGTTTTCACCACTCCACAGTACGTTTGACATGCAGAACCGGAGATATCTTGATTTCGGTCGGGTTTCAAGCTGAGATATGCATTTTCTACGATAATCCTGGTGAGACGTCTGTCAGAAGTATGCAGAATCTTCGAGAACGCTCTTTTCGAGCTACTTAATGCGCGAAACACGTTTTCGGGTGTTTTCACCACTCCACGGTACGTTTGATGTGCAGAACCGGAGATAACTCGGTTTTCGTCGGGTTTCACGCTGAGATATGCATTTTCCGCGATAATATTGTTGAGACTTCAGTCAGAAGTATGCAGAATCATCTAGATCGCTCTTTTCGAGTTACTTAATGCACGAAACACGTTTTCTGGTGTTTTCACCACTCCACAGTACGTTTGACATGCAGAACCGGAGATATCTTGGTTTCGGTCGGGTTTCAAGCTGAGATATGCATTTTCTACGATAATCCTGGTGAGACTTCTGTCAGAAGTATGCAGAATCTTCGAGAACGCTCTTTTCGAGCTACTTAATGCGCGAAATACGTTTTCTGGTGTTTTCACCACTCCACGGTACGTTTGCTGTGCAGAACCGGAGATAACTCGGTTTTCGTCGGGTTTCAAGCTGAGATATGCATTTTCTACGATAATCTTGGTGAGACTTCTGTCAGAAGTGTGCAGGATCTTCGAGAACGCTCTTTTCGAGCTATTTAATGCGAGAAACACGTTATCTGGTGTTTTCACCTCTCCACAGTTGGTTTGATATGCAGAACCGGCGATATTTTGGTTTTCGTCGGGTTTCAAGCTGAGATATGCATTTTCTACGATAATCTTGGTGAAACATCTGTCCGAAGTATGCAGAATCATCTAGATCGCTCTTTTCGAGCTACTTAATGCACGAAACACGTTTTCTGGTGTTTTCACCACTCCACAGTACGTTTGACATGCAGAACCGGAGATATCTTGGTTTCGGTCGGGTTTCAAGCTGAGATATGCATTTTCTACGATAATCCTGGTGAGACTTCTGTCAGAAGTATGCAGAATCTTCGAGAACGCTCTTTTCGAGCTACTTAATGCGCGAAATACGTTTTCTGGTGTTTTCACCACTCCACGGTACGTTTGATGTGCAGAACCGGAGATAACTCGGTTTTCGTCGGGTTTCAAGCTGAGATATGCATTTTCTACGATAATCTTGGTGAGACTTCTGTCAGAAGTATGCAGGATCTTCGAGATCGCTCTTTTCGAGCTATTTAATGCGAGAAACTCGTTTCCTGGTGTTTTCACCACTCCACAGTGCGTTTGATATGCAGTACCAGCGATATCTTGGTTTTTGTGGGGTTTCAAGCTGAGATATGCATTTTTTACGATAATCTTGGTGAGACTTCTGTCAGAAGTATGCAGAATCATCGTGATCGGCTTTTTCGAGCTATTTAACGCGAGAAACACGTTCTCTGGTTGTTTTCACCACTCCACAGTGCGTTTGATATGCAGAACAGGCGATATCTTGATTCTCGTGGTGTTTCCAGCTGAGATATGCATTTTCTACGATAATGTTTGTGAGACTTCTGTCAGAAGTATGCTGAATCATCTAGATCGCTCTTTTCGAGCTATTTAATGCGAGAAACACGTTATCTGGTGTTTTCACCACTCCTCAGTGCGTTTGATATGCAGAACCGGCGATATCTTGGTTTTCGTGGGGTTTCAAGCTGAGATATGCATTTTCTGCGATAATCCTGGTGAGACGTCTGTCCGAAGTATGCTTAATTATTGACATCGCTCGTTTCGAGCTATTTAATGCGAGAAACACGTTATCTGGTGTTTTCACCACTCCACAGTTCGTTGGATATGCAGAACAGTAGATATCTTGGTTTTCGTGGGGTTTCAAGCAGAGATATGCATTTTCTGCGATAATCTTGGTGAGACTTCTGTTACAAGTATGCAGATTCATCGAGATCGCGCTTTTCGAGCTATTTAATGCGAGAAACACGTTATCTGGTGCTTTCACCACTCCACAGTTGGTTTGATATGCAGAACCGGCGATATTTTGGTTTTCGTCGGGTTTCAAGCTGAGATATGCATTTTCTACGATAATCTTGGTGAAACATCTGTCCGAAGTATGCAGAAACATCGAGAGCGCTCTTTTCGAGCTAGTTAATGCAAGAAGAACCTTATCCGGTGTTTTCATCACTCCACAGTGCGTTTGATATGCAGAACCGGCGATATCTTGGTTTTCGTGGGGTTTCAAGCTGAGATATGCATTTTCTGCGATAATCTTGGTGAGACTTCTGTCCGAAGTATGCTGAATAATCGAGATCGCACTTTTCGAGCTGGTTAGGGCGAGAAACACGTTTTCTGTGGTTTTCACCACGCCAGAGTTCGTTGGATATGCAGAACAGTAGATATCTAGGTTTTCGTGGGGTTTCAAGCAGAGATATGCATTTTCTGCGATAATCTTGGTGTGACTTCTGTTAGAAGTATGCAGAATCATCGAGATCGCACTTTTCGAGCTATTTAATGCGAGAAACACGTTATCTGGTGTTTTCACCACTCCGCAGTTGGTTAGATATGCAGAACCGGCGATATTTTGGTTTTCGTCGGGTTTCAAGCTGAGATATGCATTTTCTACGATAATCTTGGTGAGACTTCTGTCAGAAGTATGCAGGATCTTCGAGAACGCTCTTTTCGAGCTATTTAATGCGAGAAACTCGTTTTCTCGGGTTTTCACCACTCCACAGTTCGTTGGATATGCAGAACCGGAGATATCTTGGTTTTCGTGGGGTTTCAAGCTGAGATATGCATTTTCTGCGATAATCTTGGTGAGACTTCTGTCCGAAGTATGCTGAAACATCGAGATCGCTCTTTTCGAGCTAGTTAATGCGAGAAAAACCTTATCCGGTGTTTTCACCACTCCACAGTGCGGTCTGATATGCAAAACCGGCGGTATCTTGGTTTTCGTGGGGTTTCAATCTGAGATATGCATTTTCTGCGATAATGTTGGTGAGACTTCTGTTAGAAGTATGCAGAATCATCGAGATCGCACTTTTCGTGCTATTTAATGCGAGAAACACGTTATCTGGTGTTTTCACCACTCCACAGTTGGTTTGATATGCAGAACCGGCGATATTTTGGTTTTCGTCGGGTTTCAAGCTGAAATATGCATTTTCTACGATAATATTGGTGAAACATCTGTCCGAAGTGTGCAGAAACATCGAGAGCGCTCGTTTCGAGCTACTTAATGCGAGAAACACGTTATCTGGTGATTTCACCACTCCACAGTGCGTTTGATATGCAGAACAGTAGATATCTTGGTTTTCGTCGGGTTTCAAGCTGAGATATGCATTTTCTACGATAATCTTGGTGAAACATCTGTCCGAAGTATGCTGAATCATCGAGATCGCCCCTTTCGAGCTACTTAATGCACGAAACACGTTTTCTGGTGTTTTCACCACTCCACAGTACGTTTGACATGCAGAACCGGAGATATCTTGGTTTCGGTCGGGTTTCAAGCTGAGATATGCATTTTCTACGACAATCTTGGTGAAACATCTGTCCGAAGTATGCAGAAACATCGAGAGCGCTCTTTTCGAGCTATTTAATGCGAGAAACTCGTTTTCTGGTGTTTTCACCACTCCACGGTACGTTTGATGTGCAGAACCGGAGATAACTCGGTTTTCGTGGTGTTTCCAGCTGAGATATGCATTTTCTGCGATAATCTTGGTGGGTCTTTTGTCAGAAGTATGCAGAATCATCTAGATCGCTCTTTTCGAGCTACTTAATGCACGAAACACGTTTTCTGGTGTTTTCACCACTCCACAGTGCGTTGGATATGCTGAACCGGCGATATTTTGGTTTTCGTCGGGTTTCAAGCTGAGATATGCATTTTCTACGATAATCCTGGTGAGACTTCTGTCAGAAGTATGCAGGATCTTCGAGAACGGTCTTTTCGAGCTATTTAATGCGAGAAACACGTTATCTGGTGTTTTCACCACTCCACAGTGCGTTTGATATGTAGTACCAGCGATATCTTGCTGTTCGTGGGGTCCCAAGCTGAGATATGCATTTTCTGCGATAATCTTGGTGGGTCTTTTGTCAGAAATATGCAGAATCATCTAGATCGCTCTTTTCGAGCTACTTAATGCACGAAACACGTTTTCTGGTGTTTTCACCACTCCACAGTACGTTTGACATGCAGAACCGGAGATATCTTGGTTTCGGTCGGGTTTCAAGCTGAGATATGCATTTTCTACGATAATCCTGGTGAGACTTCTGTCAGAAGTATGCAGAATCTTCGAGAACGCTCTTTTCGAGCTACTTAATGCGCGAAATACGTTTTCTGGTGTTTTCACCACTCCACAGTGCGTATGATATGCAGAACCAACGATATCTTGGTGTTCGTGGGGTTTCAATCTGAGATATGCATTTTATACGATAATCTTGGTGAGACTTCTGTCAGAAGTATGCAGGATATTCGAGAACGCCCTTTTCGAGCAATTTAATGCGAGAAACACGTTATCTGGTGTTTTCACCACTCCACAGTGCGTTTGATATGTAGTACCAGCGATATCTTGGTGTTCGTGGGGTCCCAAGCTGAGATATGAATTTTATACGATAATCTTGGTGAGACTTCTGTCCGAAGTATGCAGAATCATCGAGATCGCACTATTCGAGCTATTTAATGCGAGAAACACGTTCTCTGATTGTTTTCACCACTCCACAGTGCGTTTGATATGCAGAACCGGCAACATCTTGATTTTCGTGAGGTTTCGAGCTGAGATATGCATTTTCTGCGATAATATTGGTGAGACTTCAGTCAGAAGTATGCAGAATCATCTAGATCGCTCTTTTCGAGCTACTCAATGCACGAAAACGTTTTCTGGTGTTTTCACCACTCCACAGTACGTTTGACATGCAGAACCGGAGACATCTTGGTTTCGGTCGGGTTTCAAGCTGAGATATGCATTTTCTGCGATAATCTTGGTGAGACTTCTGTCCGAAGTATGCTGAAACATCGAGATCGCTCTTTTCGAGCTAGTCAATGCGAGAAAAACCTTATGCGGTGTTTTCACCACTCCACAGTGCGTTTGATATGCAGAACCGGCAACATCTTGATTTTCGTGAGGTTTCGAGCTGAGATATGCATTTTCTGCGATAATATTGGTGAGACTTCTGTCCGAAGTATGCTGAATAATCGAGATCGCACTTTTCGAGCTGGTTAGTGCGAGAAACACGTTTTCTGTGGTTTTCACCACTCCAGAGTTCGTTGGATATGCAGAACAGTAGATATCTTGGTTTTCGTGGGGTTTCAAGCAGAGATATGCATTTTCTGCGATAATCTTGGTGTGACTTCTGTTAGAAGTATGCAGAATCATCGAGATCGCACTTTTCGAGCTATTTAATGCGACAAAACACGTTTTCTGGTGTTTTCAGCACTCCACAGTGCGTTTGATATGCGCAAACTACGATATCTTCGGTATCGTTGTTGTTTCCAGCTGAGACATGCATTTTCAGTGATAATCTTCATGATTCTGCTGTTACAAGTGTGCAGAATCACCGAAATCGCTGTTTTCGCGCTATTCAATGCGAAAAACACGTTTTCTGGTGTTTTCAGCACTCCACAGTGCGTTTGATATGCGGAAACTACGATATCTTCGGTATCGTTGTTGTTTCCAGCTGAGATATGCATTTTCAGTGATAATCTTCATGATTCTGCTGTTACAAGTGTGCAGAATCACCGAAATCGCTGTTTTCGTGCTTTTGAATGCGAAAAACACGTTTTCTGGTGTTTTCAACACTCCACAGTGCGTTTGATATGCGGAAACTGCGATATCTTCGGTATCGTTGTTGTTTCCAGCTGAGATATGCACTTTCAGCGATAATCTTAACGATTCTGCTGTTACAAGTGTGCAGAATCACCGAAATCGCTGTATTCGTGCTTTTGAATGCGAAAAACACGTTTTCTGGTGTTTTCAGCACTCCACAGTGCGTTTGATATGCGGAAACTGCGATATCTTCGGTATCGTTGTTGTTTCCAGCTGAGATATGCACTTTCAGTGATAATCTTCACGATTCTGCTGTTACAAGTGTGCAGAATCACCGAAATCGCTGTTTTCGTGCTTTTGAATGCGAAAAACACGTTTTCTGGTGTTTTCAGCACTCCACAGTGCGTTTGATATGCGGAAACTACGATATCTTCGGTATCGTTGTTGTTTCCAGCTGAGACATGCATTTTCAGTGATAATCTTCATGATTCTGCTGTTACAAGTGTGCAGAATCACCGAAATCGCTGTTTTCGCGCTATTCAATGCGAAAAACACGTTTTCTTGTGTTTTCAGCACTCCACAGTGCGTTTGATATGCGGAAACTGCGATATCTTCGGTATCGTTGTTGTTTCCAGCTGAGATATGCACTTTCAGTGATAATCTTCACGATTCTGCTGTTACAAGTGTGCAGAATCACCGAAATCGCTGTTTTCGTGCTATTGAATGCGAAAAACCTGTTTTCTGGTGTTTTCAGCACTCCACAGTGCGTTTGATATGCGGAAACTGCGATATCTTCGGTATCGTTGTTGTTTCCAGCTGAGATATGCACTTTCAGTGATAATCTTCACGATTCTGCTGTTACAAGTGTGCAGAATCACCGAAATCGCTGTTTTCGTGCTTTTGAATGCGAAAAATACGTTTTCTGGTGTTTTCAGCACTACACAGTGCGTTTGATATGCGGAAACTACGATATGTTCGGTATCGTTGTTGTTTCCAGCTGAGATATGCACTTTCAGTGATAATCTTCACGATTCTGCTGTTACAAGTTTGCAGAATCACCGAAATCGCTGTTTTCGTGCTTTTGAATGCGAAAAGCACGTTTTCTGGTGTTTTCAGCACTCCACAGTGCGTTTGATATGCGGAAGCTGCGATATCTTCGGTATCGTTGTTGTTTCCAGCTGAGATATGCACTTTCAGTGATAATCTTCACGATTCTGCTGTTACAAGTATGCAGAATCACCGAAATCGCTGTTTTCGTGCTATTGAATGCGAAAAACACGTTTTCTGGTGTTTTCAGCACTCCACAGTGCGTTTGATATGCGGAAACTACGATATCTTCGGTATCGTTGTTGTTTCCAGCTGAGACATGCATTTTCAGTGATAATCTTCATGATTCTGCTGTTACAAGTGTGCAGAATCACCGAAATCGCTGTTTTCGTGCTATTGAATGCGAAAAACACGTTTTCTGGTGTTTTCAGCACTCTACAGTGCGTTTGATATGCGGAAACTGCGATATCTTCGGTATCGTTGTTGTTTCCAGCTGAGATATGCACTTTCAGTGATAATCTTCACGATTCTGCTGTTACAAGTGTGCAGAATCACCGAAATCGCTGTTTTCGTGCTTTTGAATGCGAAAAACACGTTTTCTGGTGTTTTCAGCACTACACAGTGCGTTTGATATGCGGAAACTACGATATCTTCGGTATCGCTGTTGTTTCCAGCTGAGATATGCACTTTCAGTGATAATCTTCACGATTCTGCTGTTACAAGTGTGCAGAATCACCGAAATCGCTGTTTTCGTGCTATTGAATGCGAAAAACACGTTTTCTGGTGTTTTCAGCACTCCACAGTGCGTTTGATATGCGGAAACTGCGATATCTTCGGTATCGTTGTTGTTTCCAGCTGAGATATGCACTTTCAGTGATAATCTTCACGATTCTGCTGTTACAAGTGTGCAGAATCACCGAAATCGCTGTTTTCGTGCTTTTGAATGCGAAAAATACGTTTTCTGGTGTTTTCAGCACTACACAGTGCGTTTGATATGCGGAAACTACGATATCTTCGGTATCGTTGTTGTTTCCAGCTGAGATATGCACTTTCAGTGATAATCTTCACGATTCTGCTGTTACAAGTTTGCAGAATCACCGAAATCGCTGTTTTCGTGCTTTTGAATGCGAAAAACACGTTTTCTGGTGTTTTCAGCACTCCACAGTGCGTTTGATATGCGGAAACTACGATATCTTCGGTATCGTTGTTGTTTCCAGCTGAGATATGCATTATCAGTTATAATCTTCATGATTCTTCTGTTACAAGTGTGCAGAATCACCGAAATCGCTGTTTTCGTGCTATTGAATGCGAAAAACACGTTTTCTGGTGTTTTCAGCACTCCACAGTGCGTTTGATATGCGGAAACTACGATATCTTCGGTATCGTTGTTGTTTCCAGCTGAGATATGCACTTTCAGTGATAATCTTCACGATTCTGCTGTTACAAGTGTGCAGAATCACCGAAATCGCTGTTTTCGTGCTTTTGAATGCGAAAAACACGTTTTCTGGTGTTTTCAGCACTCCACAGTGCGTTTGATATGCGGAAACTGAGATATCTTCGGTATCGTTGTTGTTTCCAGCTGAGATGTGCACTTTCAGTGATAATCTTCACGATTCTGCTGTTACAAGTGTGCAGAATCACCGAAATCGCTGTTTTCGTGCTATTGAATGCGAAAAACACGTTTTCTGGTGTTTTCAGCACACCACAGTGCGTTTGATATGCGGAAACTACGATATCTTCGGTATCGTTGTTGTTTCCAGCTGAGACATGCATTTTCAGTGATAATCTTCATGATTCTGCTGTTACAAGTGTGCAGAATCACCGAAATCGCTGTTTTCGTGCTAATGAATGCGAAAAACACGTTTTCTGGTGTTTTCAGCACTCCACAGTGCGTTTGATATGCGGAAACTGCGATATCTTCGGTATCGTTGTTGTTTCCAGCTGAGATATGCACTTTCAGTGATAATCTTCACGATTCTGCTGTTACAAGTGTGCAGAATCACCGAAATCACTGTTTTCGTGCTTTTGAATGCGAAAAACACGTTTTCTGGTGTTTTCAACACTCCACAGTGCGTTTCATATGCGGAAACTGCCATATCATCGGTATCGTTGTTGTTTCCAGCTGAGATATGCATTATCAGTGATAATCTTCATGATTCTGCTGTTACAAGTGTGCAGAATCACCGAAATTGCTGTTCTCGCGCTATTCAATGCGAAAAACACGTTTTCTGGTGTTTTCAGCACTCCACAGTGCGTTTGATATGCGGAAACTGCCATATCTTCGGTATCGTTGTTGTTTCCAGCTGAGATATGCATTTTCAGTGATAATCTTCACGATTCTGCTGTTACAAGTGTGCAGAATCACCGAAATCGCTGTTTTCGTGCTTTTGAATGCGAAAAACACGTTTTCTGGTGTTTTCAGCACGCCACAGAGCGTTTGACATGCGGATACTACGATATCTTCGGTATCGTTGTTGTTTCCACCTGAGATATGCATTTTCAGTGATAATCTTCATGATTCTGCTGTTACAAGTGTGCAGAATCACCGAAATCGCTGTTTTCGTGCTATTGAATGCGAAAAACACGTTTTCTGGTGTTTTCAGCACTCCACAGTGCGTTTGATATGCGGAAACTGCCATATCTTCGGTATCGTTGTTGTTTCCAGCTGAGATATGCATTTTCAGTGATAATCTTCACGATTCTGCTGTTACAAGTGTGCAGAATCACCGAAATCGCTGTTTTCGTGCTTTTGAATGCGAAAAACACGTTTTCTGGTGTTTTCAGCACGCCACAGAGCGTTTGACATGCGGAAACTACGATATCTTCGGTATCGTTGTTGTTTCCACCTGAGATATGCATTTTCAGTGATAATCTTCATGATTCTGCTGTTACAAGTGTGCAGAATCACCGAAATCGCTGTTTTCGTGCTATTGAATGCGAAAAACACGTTTTCTGGTGTTTTCAGCACTCCACAGTGCGTTTGATATGCGGAAACTACGATATCTTCGGTATCGTTGTTGTTTCCAGCTGAGATATGCATTATCAGTGATAATCTTCATGATTCTGCTGTTACAAGTGTGCAGAATCACCGAAATCGCTGTTTTCGTGCTTTTGAATGCGAAAAACACGTTTTCTGGTGTTTTCAGCACTCCACAGTGCGTTTGATATGCGCAAACTACGATATCTTCGGTATCGTTGTTGTTTCCAGCTGAGACATGCATTTTCAGTGATAATCTTCATGATTCTGCTGTTACAAGTGTGCAGAATCACCGAAATCGCTGTTTTCGTGCTTTTGAATGCGAAAAACACGTTTTCTGGTGTTTTCAGCACTCCACAGTGCGTTTGATATGCGGAAACTGCGATATCTTCGGTATCGTTGTTGTGTCCAGCTGAGATATGCACTTTCAGTGATAATCTACACGATTCTGCTGCTACAAGTGTGCAGAATAACCGAAATCGCTGTTTTCGTGCTATTGAATGCGAAAAACACGTTTTCTGGTGTTTTCAGCACTCCACAGTGCGTTTGATATGCGGAAACTACGATATCTTCGGTATCGTTGTTGTTTCCAGCTGAGACATGCATTTTCAGTGATAATCTTCATGATTCTGCTGTTACAAGTGTGCAGAATCACCGAAATCGCTGTTTTCGTGCTATTGAATGCGAAAAACACGTTTTCTGGTGTTTTCAGCACTCCACAGTGCGTTTGATATGCGGAAACTGCGATATCTTCGGTATCGTTGTTGTTTCCAGCTGAGATATGCACTTTCAGTGATAATCTTCACGATTCTGCTGTTACAAGTGTGCAGAATCACCGAAATCGCTGTTTTCGTGCTTTTGAATGCGAAAAACACGTTTTCTGGTGTTTTCAACACTCCACAGTGCGTTTCATATGCGGAAACTGCCATATCTTCGGTATCGTTGTTGTTTCCAGCTGAGATATGCATTATCAGTGATAATCTTCATGATTCTGCTGTTACAAGTGTGCAGAATCACCGAAATCGCTGTTCTCGCGCTATTCAATGCGAAAAACACGTTTTCTGGTGTTTTCAGCACTCCACAGTGCGTTTGATATGCGGAAACTGCCATATCTTCGGTATCGTTGCTGTTTCCAGCTGAGATATGCATTTTCAGTGATAATCTTCACGATTCTGCTGTTACAAGTGTGCAGAATCACCGAAATCGCTGTTTTCGTGCTTTTGAATGCGAAAAACACGTTTTCTGGTGTTTTCAGCACGCCACAGAGCGTTTGATATGCGGAAACTGCCATATCTTCGGTATCGTTGTTGTTTCCAGCTGAGATATGCATTTTCAGTGATAATCTTCACGATTCTGCTGTTACAAGTGTGCAGAATCACCGAAATCGCTGTTTTCGTGCTTTTGAATGCGAAAAACACGTTTTCTGGTGTTTTCAGCACTCCACAGTGCGTTTGATATGCGCAAACTACGATATCTTCGGTATCGTTGTTGTTTCAAGCTGAGACATGCATTTTCAGTGATAATCTTCATGATTCTGCTGTTACAAGTGTGCAGAATCACCGAAATCGCTGTTTTCGTGCTTTTGAATGCGAAAAACACGTTTTCTGGTGTTTTCAGCACTCCACAGTGCGTTTGATATGCGCAAACTACGATATCTTCGGTATCGTTGTTGTTTCCAGCTGAGACATGCATTTTCAGTGATAATCTTCATGATTCTGCTGTTACAAGTGTGCAGAATCACCGAAATCGCTGTTTTCGCGCTATTCAATGCGAAAAACACGTTTTCTGGTGTTTTCAGCACTCCACAGTGCGTTTGATATGCGGAAACTACGATATCTTCGGTATCGTTGTTGTTTCCAGCTGAGATATGCATTTTCAGTGATAATCTTCATGATTCTGCTGTTACAAGTGTGCAGAATCACCGAAATCGCTGTTTTCGTGCTTTTGAATGCGAAAAACACGTTTTCTGGTGTTTTCAACACTCCACAGTGCGTTTGATATGCGGAAACTGCGATATCTTCGGTATCGTTGTTGTTTCCAGCTGAGATATGCACTTTCAGCGATAATCTTAACGATTCTGCTGTTACAAGTGTGCAGAATCACCGAAATCATTGTATTCGTGCTTCTGAATGCGAAAAACACGTTTTCTGGTGTTTTCAGCACTCCACAGTGCGTTTGATATGCGGAAACTGCAATATCTTCGGTATCGTTGTTGTTTCCAGCTGAGATATGCACTTTCAGTGATAATCTTCACGATTCTGCTGTTACAAGTGTGCAGAATCACCGAAATCGCTGTATTCGTGCTTTTGAATGCGAAAAACACGTTTTCTGGTGTTTTCAGCACTCCACAGTGCGTTTGATATGCGGAAACTGCGATATCTTCGGTATCGTTGTTGTTTCCAGCTGAGATATGCACTTTCAGTGATAATCTTCACGATTCTGCTGTTACAAGTGTGCAGAATCACCGAAATCGCTGTTTTCGTGCTTTTGAATGCGAAAAACACGTTTTCTGGTGTTTTCAGCACTCCACAGTGCGTTTGATATGCGCAAACTACGATATCTTCGGTATCGTTGTTGTTTCCAGCTGAGACATGCATTTTCAGTGATAATCTTCATGATTCTGCTGTTACAAGTGTGCAGAATCACCGAAATCGCTGTTTTCGTGCTTTTGAATGCGAAAAACACGTGTTCTGGTGTTTTCAGCACTCCACAGTGCGTTTGATATGCGGAAACTGCGATATCTTCGGTATCGTTGTTGTTTCCAGCTGAGATATGCACTTTCAGTGATAATCTTCACGATTCTGCTGTTACAAGTGTGCAGAATCACCGAAATCGCTGTTTTCGTGCTTTTGAATGCGAAAAACACGTTTTCTGGTGTTTTCAGCACTCCACAGTGCGTTTGATATGCGGAAACTACGATATCTAAGGTATCGTTGTTGTTTCCAGCTGAGATATGCACTTTCAGTGATAATCTTCACGATTCTGCTGTTACAAGTGTGCAGAATCACCGAAATCGCTGTTTTCGTGCTTTTGAATGCGAAAAACACGTTTTCTGGTGTTTTCAGCACTCCACAGTGCGTTTGATATGCGGAAACTACGATATCTTCGGTATCGTTGTTGTTTCCAGCTGAGGTATGCACTTTCAGTGATAATCTTCACGATTCTGCTGTTACAAGTGTGCAGAATCACCGAAATCGCTGTTTTCGTGCTTTTGAATGCGAAAAACACGTTTTCTGGTGTTTTCAGCACTCCACAGTGCGTTTGATATGCGGAAACTACGATATCTTCGGTATCGTTGTTGTTTCCAGCTGAGATATGCACTTTCAGTGATAATCTTCACGATTCTGCTGTTACAAGTGTGCAGAATCACCGAAATCGCTGTTTTCGTGCTTTTGAATGCGAAAAACACGTTTTCTGGTGTTTTCAACACTCCACAGTGCGTTTGATATGCGGAAACTGCGATATCTTCGGTATCGTTATTGTTTCCAGCTGAGATATGCACTTTCAGTGATAATCTTCACGATTCTGCTGTTACAAGTGTGCAGAATCACCGAAATCGCTGTTTTCGTGCTTTTGAATGCGAAAAACACGTTCTCTGGTGTTTTCAGCACTCCACAGTGCGTTTGATATGCGCAAACTACGATATCTTCGGTATCGTTGTTGTTTCCAGCTGAGATATGCACTTTCAGTGATAATCTTCACGATTCTGCTGTTACAAGTGTGCAGAATCACCGAAATCGCTGTTTTCGTGCTTTTGAATGCGAAAAACACGTTTTCTGGTGTTTTCAGCACTCCACAGTGCGTTTGATATGCGGAAACTACGATATCTTCGGTATCGTTGTTGTTTCCAGCTGAGATATGCACTTTCAGTGATAATCTTCACGATTATGCTGTTACAAGTGTGCAGAATCACCGAAATCGCTGTTTTCGTGCTTTTGAATGCGAAAAACACGTGTTCTGGTGTTTTCAGCACTCCACAGTGCGTTTGATATGCGGAAACTACGATATCTTCGGTATCGTTGTTGTTTCCAGCTGAGATATGCATCTTCAGTGATAATCTTCATGATTCTGCTGTTACAAGTGTGCAGAATCACCGAAATCGCTGTTTTCGTGCTTTTGAATGCGAAAAACACGTTTTCTGGTGTTTTCAGCACTCCACAGTGCGTTTGATATGCGGAAACTACGATATCTTCGGTATCGTTGTTGTTTCCAGCTGAGACATGCATTTTCAGTGATAATCTTCATGATTCTACTGTTACAAGTGTGCAGAATCACCGAAATCGCTGTTTTCGTGCTATTGAATGCGAAAAACACGTTTTCTGGTGTTTTCAGCACTCCACAGTGCGTTTGATATGCGGAAACTGCCATATCTTCGGTATCGTTGTTGTTTCCAGCTGAGATATGCACTTTCAGTGATAATCTTCACGATTCTGCTGTTACAAGTGTGCAGAATCACCGAAATCGCTGTTTTCGTGCTTTTGAATGCGAAAAACACGTTTTCTGGTGTTTTCAGCACTCCACAGTGCGTTTGATATGCGGAAACTACGATATCTTCGGTATCGTTGTTGTTTCCAGCTGAGATATGCACTTTCAGTGATAATCTTCACGATTCTGCTGTTACAAGTGTGCAGAATCACCGAAATCGCTGTTTTCGTGCTTTTGAATGCGAAAAACACGTGTTCTGGTGTTTTCAGCACTCCACAGTGCGTTTGATATGCGGAAACTACGATATCTTCGGTATCGTTGTTGTTTCCAGCTGAGATATGCATCTTCAGTGATAATCTTCATGATTCTGCTGTTACAAGTGTGCAGAATCACCGAAATCGCTGTTTTCGTGCTTTTGAATGCGAAAAACACGTTTTCTGGTGTTTTCAGCACTCCACAGTGCGTTTGATATGCGGAAACTACGATATCTTCGGTATCGTTGTTGTTTCCAGCTGAGACATGCATTTTCAGTGATAATCTTCATGATTCTGCTGTTACAAGTGTGCAGAATCACCGAAATCGCTGTTTTCGTGCTATTGAATGCGAAAAACACGTTTTCTGGTGTTTTCAGCACTCCACAGTGCGTTTGATATGCGGAAACTGCCATATCTTCGGTATCGTTGTTGTTTCCAGCTGAGATATGCACTTTCAGTGATAATCTTCACGATTCTGCTGTTGCAAGTGTGCAGAATCACCGAAATCGCTGTTTTCGTGCTTTTGAATGCGAAAAACACGTGTTCTGGTGTTTTCAGCACTCCACAGTGCGTTTGATATGCGGAAACTACGATATCTTCGGTATCGTTGTTGTTTCCAGCTGAGATATGCAACTTCAGTGATAATCTTCATGATTCTGCTGTTACAAGTGTGCAGAATCACCGAAATCGCTGTTTTCGTGCTTTTGAATGCGAAAAACACGTTTTCTGGTGTTTTCAGCACTCCACAGTGCGTTTGATATGCGGAAACTACGATATCTTCGGTATCGTTGTTGTTTCCAGCTGAGACATGCATTTTCAGTGATAATCTTCATGATTCTGCTGTTACAAGTGTGCAGAATCACCGAAATCGCTGTTTTCGTGCTATTGAATGCGAAAAACACGTTTTCTGGTGTTTTCAGCACTCCACAGTGCGTTTGATATGCGGAAACTGCCATATCTTCGGTATCGTTGTTGTTTCCAGCTGAGATATGCACTTTCAGTGATAATCTTCACGATTCTGCTGTTGCAAGTGTGCAGAATCACCGAAATCGCTGTTTTCGTGCTTTTGAATGCGAAAAACACGTTTTCTGGTGTTTTCAGCACTCCACAGTGCGTTTGATATGCGGAAACTGCGATATCTTCGGTATCGTTGTTGTTTCCAGCTGAGATATGCACTTTCAGTGATAATCTTCACGATTCTGCTGTTACAAGTGTGCAGCATCACCGAAATCGCTGTTTTCGTGCTTTTGAATGCGAAAAACACGTTTTCTGGTGTTTTCAGCACTCCACAGTGCGTTTGATATGCGGAAACTACGATATCTTCGGTATCGTTGTTTTTTCCAGCTGAGATATGCACTTTCAGTGATAATCTTCACGATTCTGCTGTTACAAGTGTGCAGAATCACCGAAATCGCTGTTTTCGTGCTTTTGAATGCGAAAAACACGTTTTCTGGTGTTTTCAACACTCCACAGTGCGTTTGATATGCGGAAACTGCGATATCTTCGGTATCGTTGTTGTTTCCAGCTGAGATATGCACTTTCAGTGATAATCTTCACGATTCTGCTGTTACAAGTGTGCAGAATCACCGAAATCGCTGTTTTCGTGCTTTTGAATGCGAAAAACACGTTTTCTGGTGTTTTCAGCACTCCACAGTGCGTTTGATATGCGGAAACTACGATATCTTCGGTATCGTTGTTGTTTCCAGCTGAGATATGCACTTTCAGTGATAATCTTCACGATTCTGCTGTTACAAGTGTGCAGAATCACCGAAATCGCTGTTTTCGTGCTTTTGAATGCGAAAAACACGTTTTCTGGTGTTTTCAGCACTCCACAGTGCGTTTGATATGCGGAAACTACGATATCTTCGGTATCGTTGTTGTTTCCAGCTGAGATATGCATCTTCAGTGATAATCTTCATGATTCTGCTGTTACAAGTGTGCAGAATCACCGAAATCGCTGTTTTCGTGCTTTTGTATGCGAAAAACACGTTTTCTGGTGTTTTCAGCACTCCACAGTGCGTTTGATATGCGGAAACTACGATATCTTCGGTATCGTTGTTGTTTCCAGCTGAGACATGCATTTTCAGTGATAATCTTCATGATTCTGCTGTTACAAGTGTGCAGAATCACCGAAATCGCTGTTTTCGTGCTTTTGAATGCGAAAAACACGTTTTCTGGTGTTTTCAACACTCCACAGTGCGTTTGATATGCGGAAACTGCGATATCTTCGGTATCGTTATTGTTTCCAGCTGAGATATGCACTTTCAGTGATAATCTTCACGATTCTGCTGTTACAAGTGTGCAGAATCACCGAAATCGCTGTTTTCGTGCTTTTGAATGCGAAAAACACGTTTTCTGGTGTTTTCAGCACTCCACAGTGCGTTTGATATGCGGAAACTGCGATATCTTCGGTATCGTTGTTGTTTCCAGCTGAGATATGCACTTTCAGTGATAATCTTCACGATTCTGCTGTTACAAGTGTGCAGAATCACCGAAATCGATGTTTTCGTGCTTTTGAATGCGAAAAACACGTTTTCTGGTGTTTTCAGCACTCCACAGTGCGTTTGATATGCGGAAACTACGATATCTTTGGTATCGTTGTTTTTTCCAGCTGAGATATGCACTTTCAGTGATAATCTTCACGATTCTGCTGTTACAAGTGTGCAGAATCACCGAAATCGCTGTTTTCGTGCTTTTGAATGCGAAAAACACGTTTTCTGGTGTTTTCAACACTCCGCAGTGCGTTTGATATGCGGAAACTGCGATATCTTCATTATCGTTGTTGTTTCCAGCTGAGATATGCACTTTCAGTGATAATCTTCACGATTCTGCTGTTACAAGTGTGCAGAATCACCGAAATCGCTGTTTTCGTGCTTTTGAATGCGAAAAACACGTTTTCTGGTGTTTTCAGCACTCCACAGTGCGTTTGATATGCGCAAACTACGATATCTTCGGTATCGTTGTTGTTTCCAGCTGAGATATGCACTTTCAGTGATAATCTTCACGATTCTGCTGTTACAAGTGTGCAGAATCACCGAAATCGCTGTTTTCGTGCTTTTGAATGGGAAAAACACGTTTTCTGGTGTTTTCAGCACTCCACAGTGCGTTTGATATGCGGAAACTACGATATCTTCGGTATCGTTGTTGTTTCCAGCTGAGATATGCACTTTCAGTGATAATCTTCACGATTCTGCTGTTACAAGTGTGCAGAATCACCGAAATCGCTGTTTTCGTGCTTTTGAATGCGAAAAACACGTGTTCTGGTGTTTTCAGCACTCCACAGTGCGTTTGATATGCGGAAACTACGATATCTTCGGTATCGTTGTTGTTTCCAGCTGAGATATGCATCTTCAGTGATAATCTTCATGATTCTGCTGGTACAAGTGTGCAGAATCACCGAAATCGCTGTTTTCGTGCTTTTGAATGCGAAAAACACGTTTTCTGGTGTTTTCAGCACTCCACAGTGCGTTTGATATGCGGAAACTACGATATCTTCGGTATCGTTGTTGTTTCCAGCTGAGACATGCATTTTCAGTGATAATCTTCATGATTCTACTGTTACAAGTGTGCAGAATCACCGAAATCGCTGTTTTCGTGCTATTGAATGCGAAAAACACGTTTTCTGGTGTTTTCAGCACTCCACAGTGCGTTTGATATGCGGAAACTGCCATATCTTCGGTATCGTTGTTGTTTCCAGCTGAGATATGCACTTTCAGTGATAATCTTCACGATTCTGCTGTTACAAGTGTGCAGAATCACCGAAATCGCTGTTTTCGTGCTTTTGAATGCGAAAAACACGTTTTCTGGTGTTTTCAGCACTCCACAGTGCGTTTGATATGCGGAAACTACGATATCTTCGGTATCGTTGTTGTTTCCAGCTGAGATATGCACTTTCAGTGATAATCTTCACGATTCTGCTGTTACAAGTGTGCAGAATCACCGAAATCGCTGTTTTCGTGCTTTTGAATGCGAAAAACACGTGTTCTGGTGTTTTCAGCACTCCACAGTGCGTTTGATATGCGGAAACTACGATATCTTCGGTATCGTTGTTGTTTCCAGCTGAGATATGCATGTTCAGTGATAATCTTCATGATTCTGCTGTTACAAGTGTGCAGAATCACCGAAATCGCTGTTTTCGTGCTTTTGAATGCGAAAAACACGTTTTCTGGTGTTTTCAGCACTCCACAGTGCGTTTGATATGCGGAAACTACGATATCTTCGGTATCGTTGTTGTTTCCAGCTGAGACATGCATTTTCAGTGATAATCTTCATGATTCTACTGTTACAAGTGTGCAGAATCACCGAAATCGCTGTTTTCGTGCTATTGAATGCGAAAAACACGTTTTCTGGTGTTTTCAGCACTCCACAGTGCGTTTGATATGCGGAAACTGCCATATCTTCGGTATCGTTGTTGTTTCCAGCTGAGACATGCATTTTCAGTGATAATCTTCATGATTCTGCTGTTACAAGTGTGCAGAATCACCGAAATCGCTGTTTTCGTGCTATTGAATGCGAAAAACACGTTTTCTGGTGTTTTCAGCACTCCACAGTGCGTTTGATATGCGGAAACTGCCATATCTTCGGTATCGTTATTGTTTCCAGCTGAGATATGCACTTTCAGTGATAATCTTCACGATTCTGCTGTTACAAGTGTGCAGAATCACCGAAATCGCTGTTTTCGTGCTTTTGTATGCGAAAAACACGTTTTCTGGTGTTTTCAGCACTCCACAGTGCGTTTGATATGCGGAAACTACGATATCTTCGGTATCGTTGTTGTTTCCAGCTGAGACATGCATTTTCAGTGATAATCTTCATGATTCTGCTGTTACAAGTGTGCAGAATCACCGAAATCGCTGTTTTCGTGCTTTTGAATGCGAAAAACACGTTTTCTGGTGTTTTCAACACTCCACAGTGCGTTTGATATGCGGAAACTGCGATATCTTCGGTATCGTTGTTGTTTCCAGCTGAGATATGCACTTTCAGTGATAATCTTCACGATTCTGCTGTTACAAGTGTGCAGAATCACCGAAATCGCTGTTTTCGTGCTTTTGAATGCGAAAAACACGTTTTCTGGTGTTTTCAGCACTCCACAGTGCGTTTGATATGCGGAAACTACGATATCTTCGGTATCGTTGTTTTTTCCAGCTGAGATATGCACTTTCAGTGATAATCTTCACGATTCTGCTGTTACAAGTGTGCAGAATCACCGAAATCGCTGTTTTCGTGCTTTTGAATGCGAAAAACACGTTTTCTGGTGTTTTCAACTCTCCACAGTGCGTTTGGTATGCGGAAACTGCGATATCTTCGGTATCGTTGTTGTTTCCAGCTGAGATATGCACTTTCAGTGATAATCTTCACGATTCTGCTGTTACAAGTGTGCAGAATCACCGAAATCGCTGTTTTCGTGCTTTTGAATGCGAAAAACACGTTTTCTGGTGTTTTCAGCACTCCACAGTGCGTTTGATATGCGGAAACTACGATATCTTCGGTATCGTTGTTGTTTCCAGCTGAGATATGCACTTTCAGTGATAATCTTCACGATTCTGCTGTTACAAGTGTGCAGAATCACCGAAATCGCTGTTTTCGTGCTTTTGAATGCGAAAAACACGTTTTCTGGTGTTTTCAGCACTCCACAGTGCGTTTGATATGCGGAAACTACGATATCTTCGGTATCGTTATTGTTTCCAGCTGAGATATGCACTTTCAGTGATAATCTTCACGATTCTGCTGTTACAAGTGTGCAGAATCACCGAAATCGCTGTTTTCGTGCTTTTGAATGCGAAAAACACGTTTTCTGGTGTTTTCAGCACTCCACAGTGCGTTTGATATGCGGAAACTGCGATATCTTCGGTATCGTTGTTGTTTCCAGCTGAGATATGCACTTTCAGTGATAATCTTCACGATTCTGCTGTTACAAGTGTGCAGAATCACCGAAATCGATGTTTTCGTGCTTTTGAATGCGAAAAACACGTTTTCTGGTGTTTTCAGCACTCCACAGTGCGTTTGATATGCGGAAACTACGATATCTTCGGTATCGTTGTTTTTTCCAGCTGAGATATGCACTTTCAGTGATAATCTTCACGATTCTGCTGTTACAAGTGTGCAGAATCACCGAAATCGCTGTTTTCGTGCTTTTGAATGCGAAAAACACGTTTTCTGGTGTTTTCAACACTCCGCAGTGCGTTTGATATGCGGAAACTGCGATATCTTCGGTATCGTTGTTGTTTCCAGCTGAGATATGCACTTTCAGTGATAATCTTCACGATTCTGCTGTTACAAGTGTGCAGAATCACCGAAATCGCTGTTTTCGTGCTTTTGAATGCGAAAAACACGTTTTCTGGTGTTTTCAGCACTCCACAGTGCGTTTGATATGCGCAAACTACGATATCTTCGGTATCGTTGTTGTTTCCAGCTGAGATATGCACTTTCAGTGATAATCTTCACGATTCTGCTGTTACAAGTGTGCAGAATCACCGAAATCGCTGTTTTCGTGCTTTTGAATGCGAAAAACACGTTTTCTGGTGTTTTCAGCACTCCACAGTGCGTTTGATATGCGGAAACTACGATATCTTCGGTATCGTTGTTGTTTCCAGCTGAGATATGCACTTTCAGTGATAATCTTCACGATTCTGCTGTTACAAGTGTGCAGAATCACCGAAATCGCTGTTTTCGTGCTTTTGAATGCGAAAAACACGTGTTCTGGTGTTTTCAGCACTCCACAGTGCGTTTGATATGCGGAAACTACGATATCTTCGGTATCGTTGTTGTTTCCAGCTGAGATATGCATCTTCAGTGATAATCTTCATGATTCTGCTGGTACAAGTGTGCAGAATCACCGAAATCGCTGTTTTCGTGCTTTTGAATGCGAAAAACACGTTTTCTGGTGTTTTCAGCACTCCACAGTGCGTTTGATATGCGGAAACTACGATATCTTCGGTATCGTTGTTGTTTCCAGCTGAGACATGCATTTTCAGTGATAATCTTCATGATTCTACTGTTACAAGTGTGCAGAATCACCGAAATCGCTGTTTTCGTGCTATTGAATGCGAAAAACACGTTTTCTGGTGTTTTCAGCACTCCACAGTGCGTTTGATATGCGGAAACTGCCATATCTTCGGTATCGTTGTTGTTTCCAGCTGAGATATGCACTTTCAGTGATAATCTTCACGATTCTGCTGTTACAAGTGTGCAGAATCACCGAAATCGCTGTTTTCGTGCTTTTGAATGCGAAAAACACGTTTTCTGGTGTTTTCAGCACTCCACAGTGCGTTTGATATGCGGAAACTACGATATCTTCGGTATCGTTGTTGTTTCCAGCTGAGACATGCATTTTCAGTGATAATCTTCATGATTCTACTGTTACAAGTGTGCAGAATCACCGAAATCGCTGTTTTCGTGCTATTGAATGCGAAAAACACGTTTTCTGGTGTTTTCAGCACTCCACAGTGCGTTTGATATGCGGAAACTGCCATATCTTCGGTATCGTTGTTGTTTCCAGCTGAGACATGCATTTTCAGTGATAATCTTCATGATTCTGCTGTTACAAGTGTGCAGAATCACCGAAATCGCTGTTTTCGTGCTATTGAATGCGAAAAACACGTTTTCTGGTGTTTTCAGCACTCCACAGTGCGTTTGATATGCGGAAACTGCCATATCTTCGGTATCGTTATTGTTTCCAGCTGAGATATGCACTTTCAGTGATAATCTTCACGATTCTGCTGTTACAAGTGTGCAGAATCACCGAAATCGCTGTTTTCGTGCTTTTGTATGCGAAAAACACGTTTTCTGGTGTTTTCAGCACTCCACAGTGCGTTTGATATGCGGAAACTACGATATCTTCGGTATGGTTGTTGTTTCCAGCTGAGACATGCATTTTCAGTGATAATCTTCATGATTCTGCTGTTACAAGTGTGCAGAATCACCGAAATCGCTGTTTTCGTGCTTTTGAATGCGAAAAACACGTTTTCTGGTGTTTTCAACACTCCACAGTGCGTTTGATATGCGGAAACTGCGATATCTTCGGTATCGTTATTGTTTCCAGCTGAGATATGCACTTTCAGTGATAATCTTCACGATTCTGCTGTTACAAGTGTGCAGAATCACCGAAATCGCTGTTTTCGTGCTTTTGAATGCGAAAAACACGTTTTCTGGTGTTTTCAGCACTCCACAGTGCGTTTGATATGCGGAAACTGCGATATCTTCGGTATCGTTGTTGTTTCCAGCTGAGATATGCACTTTCAGTGATAATCTTCACGATTCTGCTGTTACAAGTGTGCAGAATCACCGAAATCGCTGTTTTCGTGCTTTTGAATGCGAAAAACACGTTTTCTGGTGTTTTCAGCACTCCACAGTGCGTTTGATATGCGGAAACTACGATATCTTCGGTATCGTTGTTTTTTCCAGCTGAGATATGCACTTTCAGTGATAATCTTCACGATTCTGCTGTTACAAGTGTGCAGAATCACCGAAATCGCTGTTTTCGTGCTTTTGAATGCGAAAAACACGTTTTCTGGTGTTTTCAACACTCCACAGTGCGTTTGATATGCGGAAACTGCGATATCTTCGGTATCGTTGTTGTTTCCAGCTGAGATATGCACTTTCAGTGATAATCTTCACGATTCTGCTGTTACAAGTGTGCAGAATCACCGGAATCGCTGTTTTCGTGCTTTTGAATGCGAAAGCACGTTTTCTGGTGTTTTCAGCACTCCACAGTGCGTTTGATATGCGGAAACTACGATATCTTCGGTATCGTTGTTGTTTCCAGCTGAGATATGCACTTTCAGTGATAATCTTCACGATTCTGCTGTTACAAGTGTGCAGAATCACCGAAATCGCTGTTTTCGTGCTTTTGAATGCGAAAAACACGTTTTCTGCTGTTTTCAGCACTCCACAGTGCGTTTGATATGCGGAAACTACGATATCTTCGGTATCGTTGTTGTTTCCAGCTGAGATATGCATCTTCAGTGATAATCTTCATGATTCTGCTGTTACAAGTGTGCAGAATCACCGAAATCGCTGTTTTCGTGCTTTTGTATGCGAAAAACACGTTTTCTGGTGTTTTCAGCACTCCACAGTGCGTTTGATATGCGGAAACTACGATATCTTCGGTATCGTTGTTGTTTCCAGCTGAGACATGCATTTTCAGTGATAATCTTCACGATTCTGCTGTTACAAGTGTGCAGAATCACCGAAATCGCTGTTTTCGTGCTTTTGAATGCGAAAAACACGTTTTCTGGTGTTTTCAGCACTCCACAGTGCGTTTGATATGCGGAAACTGCGATATCTTCGGTATCGTTGTTGTTTCCAGCTGAGATATGCACTTTCAGTGATAATCTTCACGATTCTGCTGTTACAAGTGTGCAGAATCACCGAAATCGCTGTTTTCGTGCTTTTGAATGCGAAAAACACGTTTTCTGGTGTTTTCAGCACTCCACAGTGCGTTTGATATGCGGAAACTACGATATCTTCGGTATCGTTGTTTTTTCCAGCTGAGATATGCACTTTCAGTGATAATCTTCACGATTCTGCTGTTACAAGTGTGCAGAATCACCGAAATCGCTGTTTTCGTGCTTTTGAATGCGAAAAACACGTTTTCTGGTGTTTTCAACACTCCACAGTGCGTTTGATATGCGGAAACTGCGATATCTTCGGTATCGTTGTTGTTTCCAGCTGAGATATGCACTTTCAGTGATAATCTTCACGATTCTGCTGTTACAAGTGTGCAGAATCACCGAAATCGCTGTTTTCGTGCTTTTGAATGCGAAAAACACGTTTTCTGGTGTTTTCAGCACTCCACAGTGCGTTTAATATGCGGAAACTACGATATCTTCGGTATCGTTGTTGTTTCCAGCTGAGATATGCATCTTCAGTGATAATCTTCATGATTCTGCTGTTACAAGTGTGCAGAATCACCGAAATCGCTGTTTTCGTGCTTTTGAATGCGAAAAACACGTTTTCTGGTGTTTTCAGCACTCCACAGTGCGTTTGATATGCGGAAACTACGGTATCTTCGGTATCGTTGTTGTTTCCAGCTGAGACATGCATTTTCAGTGATAATCTTCATGATTCTGCTGTTACAAGTGTGCAGAATCACCGAAATCGCTGTTTTCGTGCTATTGAATGCGAAAAACACGTTTTCTGGTGTTTTCAGCACTCCACAGTGCGTTTGATATGCGGAAACTACGATATCTTCGGTATCGTTGTTGTTTCCAGCTGAGATATGCACTTTCAGTGATAATCTTCACGATTCTGCTGTTACAAGTGTGCAGAATCACCGAAATCGCTGTTTTCGTGCTTTTGAATGCGAAAAACAGGTTTTCTGGTGTTTTCAGCACTCCACAGTGCGTTTGATGTGCGGAAACTACGATATCTTCGGTATCGTTGTTGTTTCCAGCTGAGATATGCATCTTCCGTGATAATCTTCATGATTCTGCTGTTACAAGTGTGCAGAATCACCGAAATCGCTGTTTTCGTGCTTTTGAATGCGAAAAACACGTTTTCTGGTGTTTTCAGCACTCCACAGTGCGTTTGATATGCGGAAACTGCGATATCTTCCGTATCGTTGTTGTTTCCAGCTGAGATATGCACTTTCAGTGATAATCTTCACGATCCTGCTGTTACAAGTGTGCAGAATCACCGAAATCGCTGTTTTCGTGCTTTTGAATGCGAAAAACACGTTTTCTGGTGTTTTCAGCACTCCACAGTGCGTTTGATATGCGGAAACTACGATATCTAAGGTATCGTTGTTGTTTCCAGCTGAGATATGCACTTTCAGTGATAATCTTCACGATTCTGCTGTTACAAGTGTGCAGAATCACCGAAATCGCTGTTTTCGTGCTTTTGAATGCGAAAAACACGTTTTCTGGTGTTTTCAGCACTCCACAGTGCGTTTGATATGCGGAAACTACGATATCTTCGGTATCGTTGTTGTTTCCAGCTGAGGTATGCACTTTCAGTGATAATCTTCACGATTCTGCTGTTACAAGTGTGCAGAATCACCGAAATCGCTGTTTTCGTGCTTTTGAATGCGAAAAACACGTTTTCTGGTGTTTTCAGCACTCCACAGTGCGTTTGATATGCGGAAACTACGATATCTTCGGTATCGTTGTTGTTTCCAGCTGAGATATGCACTTTCAGTGATAATCTTCACGATTCTGCTGTTACAAGTGTGCAGAATCACCGAAATCGCTGTTTTCGTGCTTTCGAATGCGAAAAACACGTTTTCTGGTGTTTTCAGCACTCCACAGTGCGTTTGATATGCGGAAACTACGATATCTTCGGTATCGTTGTTGTTTCCAGCTGAGATATGCATCTTCAGTGATAATCTTCATGATTCTGCTGTTACAAGTGTGCAGAATCACCGAAATCGCTGTTTTCGTGCTTTTGTATGCGAAAAACACGTTTTCTGGTGTTTTCAGCACTCCACAGTGCGTTTGATATGCGGAAACTACGATATCTTCGGTATCGTTGTTGTTTCCAGCTGAGACATGCATTTTCAGTGATAATCTTCATGATTCTGCTGTTACAAGTGTGCAGAATCACCGAAATCGCTGTTTTCGTGCTTTTGAATGCGAAAAACACGTTTTCTGGTGTTTTCAACACTCCACAGTGCGTTTGATATGCGGAAACTGCGATATCTTCGGTATCGTTATTGTTTCCAGCTGAGATTTGCACTTTCAGTGATAATCTTCACGATTCTGCTGTTACAAGTGTGCAGAATCACCGAAATCGCTGTTTTCGTGCTTTTGAATGCGAAAAACACGTTTTCTGGTGTTTTCAGCACTCCACAGTGCGTTTGATATGCGGAAACTGCGATATCTTCGGTATCGTTGTTGTTTCCAGCTGAGATATGCACTTTCAGTGATAATCTTCCCGATTCTGCTGTTACAAGTGTGCAGAATCACCGAAATCGCTGCTTTCGTGCTTTTGAATGCGAAAAACACGTTTTCTGGTGTTTTCAGCACTCCACAGTGCGTTTGATATGCGGAAACTACGATATCTTCGGTATCGTTGTTGTTTCCAGCTGAGATATGCACTTTCAGTGATAATCTTCACGATTCTGCTGTTACAAGTGTGCAGAATCATCGAAATCGCTGTTTTCGTGCTTTTGAATGCGAAAAACACGTCTTCTGGTGTTTTCAGCACTCCACAGTGCGTTTGATATGCGGAAACTACGATATCTTCGGTATCGTTGTTGTTTCCAGCTGAGATATGCATCTTCAGTGATAATCTTCATGATTCTGCTGTTACAAGTGTGCAGAATCACCGAAATCGCTGTTTTCGTGCTTTTGAATGCGAAAAACACGTTTTCTGGTGTTTTCAGCACTCCACAGTGCGTTTGATATGCGGAAACTGCGATATCTTCGGTATCGTTGTTGTTTCCAGCTGAGATATGCACTTTCAGTGATAATCTTCACGATTCTGCTGTTACAAGTGTGCAGAATCACCGAAATCGCTGTTTTCGTGCTTTTGAATGCGAAAAACACGTTTTCTGGTGTTTTCAGCACTCCACAGTGCGTTTGATATGCGGAAACTACGATATCTTCGGTATCGTTGTTGTTTCCAGCTGAGGTATGCACTTTCAGTGATAATCTTCACGATTCTGCTGTTACAAGTGTGCAGAATCACCGAAATCGCTGTTTTCGTGCTTTTGAATGCGAAAAACACGTTTTCTGGTGTTTTCAGCACTCCACAGTGCGTTTGATATGCGGAAATTACGATATCTTCGGTATCGTTGTTGTTTCTAGCTGAGATATGCATCTTCAGTGATAATCTTCATGATTCTGCTGTTACAAGTGTGCAGAATCACCGAAATCGCTGTTTTCGTGCTTTTGTATGCGAAAAACACGTTTTCTGGTGTTTTCAGCACTCCACAGTGCGTTTGATATGCGGAAACTGCGATATCTTCGGTATCGTTGTTGTTTCCAGCTGAGATATGCACTTTCAGTGATAATCTTCCCGATTCTGCTGTTACAAGTGTGCAGAATCACCGAAATCGCTGTTTTCGTGCTTTTGAATGCGAAAAACACGTTTTCTGGTGTTTTCAGCACTCCACAGTGCGTTTGATATGCGGAAACTACGATATCTTCGGTATCGTTGTTGTTTCCAGCTGAGATATGCACTTTCAGTGATAATCTTCACGATTCTGCTGTTACAAGTGTGCAGAATCACCGAAATCGCTGTTTTCGTGCTTTTGAATGCGAAAAACACGTTTTCTGGTGTTTTCAGCACTCCACAGTGCGTTTGATATGCAGAAACTACGATATCTTCGGTATCGTTGTTGTTTCCAGCTGAGATAAGCATCTTCAGTGATAATCTTCATGATTCTGCTGTTACAAGTGTGCAGAATCACCGAAATCGCTGTTTTCGTGCTTTTGAATGCGAAAAACACGTTTTCTGGTGTTTTCAGCACTCCACAGTGCGTTTGATATGCGGAAACTGCGATATCTTCGGTATCGTTGTTGTTTCCAGCTGAGATATGCACTTTCAGTGATAATCTTCACGATTCTGCTGTTACAAGTGTGCAGAATCACCGAAATCGCTGTTTTCGTGCTTTTGAATGCGAAAAACACGTTTTCTGGTGTTTTCAGCACTCCACAGTGCGTTTGATATGCGGAAACTACGATATCTTCGGTATCGTTGTTGTTTCCAGCTGAGGTATGCACTTTCAGTGATAATCTTCACGATTCTGCTGTTACAAGTGTGCAGAATCACCGAAATCGCTGTTTTCGTGCGTTTGTATGCGAAAAACACGTTTTCTGGTGTTTTCAGCAGTCCACAGTGCGTTTGATATGCGGAAACTACGATATCTTCGGTATCGTTGTTGTTTCCAGCTGAGATATGCATCTTCAGTGATAATCTTCATGATTCTGCTGTTACAAGTGTGCAGAATCACCGAAATCGCTGTTTTAGTGCTTTTGAATGCGAAAAACACGTTTTCTGGTGTTTTCAGCACTCCACAGTGCGTTTGATATGCGGAAACTGCGATATCTTCGGTATCGTTGTTGTTTCCAGCTGAGATATGCACTTTCAGTGATAATCTTCACGATTCTGCTGTTACAAGTGTGCAGAATCACCGAAATCGCTGTTTTCGTGCTTTTGAATGCGAAAAACACGTTTTCTGGTGTTTTCAGCACTCCACAGTGCGTTTGATATGCGGAAACTACGATATCTTCGGTATCGTTGTTGTTTCCAGGTGAGATATGCACTTTCAGTGATAATCTTCACGATTCTGCTGTTACAAGTGTGCAGAATCACCGAAATCGCTGTTTTCGTGCTTTTGAATGCGAAAAACACGTTTTCTGGTGTTTTCAGCACTCCACAGTGCGTTTGATATGCGGAAACTACGATATCTTCGGTATCGTTGTTGTTTCCAGCTGAGATATGCACTTTCAGTGATAATCTTCACGATTCTGCTGTTACAAGTGTGCAGAATCACCGAAATCGCTGTTTTCGTGCTTTTGAATGCGAAAAACACGTTTTCTGGTGTTTTCAACACTCCACAGTGCGTTTGATATGCGGAAACTGCGATATCTTCGGTATCGTTATTGTTTCCAGCTGAGATATGCACTTTCAGTGATAATCTTCACGATTCTGCTGTTACAAGTGTGCAGAATCACCGAAATCGCTGTTTTCGTGCTTTTGAATGCGAAAAACACGTTTTCTGGTGTTTCAGCACTCCACAGTGCGTTTGATATGCGGAAACTACGACATCTTCGGTATCGTTGTTGTTTCCAGCTGAGGTATGCACTTTCAGTGATAATCTTCACGATTCTGCTGTTACAAGTGTGCAGAATCACCGAAATCGCTGTTTTCGTGCTTTTGTATGCGAAAAACACGTTTTCTGGTGTTTTCAGCACTCCACAGTGCGTTTGATATGCGGAAACTGCGATATCTTCGGTATCGTTATTGTTTCCAGCTGAGATTTGCACTTTCAGTGATAATCTTCACGATTCTGCTGTTACAAGTGTGCAGAATCACCGAAATCGCTGTTTTCGTGCTTTTGAATGCGAAAAACACGTCTTCTGGTGTTTTCAGCACTCCACAGTGCGTTTGATATGCGGAAACTGCGATATCTTCGGTATCGTTGTTGTTTCCAGCTGAGATATGCACTTTCAGTGATAATCTTCCCGATTCTGCTGTTACAAGTGTGCAGAATCACCGAAATCGCTGTTTTCGTGCTTTTGAATGCGAAAAACACGTTTTCTGGTGTTTTCAGCACTCCACAGTGCGTTTGATATGCGGAAACTACGATATCTTCGGTATCGTTGTTGTTTCCAGCTGAGATATGCACTTTCAGTGATAATCTTCACGATTCTGCTGTTACAAGTGTGCAGAATCACCGAAATCGCTGTTTTCGTGCTTTTGAATGCGAAAAACACGTTTTCTGGTGTTTTCAGCACTCCACAGTGCGTTTGATATGCGGAAACTACGATATCTTCGGTATCGTTGTTGTTTCCAGCTGAGATATGCATCTTCAGTGATAATCTTCATGGTTCTGCTGTTACAAGTGTGCAGAATCACCGAAATCGCTGTTTTCGTGCTTTTGAATGCGAAAAACACGTTTTCTGGTGTTTTCAGCACTCCACAGTGCGTTTGATATGCGGAAACTGCGATATCTTCGGTATCGTTGTTGTTTCCAGCTGAGATATGCACTTTCAGTGATAATCTTCACGATTCTGCTGTTACAAGTGTGCAGAATCACCGAAATCGCTGTTTTCGTGCTTTTGATTGCGAAAAACACGTTTTCTGGTGTTTTCAGCACTCCACAGTGCGTTTGATATGCGGAAACTACGATATCTTCGGTATCGTTGTTGTTTCCAGCTGAGGTATGCACTTTCAGTGATAATCTTCACGATTCTGCTGTTACAAGTGTGCAGAATCACCGAAATCGCTGTTTTCGTGCTTTTGAATGTGAAAAACACGTTTTCTGGTGTTTTCAGCACTCCACAGTGCGTTTGATATGCGGAAACTACGATATCTTCGGTATCGTTGTTGTTTCCAGCTGAGATATGCACTTTCAGTGATAATCTTCACGATTCTGCTGTTACAAGTGTGCAGAATCACCGAAATCGCTGTTTTCGTGCTTTTGAATGCGAAAAACACGTTTTCTGGTGTTTTCAACACTCCACAGTGCGTTTGATATGCGGAAACTGCAATATCTTCGGTATCGTTATTGTTTCCAGCTGAGATATGCACTTTCAGTGATAATCTTCACGATTCTGCTGTTACAAGTGTGCAGAATCACCGAAATCGCTGTTTTCGTGCTTTTGAATGCGAAAAACACGTTTTCTGGTGTTTTCAGCACTCCACAGTGCGTTTGATATGCGGAAACTACGATATCTTCGGTATCGTTGTTGTTTCCAGCTGAGATATGCACTTTCAGTGATAATCTTCACGATTCTGCTGTTACAAGTGTGCAGAATCACCGAAATCGCTGTTTTCGTGCTTTTGAATGCGAAAAACACGTTTTCTGGTGTTTTCAGCACTCCACAGTGCGTTTGATATGCGGAAACTGCGATATCTTCGGTATCGTTGTTGTTTCCAGCTGAGATATGCACTTTCAGTGATAATCTTCACGATTCTGCTGTTACAAGTGTGCAGAATCACCGAAATCGCTGTTTTCGTGCTTTTGAATGCGAAAAACACGTCTTCTGGTGTTTTCAGCACTCCACAGTGCGTTTGATATGCGGAAACTGCGATATCTTCGGTATCGTTGTTGTTTCCAGCTGAGATATGCACTTTCAGTGATAATCTTCCCGATTCTGCTGTTACAAGTGTGCAGAATCACCGAAATCGCTGTTTTCGTGCTTTTGAATGCGAAAAACACGTTTTCTGGTGTTTTCAGCACTCCACAGTGCGTTTGATATGCGGAAACTACGATATCTTCGGTATCGTTGTTGTTTCCAGCTGAGATATGCACTTTCAGTGATAATCTTCACGATTCTGCTGTTACAAGTGTGCAGAATCACCGAAATCGCTGTTTTCGTGCTTTTGAATGCGAAAAACACGTTTTCTGGTGTTTTCAGCACTCCACAGTGCGTTTGATATGCGGAAACTACGATATCTTCGGTATCGTTGTTGTTTCCAGCTGAGATATGCATCTTCAGTGATAATCTTCATGGTTCTGCTGTTACAAGTGTGCAGAATCACCGAAATCGCTGTTTTCGTGCTTTTGAATGCGAAAAACACGTTTTCTGGTGTTTTCAGCACTCCACAGTGCGTTTGATATGCGGAAACTGCGATATCTTCGGTATCGTTGTTGTTTCCAGCTGAGATATGCACTTTCAGTGATAATCTTCACGATTCTGCTGTTACAAGTGTGCAGAATCACCGAAATCGCTGTTTTCGTGCTTTTGAATGCGAAAAACACGTTTTCTGGTGTTTTCAGCACTCCACAGTGCGTTTGATATGCGGAAACTACGATATCTTCGGTATCGTTGTTGTTTCCAGCTGAGGTATGCACTTTCAGTGATAATCTTCACGATTCTGCTGTTACAAGTGTGCAGAATCACCGAAATCGCTGTTTTCGTGCTTTTGAATGTGAAAAACACGTTTTCTGGTGTTTTCAGCACTCCACAGTGCGTTTGATATGCGGAAACTACGATATCTTCGGTATCGTTGTTGTTTCCAGCTGAGATATGCACTTTCAGTGATAATCTTCACGATTCTGCTGTTACAAGTGTGCAGAATCACCGAAATCGCTGTTTTCGTGCTTTTGAATGCGAAAAACACGTTTTCTGGTGTTTTCAACACTCCACAGTGCGTTTGATATGCGGAAACTGCAATATCTTCGGTATCGTTATTGTTTCCAGCTGAGATATGCACTTTCAGTGATAATCTTCACGATTCTGCTGTTACAAGTGTGCAGAATCACCGAAATCGCTGTTTTCGTGCTTTTGAATGCGAAAAACACGTTTTCTGGTGTTTTCAGCACTCCACAGTGCGTTTGATATGCGGAAACTACGATATCTTCGGTATCGTTGTTGTTTCCAGCTGAGATATGCACTTTCAGTGATAATCTTCACGATTCTGCTGTTACAAGTGTGCAGAATCACCGAAATCGCTGTTTTCGTGCTTTTGAATGCGAAAAACACGTTTTCTGGTGTTTTCAGCACTCCACAGTGCGTTTGATATGCGGAAACTGCGATATCTTCGGTATCGTTGTTGTTTCCAGCTGAGATATGCACTTTCAGTGATAATCTTCACGATTCTGCTGTTACAAGTGTGCAGAATCACCGAAATCGCTGTTTTCGTGCTTTTGAATGCGAAAAACACGTTTTCTGGTGTTTTCAGCACTCCACAGTGCGTTTGATATGCGGAAACTGCGATATCTTCGGTATCGTTGTTGTTTCCAGCTGAGATATGCACTTTCAGTGATAATCTTCACGATTCTGCTGTTACAAGTGTGCAGAATCACCGAAATCGCTGTTTTCGTGCTTTTGAATGCGAAAAACACGTTTTCTGGTGTTTTCAGCACTCCACAGTGCGTTTGATATGCGGAAACTACGATATCTTCGGTATCGTTGTTGTTTCCAGCTGAGATATGCATCTTCAGTGATAATCTTCATGATTCTGCTGTTACAAGTGTGCAGAATCACCGAAATCGCTGTTTTCGTGCTTTTGAATGCGAAAAACACGTTTTCTGGTGTTTTCAGCACTCCACAGTGCGTTTGATATGCGGAAACTGCGATATCTTCGGTATCGTTGTTGTTTCCAGCTGAGATATGCACTTTCAGTGATAATCTTCACGATTCTGCTGTTACAAGTGTGCAGAATCACCGAAATCGCTGTTTTCGTGCTTTTGAATGCGAAAAACACGTTTTCTGGTGTTTTCAGCACTCCACAGTGCGTTTGATATGCGGAAACTACGATATCTTCGGTATCGTTGTTGTTTCCAGCTGAGATATGCACTTTCAGTGATAATCTTCACGATTCTGCTGTTACAAGTGTGCAGAATCACCGAAATCGCTGTTTTCGTGCTTTTGAATGCGAAAAACACGTTTTCTGGTGTTTTCAGCACTCCACAGTGCGTTTGATATGCGGAAACTACGATATCTTCGGTATCGTTGTTGTTTCCAGCTGAGATATGCACTTTCAGTGATAATCTTCACGATTCTGCTGTTACAAGTGTGCAGAATCACCGAAATCGCTGTTTTCTTGCTTTTGAATGCGAAAAACACGCTTTCTGGTGTTTTCAGCACTCCACAGTGCGTTTGATATGCGGAAACTACGATATCTTCGGTATCGTTGTTGTTTCCAGCTGAGATATGCACTTTCAGTGATAATCTTCACGATTCTGCTGTTACAAGTGTGCAGAATCACCGAAATCGCTGTTTTCGTGCTTTTGAATGCGAAAAACACGTTTTCTGGTGTTTTCAACACTCCACAGTGCGTTTGATATGCGGAAACTGCGATATCTTCGGTATCGTTATTGTTTCCAGCTGAGATATGCACTTTCAGTGATAATCTTCACGATTCTGCTGTTACAAGTGTGCAGAATCACCGAAATCGCTGTTTTCGTGCTTTTGAATGCGAAAAACACGTTTTCTGGTGTTTTCAGCACTCCACAGTGCGTTTGATATGCGGAAACTACGATATCTTCGGTATCGTTGTTGTTTCCAGCTGAGATATGCACTTTCAGTGATAATCTTCACGATTCTGCTGTTACAAGTGTGCAGAATCACCGAAATCGCTGTTTTCGTGCTTTTGAATGCGAAAAACACGTTTTCTGGTGTTTTCAGCACTCCACAGTGCGTTTGATATGCGGAAACTGCGATATCTTCGGTATCGTTGTTGTTTCCAGCTGAGATATGCACTTTCAGTGATAATCTTCACGATTCTGCTGTTACAAGTGTGCAGAATCACCGAAATCGCTGTTTTCGTGCTTTTGAATGCGAAAAACACGTTTTCTGGTGTTTTCAGCACTCCACAGTGCGTTTGATATGCGGAAACTACGATATCTTCGGTATCGTTGTTGTTTCCAGCTGAGATATGCACTTTCAGTGATAATCTTCACGATTCTGCTGTTACAAGTGTGCAGAATCACCGAAATCGCTGTTTTCGTGCTTTTGAATGCGAAAAACACGTTTTCTGGTGTTTTCAGCACTCCACAGTGCGTTTGATATGCGGAAACTGCGATATCTTCGGTATCGTTGTTGTTTCCAGCTGAGATATGCACTTTCAGTGATAATCTTCACGATTCTGCTGTTACAAGTGTGCAGAATCACCGAAATCGCTGTTTTCGTGCTTTTGAATGCGAAAAACACGTTTTCTGGTGTTTTCAGCACTCCACAGTGCGTTTGATATGCGGAAACTATGATATCTTCGGTATCGTTGTTGTTTCCAGCTGAGATATGCACTTTCAGTGATAATCTTCACGATTCTGCTGTTACAAGTGTGCAGAATCACCGAAATCGCTGTTTTCGTGCTTTTGAATGCGAAAAACACGTTTTCTGGTGTTTTCAGCACTCCACAGTGCGTTTGATATGCGGAAACTACGATATCTTCGGTATCGTTGTTGTTTCCAGCTGAGATATGCACTTTCAGTGATAATCTTCACGATTCTGCTGATACAAGTGTGCAGAATCACCGAAATCGCTGTTTTCGTGCTTTTGAATGCGAAAAACACGTTTTCTGGTGTTTTCAGCACTCCACAGTGCGTTTGATATGCGGAAACTACGATATCTTCGGTATCGTTGTTGTTTCCAGCTGAGATATGCATCTTCAGTGATAATCTTCATGATTCTGCTGTTACAAGTGTGCAGAATCACCGAAATCGCTGTTTTCGTGCTTTTGTATGCGAAAAACACGTTTTCTGGTGTTTTCAGCACTCCACAGTGCGTTTGATATGCGGAAACTACGATATCTTCGGTATCGTTGTTGTTTCCAGCTGAGACATGCATTTTCAGTGATAATCTTCATGATTCTGCTGTTACAAGTGTGCAGAATCACCGAAATCGCTGTTTTCGTGCTTTTGAATGCGAAAAACACGTTTTCTGGTGTTTTCAACACTCCACAGTGCGTTTGATATGCGGAAACTGCGATATCTTCGGTATCGTTGTTGTTTCCAGCTGAGATATGCACTTTCAGTGATAATCTTCACGATTCTGCTGTTACAAGTGTGCAGAATCACCGAAATCGCTGTTTTCGTGCTTTTGAATGCGAAAAACACGTTTTCTGGTGTTTTCAGCACTCCACAGTGCGTTTGATATGCGGAAACTACGATATCTTCGGTATCGTTGTTGTTTCCAGCTGAGATATGCACTTTCAGTGATAATCTTCACGATTCTGCTGTTACAAGTGTGCAGAATCACCGAAATCGCTGTTTTCGTGCTTTTGAATGCGAAAAACACGTTTTCTGGTGTTTTCAGCACTCCACAGTGCGTTTGATATGCGGAAACTACGATATCTTCGGTATCGTTGTTGTTTCCAGCTGAGATATGCATGTTCAGTGATAATCTTCATGATTCTGCTGTTACAAGTGTGCAGAATCACCGAAATCGCTGTTTTCGTGCTTTTGAATGCGAAAAACACGTTTTCTGGTGTTTTCAACACTCCACAGAGCGTTTCATATGCGGAAACTGCGATATCTTCGGTATCGTTGTTGTTTCCAGCTGAGATATGCACTTTCAGTGATAATCTTAACGATTCTGCTGTTACAAGTGTGCAGAATCACCGAAATCGCTGTTTTCGTGCTTTTGAATGCGAAAAACACGTTTTCTGGTGTTTTCAGCACTCCACAGTGCGTTTGATATGCGCAAACTACGATATCTTCGGTATCGTTGTTGTTTCCAGCTGAGATATGCACTTTCAGTGATAATCTTCACGATTCTGCTGTTACAAGTGTGCAGAATCACCGAAATCGCTGTTTTCGTGCTTTTGAATGCGAAAAACACGTTTTCTGGTGTTTTCAGCACTCCACAGTGCGTTTGATATGCGGAAACTACGATATCTTCGGTATCGTTGTTGTTTCCAGCTGAGATATGCACTTTCAGTGATAATCTTCACGATTCTGCTGTTACAAGTGTGCAGAATCACCGAAATCGCTGTTTTCGTGCTTTTGAATGCGAAAAACACGTGTTCTGGTGTTTTCAGCACTCCACAGTGCGTTTGATATGCGGAAACTACGATATCTTCGGTATCGTTGTTGTTTCCAGCTGAGATATGCATCTTCAGTGATAATCTTCGTGATTCTGCTGTTACAAGTGTGCAGAATCACCGAAATCGCTGTTTTCGTGCTTTTGAATGCGAAAAACACGTTTTCTGGTGTTTTCAGCACTCCACAGTGCGTTTGATATGCGGAAACTACGATATCTTCGGTATCGTTGTTGTTTCCAGCTGAGACATGCATTTTCAGCGATAATCTTCACGATTCTGCTGTTACAAGTGAGCAGAATCACCGAAATCGCTGTTTTCGTGCTTTTGAATGCGAAAAACACGTTTTCTGGTGTTTTCAGCACTCCACAGTGCGTTTGATATGCGGAAACTACGATATCTTCGGTATCGTTGTTGTTTCCAGCTGAGATATGCACTTTCAGCGATAATCTTCACGATTCTGCTGTTACAAGTGAGCAGAATCACCGAAATCGCTGTTTTCGTGCTTTTGAATGCGAAAAACACGTTTTCTGGTGTTTTCAGCACTCCACAGTGCGTTTGATATGCGGAAACTACGATATCTTCGGTATCGTTGTTGTTTCCAGCTGAGATATGCACTTTCAGTGATAATCTTCACGATTCTGCTGTTACAAGTGTGCAGAATCACCGAAATCGCTGTTTTCGTGCTTTTGAATGCGAAAAACACGTGTTCTGGTGTTTTCAGCACTCCACAGTGCGTTTGATATGCGGAAACTACGATATCTTCGGTATCGTTGTTGTTTCCAGCTGAGATATGCATCTTCAGTGATAATCTTCGTGATTCTGCTGTTACAAGTGTGCAGAATCACCGAAATCGCTGTTTTCGTGCTTTTGAATGCGAAAAACACGTTTTCTGGTGTTTTCAGCACTCCACAGTGCGTTTGATATGCGGAAACTACGATATCTTCGGTATCGTTGTTGTTTCCAGCTGAGACATGCATTTTCAGTGATAATCTTCATGATTCTGCTGTTACAAGTGTGCAGAATCACCGAAATCGCTGTTTTCGTGCTATTGAATGCGAAAAACACGTTTTCTGGTGTTTTCAGCACTCCACAGTGCGTTTGATATGCGGAAACTGCCATATCATCGGTATCGTTGTTGTTTCCAGCTGAGATATGCACTTTCAGTGATAATCTTCACGATTCTGCTGTTACAAGTGTGCAGAATCACCGAAATCGCTGTTTTCGTGCTTTTGAACGCGAAAAACACGTTTTCTGGTGTTTTCAGCACTCCACAGTGCGTTTGATATGCGGAAACTACGATATCTTCGGTATCGTTGTTGTTTCCAGCTGAGATATGCATTTTCAGTGATAATCTTCACGATTCTGCTGTTACAAGTGTGCAGAATCACCGAAATCGCTGTTTTCGTGCTTTTGAATGCGAAAAACACGTTTTCTGGTGTTTTCAACACTCCACAGTGCGTTTGATATGCGGAAACTACGATATCTTCGGTATCGTTGTTGTTTCCAGCTGAGATATGCACTTTCAGCGATAATCTTCACGATTCTGCTGTTACAAGTGAGCAGAATCACCGAAATCGCTGTTTTCGTGCTTTTGAATGCGAAAAACACGTTTTCTGGTGTTTTCAGCACTCCACAGTGCGTTTGATATGCGCAAACTACGATATCTTCGGTATCGTTGTTGTTTCCAGCTGAGACATGCATTTTCAGTGATAATCTTCATGATTCTGCTCTTACAAGTGTGCAGAATCACCGAAATCGCTGTTTTCGCGCTATTCAATGCGAAAAACACGTTTTCTGGTGTTTTCAGCACTCCACAGTGCGTTTGATATGCGGCAACTACGATATCTTCGGTATCGTTGTTGTTTCCAGCTGAGATATGCATTTTCAGTGATAATCTTCATGATTCTGCTGTTACAAGTGTGCAGAATCACCGAAATCGCTGTTTTCGTGCTTTTGAATGCGAAAAACACGTTTTCTGGTGTTTTCAACACTCCACAGTGCGTTTGATATGCGGAAACTGCGATATCTTCGGTATCGTTGTTGTTTCCAGCTGAGATATGCACTTTCAGTGATAATCTTCACGATTCTGCTGTTACAAGTGTGCAGAATCACCGAAATCGCTGTTTTCGTGCTTTTGAATGCGAAAAACACGTTTTCTGGTGTTTTCAGCACTCCACAGTGCGTTTGATATGCGCAAACTACGATATCTTCGGTATCGTTGTTGTTTCCAGCTGAGATATGCACTTTCAGTGATAATCTTCACGATTCTGCTGTTACAAGTGTGCAGAATCACCGAAATCGCTGTTTTCGTGCTTTTGAATGCGAAAAACACGTTTTCTGGTGTTTTCAGCACTCCACAGTGCGTTTGATATGCGGAAACTACGATATCTTCGGTATCGTTGTTGTTTCCAGCTGAGATATGCACTTTCAGTGATAATCTTCACGATTCTGCTGTTACAAGTGTGCAGAATCACCGAAATCGCTGTTTTCGTGCTTTTGAATGCGAAAAACACGTGTTCTGGTGTTTTCAGCACTCCACAGTGCGTTTGATATGCGGAAACTACGATATCTTCGGTATCGTTGTTGTTTCCAGCTGAGATATGCATCTTCAGTGATAATCTTCGTGATTCTGCTGTTACAAGTGTGCAGAATCACCGAAATCGCTGTTTTCGTGCTTTTGAATGCGAAAAACACGTTTTCTGGTGTTTTCAGCACTCCACAGTGCGTTTGATATGCGGAAACTACGATATCTTCGGTATCGTTGTTGTTTCCAGCTGAGACATGCATTTTCAGTGATAATCTTCATGATTCTGCTGTTACAAGTGTGCAGAATCACCGAAATCGCTGTTTTCGTGCTATTGAATGCGAAAAACACGTTTTCTGGTGTTTTCAGCACTCCACAGTGCGTTTGATATGCGGAAACTGCCATATCTTCGGTATCGTTGTTGTTTCCAGCTGAGATATGCACTTTCAGTGATAATCTTCACGATTCTGCTGTTACAAGTGTGCAGAATCACCGAAATCGCTGTTTTCGTGCTTTTGAATGCGAAAAACACGTTTTCTGGTGTTTTCAGCTCTCCACAGTGCGTTTGATATGCGGAAACTACGATATCTTCGGTATCGTTGTTGTTTCCAGCTGAGATATGCACTTTCAGTGATAATCTTCACGATTCTGCTGTTACAAGTGTGCAGAATCACCGAAATCGCTGTTTTCGTGCTTTTGAATGCGAAAAACACGTTTTCTGGTGTTTTCAGCACTCCACAGTGCGTTTGATATGCGGAAACTACGATATCTTTGGTATCGTTGTTGTTTCCAGCTGAGATATGCATCTTCAGTGATAATCTTCATGATTCTGCTGTTACAAGTGTGCAGAATCACCGAAATCGCTGTTTTCGTGCTTTTGTATGCGAAAAACACGTTTTCTGGTGTTTTCAGCACTCCACAGTGCGTTTGATATGCGGAAACTACGATATCTTCGGTATCGTTGTTGTTTCCAGCTGAGACATGCATTTTCAGTGATAATCTTCATGATTCTGCTGTTACAAGTGTGCAGAATCACCGAAATCGCTGTTTTCGTGCTTTTGAATGCGAAAAACACGTTTTCTGGTGTTTTCAACACTCACAGTGCGTTTGATATGCGGAAACTGCGATATCTTCGGTATCGTTATTGTTTCCAGCTGAGATATGCACTTTCAGTGATAATCTTCACGATTCTGCTGTTACAAGTGTGCAGAATCACCGAAATCGCTGTTTTCGTGCTTTTGAATGCGAAAAACACGTTTTCTGGTGTTTTCAGCACTCCACAGTGCGTTTGATATGCGGAAACTACGATATCTTCGGTATCGTTGTTGTTTCCAGCTGAGATATGCACTTTCAGTGATAATCTTCACGATTCTGCTGTTACAAGTGTGCAGAAACACCGAAATCGCTGTTTTCGTGCTTTTGAATGCGAAAAACAGGTTTTCTGGTGTTTTCAGCACTCCACAGTGCGTTTGATATGCGGAAACTACGATATCTTCGGTATCGTTGTTGTTTCCAGCTGAGATATGCACTTTCAGTGATAATCTTCACGATTCTGCTGTTACAAGTGTGCAGAATCACCGAAATCGCTGTTTTCGTGCTTTTGAATGCGAAAAGCACGTTTTCTGGTGTTTTCAGCACTCCACAGTGCGTTTGATATGCGGAAACTACGATATCTTCGGTATCGTTGTTGTTTCCAGCTGAGATATGCACTTTCAGTGATAATCTTCACAATTCTGCTGTTACAAGTGTGCAGAATCACCGAAATCGCTGTTTTCGTGCTTTTGAATGCGAAAAACACGTTTTCTGGTGTTTTCAGCACTCCACAGTGCGTTTGATATGCGGAAACTACGATATCTTCGGTATCGTTGTTGTTTCCAGCTGAGATATGCACTTTCAGTGATAATCTTCACGATTCTGCTGTTACAAGTGTGCAGAATCACCGAAATCGCTGTTTTCGTGCTTTTGAATGCGAAAAACACGTTTTCTGGTGTTTTCAACACTCCACAGTGCGTTTGATATGCGGAAACTGCGATATCTTCGGTATCGTTGTTGTTTCCAGCTGAGATATGCACTTTCAGTGATAATCTTCACGATTCTGCTGTTACAAGTGTGCAGAATCACCGAAATCGCTGTTTTCGTGCTTTTGAATGCGAAAAACACGTTTTCTGGTGTTTTCAGCACTCCACAGTGCGTTTGATATGCGGAAACTACGATATCTTCGGTATCGTTGTTGTTTCCAGCTGAGATATGCACTTTCAGTGATAATCTTCACGATTCTGCTGTTACAAGTGTGCAGAATCACCGAAATCGCTGTTTTCGTGCTTTTGAATGCGAAAAACACGTTTTCTGGTGTTTTCAGCACTCCACAGTGCGTTTGATATGCGGAAACTACGATATCTTCGGTATCGTTGTTGTTTCCAGCTGAGATATGCACTTTCAGTGATAATCTTCACGATTCTGCTGTTACAAGTGTGCAGAATCACCGAAATCGCTGTTTTCGTGCTTTTGAATGCGAAAAACACGTTTTCTGGTGTTTTCAACACTCCACAGTGCGTTTGATATGCGGAAACTGCGATATCTTCGGTATCGTTGTTGTTTCCATCTGAGATATGCACTTTCAGTGATAATCTTCACGATTCTGCTGTTACAAGTGTGCAGAATCACCGAAATCGCTGTTTTCGTGCTTTTGAATGCGAAAAACACGTTTTCTGGTGTTTTCAACACTCCACAGTGCGTTTGATATGCGGAAACTGCGATATCTTCGGTATCGTTGTTGTTTCCAGCTGAGATATGCACTTTCAGTGATAATCTTCACGATTCTGCTGTTACAAGTGTGCAGAATCACCGAAATCGCTGTTTTCGTGCTTTTGAATGCGAAAAACACGTTTTCTGGTGTTTTCAGCACTCCACAGTGCGTTTGATATGCGGAAACTACGATATCTTCGGTATCGTTGTTGTTTCCAGCTGAGATATGCATCTTCAGTGATAATCTTCATGATTCTGCTGTTACAAGTGTGCAGAATCACCGAAATCGCTGTTTTCGTGCTTTTGAATGCGAAAAACACGTTTTCTGGTGTTTTCAGCACTCCACAGTGCGTTTGATATGCGGAAACTGCGTAATATCTTCGGTATCGTTGTTGTTTCCAGCTGAGATATGCACTTTCAGTGATTATCTTCACGATTCTGCTGTTACAAGTGTGCAGAATCACCGAAATCGCTGTTTTCGTGCTTTTGAATGCGAAAAACACGTTTTCTGGTGTTTTCAGCGCTCCACAGTGCGTTTGATATGCGGAAACTACGATATCTTCGGTATCGTTGTTGTTTCCAGCTGAGATATGCACTTTCAGTGATAATCTTCACGATTCTGCTGTTACAAGTGTGCAGAATCACCGAAATCGCTGTTTTCGTGCTTTTGAATGCGAAAAACACGTTTTCTGGTGTTTTCAGCACTCCACAGTGCGTTTGATATGCGGAAACTACGATATCTTCGGTATCGTTGTTGTTTCCAGCTGAGATATGTACTTTCAGTGATAATCTTCACGATTCTGCTGTTACAAGTGTGCAGAATCACCGAAATCGCTGTTTTCGTGCTTTTGAATGCGAAAAACACGTTTTCTGGTGTTTTCAGCACTCCACAGTGCGTTTGATATGCGGAAACTACGATGTCTTCGGTATCGTTGTTGTTTCCAGCTGAGATATGCACTTTCAGTGATAATCTTCACGATTCTGCTGTTACAAGTGTGCAGAATCACCGAAATCGCTGTTTTCGTGCTTTTGAATGCGAAAAACATGTTTTCTGGTGTTTTCAGCACTCCACAGTGCGTTTGATATGCGGAAACTACGATATCTTCGGTATCGTTGTTGTTTCCAGCTGAGATATGCACTTTCAGTGATAATCTTCACGATTCTGCTGTTACAAGTGTGCAGAATCACCGAAATCGCTGTTTTCGTGCTTTTGAATGCGAAAAACATGTTTTCTGGTGTTTTCAGCACTCCACAGTGCGTTTGATATGCGGAAACTACGATATCTTCGGTATCGTTGTTGTTTCCAGCTGAGATATGCATCTTCAGTGATAATCTTCATGATTCTGCTGTTACAAGTGTGCAGAATCACCGAAATCGCTGTTTTCGTGCTTTTGAATGCGAAAAACACGTTTTCTGGTGTTTTCAGCACTCCACAGTGCGTTTGATATGCGGAAACTGCGTAATATCTTCGGTATCGTTGTTGTTTCCAGCTGAGATATGCACTTTCAGTGATTATCTTCACGATTCTGCTGTTACAAGTGTGCAGAATCACCGAAATCGCTGTTTTCGTGCTTTTGAATGCGAAAAACACGTTTTCTGGTGTTTTCAGCGCTCCACAGTGCGTTTGATATGCGGAAACTACGATATCTTCGGTATCGTTGTTGTTTCCAGCTGAGATATGCACTTTCAGTGATAATCTTCACGATTCTGCTGTTACAAGTGTGCAGAATCACCGAAATCGCTGTTTTCGTGCTTTTGAATGCGAAAAACACGTTTTCTGGTGTTTTCAGCACTCCACAGTGCGTTTGATATGCGGAAACTACGATATCTTCGGTATCGTTGTTGTTTCCAGCTGAGATATGTACTTTCAGTGATAATCTTCACGATTCTGCTGTTACAAGTGTGCAGAATCACCGAAATCGCTGTTTTCGTGCTTTTGAATGCGAAAAACACGTTTTCTGGTGTTTTCAGCACTCCACAGTGCGTTTGATATGCGGAAACTACGATGTCTTCGGTATCGTTGTTGTTTCCAGCTGAGATATGCACTTTCAGTGATAATCTTCACGATTCTGCTGTTACAAGTGTGCAGAATCACCGAAATCGCTGTTTTCGTGCTTTTGAATGCGAAAAACATGTTTTCTGGTGTTTTCAGCACTCCACAGTGCGTTTGATATGCGGAAACTACGATATCTTCGGTATCGTTGTTGTTTCCAGCTGAGATATGCACTTTCAGTGATAATCTTCACGATTCTGCTGTTACAAGTGTGCAGAATCACCGAAATCGCTGTTTTCGTGCTTTTGAATGCGAAAAACACGTTTTCTGGTGTTTTCAGCACTCCACAGTGCGTTTGATATGCGCAAACTACGATATCTTCGGTATCGTTGTTGTTTCCAGCTGAGATATGCACTTTCAGTGATAATCTTCACGATTCTGCTGTTACAAGTGTGCAGAATCACCGAAATCGCTGTTTTCGTGCTTTTGAATGCGAAAAACACGTTTTCTGGTGTTTTCAGCACTCCACAGTGCGTTTGATATGCGGAAACTACGATATCTTCGGTATCGTTGTTGTTTCCAGCTGAGATATGCACTTTCAGTGATAATCTTCACGATTCTGCTGTTACAAGTGTGCAGAATCACCGAAATCGCTGTTTTCGTGCTTTTGAATGCGAAAAACACGTGTTCTGGTGTTTTCAGCACTCCACAGTGCGTTTGATATGCGGAAACTACGATATCTTCGGTATCGTTGTTGTTTCCAGCTGAGATATGCATCTTCAGTGATAATCTTCGTGATTCTGCTGTTACAAGTGTGCAGAATCACCGAAATCGCTGTTTTCGTGCTTTTGAATGCGAAAAACACGTTTTCTGGTGTTTTCAGCACTCCACAGTGCGTTTGATATGCGGAAACTACGATATCTTCGGTATCGTTGTTGTTTCCAGCTGAGACATGCATTTTCAGTGATAATCTTCATGATTCTGCTGTTACAAGTGTGCAGAATCACCGAAATCGCTGTTTTCGTGCTATTGAATGCGAAAAACACGTTTTCTGGTGTTTTCAGCACTCCACAGTGCGTTTGATATGCGGAAACTGCCATATCTTCGGTATCGTTGCTGTTTCCAGCTGAGATATGCACTTTCAGTGATAATCTTCACGATTCTGCTGTTACAAGTGTGCAGAATCACTGAAATCGCTGTTTTCGTGCTTTTGAATGCGAAAAACACGTTTTCTGGTGTTTTCAGCTCTCCACAGTGCGTTTGATATGCGGAAACTACGATATCTTCGGTATCGTTGTTGTTTCCAGCTGAGATATGCACTTTCAGTGATAATCTTCACGATTCTGCTGTTACAAGTGTGCAGAATCACCGAAATCGCTGTTTTCGTGCTTTTGAATGCGAAAAACACGTTTTCTGGTGTTTTCAGCACTCCACAGTGCGTTTGATATGCGGAAACTACGATATCTTTGGTATCGTTGTTGTTTCCAGCTGAGATATGCATCTTCAGTGATAATCTTCATGATTCTGCTGTTACAAGTGTGCAGAATCACCGAAATCGCTGTTTTCGTGCTTTTGTATGCGAAAAACACGTTTTCTGGTGTTTTCAGCACTCCACAGTGCGTTTGATATGCGGAAACTACGATATCTTCGGTATCGTTGTTGTTTCCAGCTGAGACATGCATTTTCAGTGATAATCTTCATGATTCTGCTGTTACAAGTGTGCAGAATCACCGAAATCGCTGTTTTCGTGCTTTTGAATGCGAAAAACACGTTTTCTGGTGTTTTCAACACTCACAGTGCGTTTGATATGCGAAAACTACGATATCTTCGGTATCGTTGTTGTTTCCAGCTGAGATATGCACTTTCAGTGATAATCTTCACGATTCTGCTGTTGCAAGTTTGCAGAATCACCGAAATCGCTGTTTTCGTGCTTTTGAATGCGAAAAACACGTTTTCTGGTGTTTTCAGCACTCCACAGTGCGTTTGATATGCGGAAACTACGATATCTTCGGTATCGTTGTTGTTTCCAGCTGAGATATGCACTTTCAGTGATAATCTTCACGATTCTGCTGTTACAAGTGTGCAGAATCACCGAAATCGCTGTTTTCGTGCTTTTGAATGCGAAAAACACGTTTTCTGGTGTTTTCAGCACTCCACAGTGCGTTTGATATGCGGAAACTACGATATCTTCGGTATCGTTGTTGTTTCCAGCTGAGATATGCACTTTCAGTGATAATCTTCACAATTCTGCTGTTACAAGTGTGCAGAATCACCGAAATCGCTGTTTTCGTGCTTTTGAATGCGAAAAACACGTTTTCTGGTGTTTTCAGCACTCCACAGTGCGTTTGATATGCGGAAACTACGATATCTTCGGTATCGTTGTTGTTTCCAGCTGAGATATGCACTTTCAGTGATAATCTTCACGATTCTGCTGTTACAAGTGTGCAGAATCACCGAAATCGCTGTTTTCGTGCTTTTGAATGCGAAAAACACGTTTTCTGGTGTTTTCAACACTCCACAGTGCGTTTGATATGCGGAAACTGCGATATCATCGGTATCGTTGTTGTTTCCAGCTGAGATATGCACTTTCAGTGATAATCTTCACGATTCTGCTGTTACAAGTGTGCAGAATCACCGAAATCGCTGTTTTCGTGCTTTTGAATGCGAAAAACACGTTTTCTGGTGTTTTCAGCACTCCACAGTGCGTTTGATATGCGGAAACTACGATATCTTCGGTATCGTTGTTGTTTCCAGCTGAGACATGCACTTTCAGTGATAATCTACACGATTCTGCTGTTACAAGTGTGCAGAATCACCGAAATCGCTGTTTTCGTGCTTTTGAATGCGAAAAACACGTTTTCTGGTGTTTTCAGCACTCCACAGTGCGTTTGATATGCGGAAACTACGATATCTTCGGTATCGTTGTTGTTTCCAGCTGAGATATGCACTTTCAGTGATAATCTTCACGATTCTGCTGTTACAAGTGTGCAGAATCACCGAAATCGCTGTTTTCGTGCTTTTGAATGCGAAAAACACGTTTTCTGGTGTTTTCAACACTCCACAGTGCGTTTGATATGCGGAAACTGCGATATCTTCGGTATCGTTGTTGTTTCCAGCTGAGATATGCACTTTCAGTGATAATCTTCACGATTCTGCTGTTACAAGTGTGCAGAATCACCGAAATCGCTGTTTTCGTGCTTTTGAATGCGAAAAACACGTTTTCTGGTGTTTTCAGCGCTCCACAGTGCGTTTGATATGCGGAAACTGCGATATCTTCGGTATCGTTGTTGTTTCCAGCTGAGATATGCACTTTCAGTGATAATCTTCACGATTCTGCTGTTACAAGTGTGCAGAATCACCGAAATCGCTGTTTTCGTGCTTTTGAATGCGAAAAACACGTTTTCTGGTGTTTTCAGCACTCCACAGTGCGTTTGATATGCGGAAACTACGATATCTTCGGTATCGTTGTTGTTTCCAGCTGAGATATGCATCTTCAGTGATAATCTTCATGATTCTGCTGTTACAAGTGTGCAGAATCACCGAAATCGCTGTTTTCGTGCTTTTGAATGCGAAAAACACGTTTTCTGGTGTTTTCAGCACTCCACAGTGCGTTTGATATGCGGAAACTACGATATCTTCGGTATCGTTGTTGTTTCCAGCTGAGACATGCATTTTCAGTGATAATCTTCATGATTCTGCTGTTACAAGTGTGCAGAATCACCGAAATCGCTGTTTTCGTGCTATTGAATGCGAAAAACACGTTTTCTGGTGTTTTCAGCACTCCACAGTGCGTTTGATATGCGGAAACTGCCATATCTTCGGTATCGTTGTTGTTTCCAGCTGAGATATGCACTTTCAGTGATAATCTTCACGATTCTGCTGTTACAAGTGTGCAGAATCACCGAAATCGCTGTTTTCGTGCTTTTGAATGCGAAAAACACGTTTTCTGGTGTTTTCAGCACTCCACAGTGCGTTTGATATGCGGAAACTACGATATCTTCGGTATCGTTGTTGTTTCCAGCTGAGATATGCACTTTCAGTGATAATCTTCACGATTCTGCTGTTACAAGTGTGCAGAATCACCGAAATCGCTGTTTTCGTGCTTTTGAATGCGAAAAACACGTTTTCTGGTGTTTTCAGCACTCCACAGTGCGTTTGATATGCGGAAACTACGATATCTTCGGTATCGTTGTTGTTTCCAGCTGAGATATGCATCATCAGTGATAATCTTCATGATTCTGCTGTTACAAGTGTGCAGAATCACCGAAATCGCTGTTTTCGTGCTTTTGAATGCGAAAAACACGTTTTCTGGTGTTTTCAGCACTCCACAGTGCGTTTGATATGCGGAAACTGCGTAATATCTTCGGTATCGTTGTTGTTTCCAGCTGAGATATGCACTTTCAGTGATTATCTTCACGATTCTGCTGTTACAAGTGTGCAGAATCACCGAAATCGCTGTTTTCGTGCTTTTGAATGCGAAAAACACGTTTTCTGGTGTTTTCAGCGCTCCACAGTGCGTTTGATATGCGGAAACTACGATATCTGCGGTATCGTTGTTGTTTCCAGCTGAGATATGCACTTTCAGTGATAATCTTCACGATTCTGCTGTTACAAGTGTGCAGAATCACCGAAATCGCTGTTTTCGTGCTTTTGAATGCGAAAAACACGTTTTCTGGTGTTTTCAGCACTCCACAGTGCGTTTGATATGCGGAAACTACGATATCTTCGGTATCGTTGTTGTTTCCAGCTGAGATATGCACTTTCAGTGATAATCTTCACGATTCTGCTGTTACAAGTGTGCAGAATCACCGAAATCGCTGTTTTCGTGCTTTTGAATGCGAAAAACACGTTTTCTGGTGTTTTCAGCACTCCACAGTGCGTTTGATATGCGGAAACTACGATGTCTTCGGTATCGTTGTTGTTTCCAGCTGAGATATGCACTTTCAGTGATAATCTTCACGATTCTGCTGTTACAAGTGTGCAGAATCACCGAAATCGCTGTTTTCGTGCTTTTGAATGCGAAAAACATGTTTTCTGGTGTTTTCAGCACTCCACAGTGCGTTTGATATGCGGAAACTACGATATCTTCGGTATCGTTGTTGTTTCCAGCTGAGATATGCACTTTCAGTGATAATCTTCACGATTCTGCTGTTACAAGTGTGCAGAATCACCGAAATCGCTGTTTTCGTGCTTTTGAATGCGAAAAACACGTTTTCTGGTGTTTTCAGCACTCCACAGTGCGTTTGATATGCGGAAACTACGATATCTTCGGTATCGTTGTTGTTTCCAGCTGAGATATGCACTTTCAGTGATTATCTTCACGATTCTGCTGTTACAAGTGTGCAGAATCACCGAAATCGCTGTTTTCGTGCTTTTGAATGCGAAAAACACGTTTTCTGGTGTTTTCAGCACTCCACAGTGCGTTTGATATGCGGAAACTACGATATCTTCGGTATCGTTGTTGTTTCCAGCTGAGATATGCATCTTCAGTGATAATCTTCATGATTCTGCTGTTACAAGTGTGCAGAATCACCGAAATCGCTGTTTTCGTGCTTTTGAATGCGAAAAACACGTTTTCTGGTGTTTTCAGCACTCCACAGTGCGTTTGATATGCGGAAACTGCGTAATATCTTCGGTATCGTTGTTGTTTCCAGCTGAGATATGCACTTTCAGTGATTATCTTCACGATTCTGCTGTTACAAGTGTGCAGAATCACCGAAATCGCTGTTTTCGTGCTTTTGAATGCGAAAAACACGTTTTCTGGTGTTTTCAGCGCTCCACAGTGCGTTTGATATGCGGAAACTACGATATCTTCGGTATCGTTGTTGTTTCCAGCTGAGATATGCACTTTCAGTGATAATCTTCACGATTCTGCTGTTACAAGTGTGCAGAATCACCGAAATCGCTGTTTTCGTGCTTTTGAATGCGAAAAACACGTTTTCTGGTGTTTTCAGCACTCCACAGTGCGTTTGATATGCGGAAACTGCGATATCTTCGGTATCGTTGTTGTTTCCAGCTGAGATATGCACTTTCAGTGATAATCTTCACGATTCTGCTGTTACAAGTGTGCAGAATCACCGAAATCGCTGTTTTCGTGCTTTTGAATGCGAAAAACACGTTTTCTGGTGTTTTCAGCACTCCACAGTGCGTTTGATATGCGGAAACTACGATGTCTTCGGTATCGTTGTTGTTTCCAGCTGAGATATGCACTTTCAGTGATAATCTTCACGATTCTGCTGTTACAAGTGTGCAGAATCACCGAAATCGCTGTTTTCGTGCTTTTGAATGCGAAAAACATGTTTTCTGGTGTTTTCAGCACTCCACAGTGCGTTTGATATGCGGAAACTACGATATCTTCGGTATCGTTGTTGTTTCCAGCTGAGATATGCATCTTCAGTGATAATCTTCATGATTCTGCTGTTACAAGTGTGCAGAATCACCGAAATCGCTGTTTTCGTGCTTTTGAATGCGAAAAACACGTTTTCTGGTGTTTTCAGCACTCCACAGTGCGTTTGATATGCGGAAACTACGATTTCTTCGGTATCGTTGTTGTTTCCAGCTGAGATATGCACTTTCAGTGATAATCTTCACGATTCTGCTGTTACAAGTGTGCAGAATCACCGAAATCGCTGTTTTCGTGCTTTTGAATGCGAAAAACACGTTTTCTGGTGTTTTCAGCACTCCACAGTGCGTTTGATATGCGGAAACTACGATATCTTTGGTATCGTTGTTGTTTCCAGCTGAGATATGCATCTTCAGTGATAATCTTCATGATTCTGCTGTTACAAGTGTGCAGATTCACCGAAATCGCTGTTTTCGTGCTTTTGTATGCAAAAAACACGTTTTCTGGTGTTTTCAGCACTCCACAGTGCGTTTGATATGCGGAAACTACGATATCTTCGGTATCGTTGTTGTTTCCAGCTGAGACATGCATTTTCAGTGATAATCTTCATGATTCTGCTGTTACAAGTGTGCAGAATCACCGAAATCGCTGTTTTCGTGCTTTTGAATGCGAAAAACACGTTTTCTGGTGTTTTCAACACTCACAGTGCGTTTGATATGCGGAAACTGCGATATCTTCGGTATCGTTATTGTTTCCAGCTGAGATATGCACTTTCAGTGATAATCTTCACGATTCTGCTGTTACAAGTGTGCAGAATCACCGAAATCGCTGTTTTCGTGCTTTTGAATGCGAAAAACACGTTTTCTGGTGTTTTCAGCACTCCACAGTGCGTTTGATATGCGGAAACTACGATATCTTCGGTATCGTTGTTGTTTCCAGCTGAGATATGCACTTTCAGTGATAATCTTCACGATTCTGCTGTTACAAGTGTGCAGAATCACCGAAATCGCTGTTTTCGTGCTTTTGAATGCGAAAAACACGTTTTCTGGTGTTTTCAGCACTCCACAGTGCGTTTGATATGCGGAAACTGCGTAATATCTTCGGTATCGTTGTTGTTTCCAGCTGAGATATGCACTTTCAGTGATTATCTTCACGATTCTGCTGTTACAAGTGTGCAGAATCACCGAAATCGCTGTTTTCGTGCTTTTGAATGCGAAAAACACGTTTTCTGGTGTTTTCAGCGCTCCACAGTGCGTTTGATATGCGGAAACTACGATATCTGCGGTATCGTTGTTGTTTCCAGCTGAGATATGCACTTTCAGTGATAATCTTCACGATTCTGCTGTTACAAGTGTGCAGAATCACCGAAATCGCTGTTTTCGTGCTTTTGAATGCGAAAAACACGTTTTCTGGTGTTTTCAGCACTCCACAGTGCGTTTGATATGCGGAAACTACGATATCTTCGGTATCGTTGTTGTTTCCAGCTGAGATATGCACTTTCAGTGATAATCTTCACGATTCTGCTGTTACAAGTGTGCAGAATCACCGAAATCGCTGTTTTCGTGCTTTTGAATGCGAAAAACACGTTTTCTGGTGTTTTCAGCACTCCACAGTGCGTTTGATATGCGGAAACTACGATGTCTTCGGTATCGTTGTTGTTTCCAGCTGAGATATGCACTTTCAGTGATAATCTTCACGATTCTGCTGTTACAAGTGTGCAGAATCACCGAAATCGCTGTTTTCGTGCTTTTGAATGCGAAAAACATGTTTTCTGGTGTTTTCAGCACTCTACAGTGCGTTTGATATGCGGAAACTACGATATCTTCGGTATCGTTGTTGTTTCCAGCTGAGATATGCACTTTCAGTGATAATCTTCACGATTCTGCTGTTACAAGTGTGCAGAATCACCGAAATCGCTGTTTTCGTGCTTTTGAATGCGAAAAACACGTTTTCTGGTGTTTTCAGCACTCCACAGTGCGTTTGATATGCGGAAACTACGATATCTTCGGTATCGTTGTTGTTTCCAGCTGAGATATGCACTTTCAGTGATTATCTTCACGATTCTGCTGTTACAAGTGTGCAGAATCACCGAAATCGCTGTTTTCGTGCTTTTGAATGCGAAAAACACGTTTTCTGGTGTTTTCAGCACTCCACAGTGCGTTTGATATGCGGAAACTACGATATCTTCGGTATCGTTGTTGTTTCCAGCTGAGATATGCATCTTCAGTGATAATCTTCATGATTCTGCTGTTACAAGTGTGCAGAATCACCGAAATCGCTGTTTTCGTGCTTTTGAATGCGAAAAACACGTTTTCTGGTGTTTTCAGCACTCCACAGTGCGTTTGATATGCGGAAACTGCGTAATATCTTCGGTATCGTTGTTGTTTCCAGCTGAGATATGCACTTTCAGTGATTATCTTCACGTTTCTGCTGTTACAAGTGTGCAGAATCACCGAAATCGCTGTTTTCGTGCTTTTGAATGCGAAAAACACGTTTTCTGGTGTTTTCAGCGCTCCACAGTGCGTTTGATATGCGGAAACTACGATATCTTCGGTATCGTTGTTGTTTCCAGCTGAGATATGCACTTTCAGTGATAATCTTCACGATTCTGCTGTTACAAGTGTGCAGAATCACCGAAATCGCTGTTTTCGTGCTTTTGAATGCGAAAAACACGTTTTCTGGTGTTTTCAGCACTCCACAGTGCGTTTGATATGCGGAAACTGCGATATCTTCGGTATCGTTGTTGTTTCCAGCTGAGATATGCACTTTCAGTGATAATCTTCACGATTCTGCTGTTATAAGTGTGCAGAATCACCGAAATCGCTGTTTTCGTGCTTTTGAATGCGAAAAACACGTTTTCTGGTGTTTTCAGCACTCCACAGTGCTTTTGATATGCGGAAACTACGATGTCTTCGGTATCGTTGTTGTTTCCAGCTGAGATATGCACTTTCAGTGATAATCTTCACGATTCTGCTGTTACAAGTGTGCAGAATCACCGAAATCGCTGTTTTCGTGCTTTTGAATGCGAAAAACATGTTTTCTGGTGTTTTCAGCACTCCACAGTGCGTTTGATATGCGGAAACTACGATATCTTCGGTATCGTTGTTGTTTCCAGCTGAGATATGCATCTTCAGTGATAATCTTCATGATTCTGCTGTTACAAGTGTGCAGAATCACCGAAATCGCTGTTTTCGTGCTTTTGAATGCGAAAAACACGTTTTCTGGTGTTTTCAGCACTCCACAGTGCGTTTGATATGCGGAAACTACGATTTCTTCGGTATCGTTGTTGTTTCCAGCTGAGATATGCACTTTCAGTGATAATCTTCACGATTCTGCTGTTACAAGTGTGCAGAATCACCGAAATCGCTGTTTTCGTGCTTTTGAATGCGAAAAACACGTTTTCTGGTGTTTTCAGCACTCCACAGTGCGTTTGATATGCGGAAACTACGATATCTTTGGTATCGTTGTTGTTTCCAGCTGAGATATGCATCTTCAGTGATAATCTTCATGATTCTGCTGTTACAAGTGTGCAGATTCACCGAAATCGCTGTTTTCGTGCTTTTGTATGCGAAAAACACGTTTTCTGGTGTTTTCAGCACTCCACAGTGCGTTTGATATGCGGAAACTACGATATCTTCGGTATCGTTGTTGTTTCCAGCTGAGACATGCATTTTCAGTGATAATCTTCATGATTCTGCTGTTACAAGTGTGCAGAATCACCGAAATCGCTGTTTTCGTGCTTTTGAATGCGAAAAACACGTTTTCTGGTGTTTTCAACACTCACAGTGCGTTTGATATGCGGAAACTGCGATATCTTCGGTATCGTTATTGTTTCCAGCTGAGATATGCACTTTCAGTGATAATCTTCACGATTCTGCTGTTACAAGTGTGCAGAATCACCGAAATCGCTGTTTTCGTGCTTTTGAATGCGAAAAACACGTTTTCTGGTGTTTTCAGCACTCCACAGTGCGTTTGATATGCGGAAACTACGATATCTTCGGTATCGTTGTTGTTTCCAGCTGAGATATGCACTTTCAGTGATAATCTTCACGATTCTGCTGTTACAAGTGTGCAGAATCACCGAAATCGCTGTTTTGTGCATTTGAATGCGAAAAACACGTTTTCTGGTGTTTTCAGCACTCCACAGTGCGTTTGATATGCGGAAACTACGATATCTTCGGTATCGTTGTTGTTTCCAGCTGAGATATGCACTTTCAGTGATAATCTTCACGATTCTGCTGTTACAAGTGTGCAGAATCACCGAAATCGCTGTTTTCGTGCTTTTGAATGCGAAAAACACGTTTTCTGGTGTTTTCAGCACTCCACAGTGCGTTTGATATGCGGAAACTACGATATCTTCGGTATCGTTGTTGTTTCCAGCTGAGATATGCACTTTCAGTGATAATCTTCACAATTCTGCTGTTACAAGTGTGCAGAATCACCGAAATCGCTGTTTTCGTGCTTTTGAATGCGAAAAACACGTTTTCTGGTGTTTTCAGCACTCCACAGTGCGTTTGATATGCGGAAACTACGATATCTTCGGTATCGTTGTTGTTTCCAGCTGAGATATGCACTTTCAGTGATAATCTTCACGATTCTGCTGTTACAAGTGTGCAGAATCACCGAAATCGCTGTTTTCGTGCTTTTGAATGCGAAATACACGTTTTCTGGTGTTTTCAACACTCCACAGTGCGTTTGATATGCGGAAACTGCGATATCTTCGGTATCGTTGTTGTTTCCAGCTGAGATATGCACTTTCAGTGATAATCTTCACGATTCTGCTGTTACAAGTGTGCAGAATCACCGAAATCGCTGTTTTCGTGCTTTTGAATGCGAAAAACACGTTTTCTGGTGTTTTCAGCACTCCACAGTGCGTTTGATATGCGGAAACTACGATATCTTCGGTATCGTTGTTGTTTCCAGCTGAGATATGCACTTTCAGTGATAATCTTCACGATTCTGCTGTTACAAGTGTGCAGAATCACCGAAATCGCTGTTTTCGTGCTTTTGAATGCGAAAAACACGTTTTCTGGTGTTTTCAGCACTCCACAGTGCGTTTGATATGCGGAAACTACGATATCTTCGGTATCGTTGTTGTTTCCAGCTGAGATATGCACTTTCAGTGATAATCTTCACGATTCTGCTGTTACAAGTGTGCAGAATCACCGAAATCGCTGTTTTCGTGCTTTTGAATGCGAAAAACACGTTTTCTGGTGTTTTCAACACTCCACAGTGCGTTTGATATGCGGAAACTGCGATATCTTCGGTATCGTTGTTGTTTCCAGCTGAGATATGCACTTTCAGTGATAATCTTCACGATTCTGCTGTTACAAGTGTGCAGAATCACCGAAATCGCTGTTTTCGTGCTTTTGAATGCGAAAAACACGTTTTCTGGTGTTTTCAACACTCCACAGTGCGTTTGATATGCGGAAACTGCGATATCTTCGGTATCGTTGTTGTTTCCAGCTGAGATATGCACTTTCAGTGATAATCTTCACGATTCTGCTGTTACAAGTGTGCAGAATCACCGAAATCGCTGTTTTCGTGCTTTTGAATGCGAAAAACACGTTTTCTGGTGTTTTCAGCACTCCACAGTGCGTTTGATATGCGGAAACTACGATATCTTCGGTATCGTTGTTGTTTCCAGCTGAGATATGCATCTTCAGTGATAATCTTCATGATTCTGCTGTTACAAGTGTGCAGAATCACCGAAATCGCTGTTTTCGTGCTTTTGAATGCGAAAAACACGTTTTCTGGTGTTTTCAGCACTCCACAGTGCGTTTGATATGCGGAAACTACGATATCTTCGGTATCGTTGTTGTTTCCAGCTGAGACATGCATTTTCAGTGATAATCTTCATGATTCTGCTGTTACAAGTGTGCAGAATCACCGAAATCGCTGTTTTCGTGCTATTGAATGCGAAAAACACGTTTTCTGGTGTTTTCAGCACTCCACAGTGCGTTTGATATGCGGAAACTGCCATATCTTCGGTATCGTTGTTGTTTCCAGCTGAGATATGCACTTTCAGTGATAATCTTCACGATTCTGCTGTTACAAGTGTGCAGAATCACCGAAATCGCTGTTTTCGTGCTTTTGAATGCGAAAAACACGTTTTCTGGTGTTTTCAGCACTCCACAGTGCGTTTGATATGCGGAAACTACGATATCTTCGGTATCGTTGTTGTTTCCAGCTGAGATATGCATCTTCAGTGATAATCTTCATGATTCTGCTGTTACAAGTGTGCAGAATCACCGAAATCGCTGTTTTCGTGCTTTTGAATGCGAAAAACACGTTTTCTGGTGTTTTCAGCACTCCACAGTGCGTTTGATATGCGGAAACTGCGTAATATCTTCGGTATCGTTGTTGTTTCCAGCTGAGATATGCACTTTCAGTGATAATCTTCACGATTCTGCTGTTACAAGTGTGCAGAATCACCGAAATCGCTGTTTTCGTGCTTTTGAATGCGAAAAACACGTTTTCTGGTGTTTTCAGCACTCCACAGTGCGTTTGATATGCGGAAACTACGATATCTTCGGTATCGTTGTTGTTTCCAGCTGAGATATGCATCTTCAGTGATAATCTTCATGATTCTGCTGTTACAAGTGTGCAGAATCACCGAAATCGCTGTTTTCGTGCTTTTGAATGCGAAAAACACGTTTTCTGGTGTTTTCAGCACTCCACAGTGCGTTTGATATGCGGAAACTACGATATCTTCGGTATCGTTGTTGTTTCCAGCTGAGACATGCATTTTCAGTGATAATCTTCATGATTCTGCTGTTACAAGTGTGCAGAATCACCGAAATCGCTGTTTTCGTGCTTTTGAATGCGAAAAACACGTTTTCTGGTGTTTTCAGCACTCCACAGTGCGTTTGATATGCGGAAACTACGATATCTTCGGTATCGTTGTTGTTTCCAGCTGAGATATGCACTTTCAGTGATAATCTTCACGATTCTGCTGTTACAAGTGTGCAGAATCACCGAAATCGCTGTTTTCGTGCTTTTGAATGCGAAAAACACGTTTTCTGGTGTTTTCAGCACTCCACAGTGCGTTTGATATGCGGAAACTACGATATCTTCGGTATCGTTGTTGTTTCCAGCTGAGATATGCACTTTCAGTGATAATCTTCACGATTCTGCTGTTACAAGTGTGCAGAATCACCGAAATCGCTGTTTTCGTGCTTTTGAATGCGAAAAACACGTTTTCTGGTGTTTTCAACACTCCACAGTGCGTTTGATATGCGGAAACTGCGATATCTTCGGTATCGTTGTTGTTTCCAGCTGAGATATGCACTTTCAGTGATAATCTTCACGATTCTGCTGTTACAAGTGTGCAGAATCACCGAAATCGCTGTTTTCGTGCTTTTGAATGCGAAAAACACGTTTTCTGGTGTTTTCAACACTCCACAGTGCGTTTGATATGCGGAAACTGCGATATCTTCGGTATCGTTGTTGTTTCCAGCTGAGATATGCACTTTCAGTGATAATCTTCACGATTCTGCTGTTACAAGTGTGCAGAATCACCGAAATCGCTGTTTTCGTGCTTTTGAATGCGAAAAACACGTTTTCTGGTGTTTTCAGCACTCCACAGTGCGTTTGATATGCGGAAACTACGATATCTTCGGTATCGTTGTTGTTTCCAGCTGAGATATGCATCTTCAGTGATAATCTTCATGATTCTGCTGTTACAAGTGTGCAGAATCACCGAAATCGCTGTTTTCGTGCTTTTGAATGCGAAAAACACGTTTTCTGGTGTTTTCAGCACTCCACAGTGCGTTTGATATGCGGAAACTGCGTAATATCTTCGGTATCGTTGTTGTTTCCAGCTGAGATATGCACTTTCAGTGATAATCTTCACGATTCTGCTGTTACAAGTGTGCAGAATCACCGAAATCGCTGTTTTCGTGCTTTTGAATGCGAAAAACACGTTTTCTGGTGTTTTCAGCACTCCACAGTGCGTTTGATATGCGGAAACTACGATATCTTCGGTATCGTTGTTGTTTCCAGCTGAGATATGCATCTTCAGTGATAATCTTCATGATTCTGCTGTTACAAGTGTGCAGAATCACCGAAATCGCTGTTTTCGTGCTTTTGAATGCGAAAAACACGTTTTCTGGTGTTTTCAGCACTCCACAGTGCGTTTGATATGCGGAAACTACGATATCTTCGGTATCGTTGTTGTTTCCAGCTGAGATATGCACTTTCAGTGATAATCTTCACGATTCTGCTGTTACAAGTGTGCAGAATCACCGAAATCGCTGTTTTCGTGCTTTTGAATGCGAAAAACACGTTTTCTGGTGTTTTCAGCACTCCACAGTGCGTTTGATATGCGGAAACTACGATATCTTCAGTATCGTTGTTGTTTCCAGCTGAGATATGCATCTTCAGTGATAATCTTCATGATTCTGCTGTTACAAGTGTGCAGAATCACCGAAATCGCTGTTTTCGTGCTTTTGAATGCGAAAAACACGTTTTCTGGTGTTTTCAGCACTCCACAGTGCGTTTGATATGCGGAAACTGCGTAATATCTTCGGTATCGTTGTTGTTTCCAGCTGAGATATGCACTTTCAGTGATTATCTTCACGATTCTGCTGTTACAAGTGTGCAGAATCACCGAAATCGCTGTTTTCGTGCTTTTGAATGCGAAAAACACGTTTTCTGGTGTTTTCAGCGCTCCACAGTGCGTTTGATATGCGGAAACTACGATATCTTCGGTATCGTTGTTGTTTCCAGCTGAGATATGCACTTTCAGTGATAATCTTCACGATTCTGCTGTTACAAGTGTGCAGAATCACCGAAATCGCTGTTTTCGTGCTTTTGAATGCGAAAAACACGTTTTCTGGTGTTTTCAGCACTCCACAGTGCGTTTGATATGCGGAAACTACGATATCTTCGGTATCGTTGTTGTTTCCAGCTGAGATATGCACTTTCAGTGATAATCTTCACGATTCTGCTGTTACAAGTGTGCAGAATCACCGAAATCGCTGTTTTCGTGCTTTTGAATGCGAAAAACACGTTTTCTGGTGTTTTCAGCACTCCACAGTGCGTTTGATATGCGGAAACTACGATATCTTCGGTATCGTTGTTGTTTCCAGCTGAGATATGCACTTTCAGTGATAATCTTCACGATTCTGCTGTTACAAGTGTGCAGAATCACCGAAATCGCTGTTTTCGTGCTTTTGAATGCGAAAAACACGTTTTCTGGTGTTTTCAGCACTCCACAGTGCGTTTGATATGCGGAAACTACGATATCTTCGGTATCGTTGTTGTTTCCAGCTGAGATATGCATCTTCAGTGATAATCTTCATGATTCTGCTGTTACAAGTGTGCAGAATCACCGAAATCGCTGTTTTCGTGCTTTTGAATGCGAAAAACACGTTTTCTGGTGTTTTCAGCACTCCACAGTGCGTTTGATATGCGGAAACTGCGTAATATCTTCGGTATCGTTGTTGTTTCCAGCTGAGATATGCACTTTCAGTGATTATCTTCACGATTCTGCTGTTACAAGTGTGCAGAATCACCGAAATCGCTGTTTTCGTGCTTTTGAATGCGAAAAACACCTTTTCTGGTGTTTTCAGCGCTCCACAGTGCGTTTGATATGCGGAAACTACGATATCTTCGGTATCGTTGTTGTTTCCAGCTGAGATATGCACTTTCAGTGATAATCTTCACGATTCTGCTGTTACAAGTGTGCAGAATCACCGAAATCGCTGTTTTCGTGCTTTTGAATGCGAAAAACACGTTTTCTGGTGTTTTCAGCACTCCACAGTGCGTTTGATATGCGGAAACTGCGATATCTTCGGTATCGTTGTTGTTTCCAGCTGAGATATGCACTTTCAGTGATAATCTTCACGATTCTGCTGTTACAAGTGTGCAGAATCACCGAAATCGATGTTTTCGTGCTTTTGAATGCGAAAAACACGTTTTCTGGTGTTTTCAGCACTCCACAGTGCGTTTGATATGCGGAAACTACGATGTCTTCGGTATCGTTGTTGTTTCCAGCTGAGATATGCACTTTCAGTGATAATCTTCACGATTCTGCTGTTACAAGTGTGCAGAATCACCGAAATCGCTGTTTTCGTGCTTTTGAATGCGAAAAACATGTTTTCTGGTGTTTTCAGCACTCCACAGTGCGTTTGATATGCGGAAACTACGATATCTTCGGTATCGTTGTTGTTTCCAGCTGAGATATGCATCTTCAGTGATAATCTTCATGATTCTGCTGTTACAAGTGTGCAGAATCACCGAAATCGCTGTTTTCGTGCTTTTGAATGCGAAAAACACGTTTTCTGGTGTTTTCAGCACTCCACAGTGCGTTTGATATGCGGAAACTACGATATCTTCGGTATCGTTGTTGTTTCCAGCTGAGATATGCACTTTCAGTGATAATCTTCACGATTCTGCTGTTACAAGTGTGCAGAATCACCGAAATCGCTGTTTTCGTGCTTTTGAATGCGAAAAACACGTTTTCTGGTGTTTTCAGCACTCCACAGTGCGTTTGATATGCGGAAACTACGATATGTTCGGTATCGTTGTTGTTTCCAGCTGAGATATGCATCTTCAGTGATAATCTTCATGATTCTGCTGTTACAAGTGTGCAGAATCACCGAAATCGCTGTTTTCGTGCTTTTGAATGCGAAAAACACGTTTTCTGGTGTTTTCAGCACTCCACAGTGCGTTTGATATGCGGAAACTGCGATATCTTCGGTATCGTTGTTGTTTCCAGCTGAGATATGCACTTTCAGTGATAATCTTCACGATTCTGCTGTTACAAGTGTGCAGAATCACCGAAATCGCTGTTTTCGTGCTTTTGAATGCGAAAAACACGTTTTCTGGTGTTTTCAGCACTCCACAGTGCGTTTGATATGCGGAAACTACGATATCTTCGGTATCGTTGTTTTTTCCAGCTGAGATATGCACTTTCAGTGATAATCTTCACGATTCTGCTGTTACAAGTGTGCAGAATCACCGAAATCGCTGTTTTCGTGCTTTTGAATGCGAAAAACACGTTTTCTGGTGTTTTCAGCACTCCACAGTGCGTTTGATATGCGGAAACTACGATATCTTCGGTATCGTTGTTGTTTCCAGCTGAGATATGCACTTTCAGTGATAATCTTCACGATTCTGCTGTTACAAGTGTGCAGAATCACCGAAATCGCTGTTTTCGTGCTTTTGAATGCGAAAAACACGTTTTCTGGTGTTTTCAACACTCCACAGTGCGTTTGATATGCGGAAACTGCGATACCTTCGGTATCGTTGTTGTTTCCAGCTGAGATATGCACTTTCAGTGATAATCTTCACGATTCTGCTGTTAGAAGTGTGCAGAATCACCGAAAACGCTGTTTTCGTGCTTTTGAATGCGAAAAACACGTTTTCTAGTGTTTTCAGCACTCCACAGTGCGTTTGATATGCGGAAACTACGATATCCTCGGTATCGTTGTTGTTTCCAGCTGAGATATGCATCTTCAGTGATAATCTTCATGATTCTGCTGTTACAAGTGTGCAGAATCACCGAAATCGCTGTTTTCGTGCTTTTGAATGCGAAAAACTCGTTTTCTGGTGTTTTCAGCACTCCACAGTGCGTTTGATATGCGGAAACTGCGATATCTTCGGTATCGTTGTTGTTTCCAGCTGAGATATGCACTTTCAGTGATAATCTTCACGATTCTGCTGTTACAAGTGTGCAGAATCACCGAAATCGCTGTTTTCGTGCTTTTGAATGCGAAAAACACGTTTTCTGGTGTTTTCAGCACTCCACAGTGCGTTTGATATGCGGAAACTACGATATCTTCGGTATCGTTGTTGTTTCCAGCTGAGATATGCACTTTCAGTGATAATCTTCACGATTCTGCTGTTACAAGTGTGCAGAATCACCGAAATCGCTGTTTTCGTGCTTTTGAATGCGAAAAACACGTTTTCTGGTGTTTTCAGCACTCCACAGTGCGTTTGATATGCGGAAACTACGATATCTTCGGTATCGTTGTTGTTTCCAGCTGAGATATGCATCTTCAGTGATAATCTTCATGATTCTGCTGTTACAAGTGTGCAGAATCTCCGAAATCGCTGTTTTCGTGCTTTTGAATGCGAAAAACACGTTTTCTGGTGTTTTCAGCACTCCACAGTGCGTTTGATATGCGGAAACTGCGATATCTTCGGTATCGTTGTTGTTTCCAGCTGAGATTTGCACTTTCAGTGATAATCTTCACGATTCTGCTGTTACAAGTGTGCAGAATCACCGAAATCGCTGTTTTCGTGCTTTTGAATGCGAAAAACACGTTTTCTGGTGTTTTCAGCGCTCCACAGTGCGTTTGATATGCGGAAACTACGATATCTTCGGTATCGTTGTTGTTTCCAGCTGAGATATGCACTTTCAGTGATAATCTTCACGATTCTGCTGTTACAAGTGTGCAGAATCACCGAAATCGCTGTTTTCGTGCTTTTGAATGCGAAAAACACGTTTTCTGGTGTTTTCAGCACTCCACAGTGCGTTTGATATGCGGAAACTACGATATCTTCGGTATCGTTGTTGTTTCCAGCTGAGATATGCACTTTCAGTGATAATCTTCACGATTCTGCTGTTACAAGTGTGCAGAATCACCGAAATCGCTGTTTTCGTGCTTTTGAATGCGAAAAACACGTTGTCTGGTGTTTTCAGCACTCCACAGTGCGTTTGATATGCGGAAACTACGATATCTTCGGTATCGTTGTTGTTTCCAGCTGAGATATGCACTTTCAGTGATAATCTTCACGATTCTGCTGTTACAAGTGTGCAGAATCACCGAAATCGCTGTTTTCGTGCTTTTGAATGCGAAAAACACGTTTTCTGGTGTTTTCAGCACTCCACAGTGCGTTTGATATGCGGAAACTACGATATCTTCGGTATCGTTGTTGTTTCCAGCCGAGACATGCATTTTCAGTGATAATCTTCATGATTCTGCTGTTACAAGTGTGCAGAATCACCGAAATCGCTGTTTTCGTGCTTTTGAATGCGAAAAACACGTTTTCTGGTGTTTTCAACACTCCACAGTGCGTTTGATATGCGGAAACTGCGATATCTTCGGTATCGTTATTGTTTCCAGCTGAGATATGCACTTTCAGTGATAATCTTCACGATTCTGCTGTTACAAGTGTGCAGAATCACCGAAATCGCTGTTTTCGTGCTTTTGAATGCGAAAAACACGTTTTCTGGTGTTTTCAGCACTCCACAGTGCGTTTGATATGCGGAAACTACGATATCTTCGGTATCGTTGTTGTTTCCAGCTGAGATATGCACTTTCAGTGATAATCTTCACGATTCTGCTGTTACAAGTGTGCAGAATCACCGAAATCGCTGTTTTCGTGCTTTTGAATGCGAAAAACACGTTTTCTGGTGTTTTCAGCACTCCACAGTGCGTTTGATATGCGGAAACTACGATATCTTCGGTATCGTTGTTGTTTCCAGCTGAGATATGCACTTTCAGTGATAATCTTCACGATTCTGCTGTTACAAGTGTGCAGAATCACCGAAATCGCTGTTTTCGTGCTTTTGAATGCGAAAAACACGTTTTCTGGTGTTTTCAACACTCCACATTGCGTTTGATATGCGGAAACTGCGATATCTTCGGTATCGTTATTGTTTCCAGCTGAGATATGCACTTTCAGTGATAATCTTCACGATTCTGCTGTTACAAGTGTGCAGAATCACCGAAATCGCTGTTTTCGTGCTTTTGAATGCGAAAAACACGTTTTCTGGTGTTTTCAGCACTCCACAGTGCGTTTGATATGCGGAAACTACGATATCTTCGGTATCGTTGTTGTTTCCAGCTGAGATATGCACTTTCAGTGATAATCTTCACGATTCTGCTGTTACAAGTGTGCAGAATCACCGAAATCGCTGTTTTCGTGCTTTTGAATGCGAAAAACACGTTTTCTGGTGTTTTCAGCACTCCACATTGCGTTTGATATGCGGAAACTACGATATCTTCGGTATCGTTGTTGTTTCCAGCCGAGACATGCATTTTCAGTGATAATCTTCATGATTCTGCTGTTACAAGTGTGCAGAATCACCGAAATCGCTGTTTTCGTGCTTTTGAATGCGAAAAACACGTTTTCTGGTGTTTTCAACACTCCACAGTGCGTTTGATATGCGGAAACTGCGATATCTTCGGTATCGTTATTGTTTCCAGCTGAGATATGCACTTTCAGTGATAATCTTCACGATTCTGCTGTTACAAGTGTGCAGAATCACCGAAATCGCTGTTTTCGTGCTTTTGAATGCGAAAAACACGTTTTCTGGTGTTCTCAGCACTCCACAGTGCGTTTGATATGCGGAAACTACGATATCTTCGGTATCGTTGTTGTTTCCAGCTGAGATATGCACTTTCAGTGATAATCTTCACGATTCTGCTGTTACAAGTGTGCAGAATCACCGAAATCGCTGTTTTTGTGCTTTTGAATGCGAAAAACACGTTTTCTGGTGTTTTCAGCACTCCACAGTGCGTTTGATATGCGGAAACTACGATATCTTCGGTATCGTTGTTGTTTCCAGCTGAGATATGCACTTTCAGTGATAATCTTCACGATTCTGCTGTTACAAGTGTGCAGAATCACCGAAAAACACGTTTTCTGGTGTTTTCAGCACTCCACAGTGCGTTTGATATGCGGAAACTACGATATCTTCGGTATCGTTGTTGTTTCCAGCTGAAATATGCATTTTCAGTGATAATCTTCACGATTCTGCTGTTACAAGTGTGCAGAATCACCGAAATCGCTGTTTTCGTGCTTTTGGTTGCGAAAAACACGTTTTCTGGTGTTTTCAGCACTCCACAGTGCGTTTGATATGCGGAAACTACGATATCTTCGGTATCGTTGTTGTTTCCAGCTGAGATATGCACTTTCAGTGATAATCTTCACGATTCTGCTGTTACAAGTGTGCAGAATCACCGAAATCGCTGTTTTCGTGCTTTTGAATGCGAAAAACACGTTTTCTGGTGTTTTCAGCACTCCACAGTGCGTTTGATATGCGGAAACTACGATATCTTCGGTATCGTTGTTGTTTCCAGCTGAGATATGCATTTTCAGTGATAATCTTCATGATTCTGCTGTTACAAGTGTGCAGGATCACCGAAATCGCTGTTTTCGTGCTTTTGAATGCGAAAAACACGTTTTCTGGTGTTTTCAACACTCCACAGTGCGTTTGATATGCGGAAACTGCGATATCTTCGGTATCGTTGTTGTTTCCAGCTGAGATATGCACTTTCAGTGATAATCTTAACGATTCTGCTGTTACAAGTGTGCAGAATCACCGAAATCGCTGTATTCGTGCTTTTGAATGCGAAAAACACGTTTTCTGGTGTTTTCAGCACTCCACAGTGCGTTTCATATGCGGAAACTGCGATATCTTCGGTATCGTTGTTGTTTCCAGCTGAGATATGCACTTTCAGTGATAATCTTCACGATTCTGCTGTTACAAGTGTGCAGAATCACCGAAATCGCTGTTTTCGTGCTTTTGAATGCGAAAAACACGTTTTCTGGTGTTTTCAGCACTCCACAGTGCGTTTGATATGCGCAAACTGCGATATCTTCGGTATCGTTGTTGTTTCCAGCTGAGACATGCATTTTCAGTGATAATCTTCATGATTCTGCTGTTACAAGTGTGCAGAATCACCGAAATCGCTGTTTTCGCGCTATTCAATGCGAAAAACACGTTTTCTGGTGTTTTCAGCACTCCACAGTGCGTTTGATATGCGGCAACTACGATATCTTCGGTATCGTTGTTGTTTCCAGCTGAGATATGCATTTTCAGTGATAATCTTCATGATTCTGCTGTTACAAGTGTGCAGAATCACCGAAATCGCTGTTTTCGTGCTTTTGAACGCGAAAAACACGTTTTCTGGTGTTTTCAACACTCCACAGTGCGTTTGATATGCGGAAACTGCGATATCTTCGGTATCGTTGTTGTTTCCAGCTGAGATATGCACTTTCAGTGATAATCTTCACGATTCTGCTGTTACAAGTGTGCAGAATCACCGAAATCGCTGTTTTCGTGCTTTTGAATGCGAAAAACACGTTTTCTGGTGTTTTCAGCACTCCACAGTGCGTTTGATATGCGGAAACTACGATATCTTCGGTATCGTTGTTGTTTCCAGCTGAGATATGCACTTTCAGTGATAATCTTCACGATTCTGCTGTTACAAGTGTGCAGAATCACCGAAATCGCTGTTTTCGTGCTTTTGAATGCGAAAAACACGTTTTCTGGTGTTTTCAGCACTCCACAGTGCGTTTGATATGCGGAAACTACGATATCTTCGGTATCGTTGTTGTTTCCAGCTGAGATATGCACTTTCAGTGATAATCTTCACGATTCTGCTGTTACAAGTGTGCAGAATCACCGAAATCGCTGTTTTCGTGCTTTTGAATGCGAAAAACACGTTTTCTGGTGTTTTCAGCACTCCACAGTGCGTTTGATATGCGGAAACTACGATATCTTCGGTATCGTTGTTGTTTCCAGCTGAGATATGCCCTTTCAGTGATAATCTTCACGATTCTGCTGTTACAAGTGTGCAGAATCACCGAAAAACACGTTTTCTGGTGTTTTCAGCACTCCACAGTGCGTTTGATATGCGGAAACTACGATATCTTCGGTATCGTTGTTGTTTCCAGCTGAAATATGCATTTTCAGTGATAATCTTCACGATTCTGCTGTTACATGTGTGCAGAATCACCGAAATCGCTGTTTTCGTGCTTTTGAATGCGAAAAACACGTTTTCTGGTGTTTTCAGCACTCCACAGTGCGTTTGATATGCGGAAACTACGATATCTTCGGTATCGTTGTTGTTTCCAGCTGAGATATGCACTTTCAGTGATAATCTTCACGATTCTGCTGTTACAAGTGTGCAGAATCACCGAAATCGCTGTTTTCGTGCTTTTGAATGCGAAAAACACGTTTTCTGGTGTTTTCAGCACTCCACAGTGCGTTTGATATGCGGAAACTACGATATCTTCGGTATCGTTGTTGTTTCCAGCTGAGATATGCATTTTCAGTGATAATCTTCATGATTCTGCTGTTACAAGTGTGCAGGATCACCGAAATCGCTGTTTTCGTGCTTTTGAATGCGAAAAACACGTTTTCTGGTGTTTTCAACACTCCACAGTGCGTTTGATATGCGGAAACTGCGATATCTTCGGTATCGTTGTTGTTTCCAGCTGAGATATGCACTTTCAGTGATAATCTTAACGATTCTGCTGTTACAAGTGTGCAGAATCACCGAAATCGCTGTATTCGTGCTTTTGAATGCGAAAAACACGTTTTCTGGTGTTTTCAGCACTCCACAGTGCGTTTGATATGCGAAAACAGCCATATCTTCGGTATCGTTGTTGTTTCCAGCTGAGATATGCATTATCAGTGATAATCTTCATGATTCTGCTGTTACAAGTGTGCAGAATCACCGAAATCGCTGTTTTCGCGCTATTCAATGCGAAAAACACGTTTTCTGGTGTTTGAAGCACTCCACAGTGCGTTTGATATGCGGAAACTACGATATCTTCGGTATCGTTGTTGTTTCCAGCTGAGATATGCACTTTCAGTGATAATCTTCACGATTCTGCTGTTACAAGTGTGCAGAATCACCGAAATCGCTGTTTTCGTGCTTTTGATTGCGAAAAACACGTTTTCTGGTGTTTTCAGCACTCCACAGTGCGTTTGATATGCGGAAACTACGATATCTTCGGTATCGTTGTTGTTTCCAGCTGAGATATGCACTTTCAGTGATAATCTTCATGATTCTGCTGTTACAGGTGTGCAGAATCACCGAAATCGCTGTTTTCGTGCTATTGAATGCGAAAAACACGTTTTCTGGTGTTTTCAGCACTCCACAGAGCGTTTGATATGCGGTAACTGCCATATCTTCGGTATCGTTGTTGTTTCCAGCTGAGATATGCACTTTCAGTGATAATCTTCACGATTCTGCTGTTACAAGTGTGCAGAATCACCGAAATCGCTGTTTTCGTGCTTTTGAATGCGAAAAACACGTTTTCTGGTGTTTTCAGCACTCCACAGTGCGTTTGATATGCGGAAACTACGATATCTTCGGTATCGTTGTTGTTTCCAGCTGAGATATGCACTTTCAGTGATAATCTTCACGATTCTGCTGTTACAAGTGTGCAGAATCACCGAAATCGCTGTTTTCGTGCTTTTGAATGCGGAAAACACGTTTTCTGGTGTTTTCAGCACTCCACAGTGCGTTTGATATGCGGAAACTACGATATCTTCGGTATCGTTGTTGTTTCCAGCTGAGATATGCACTTTCAGTGATAATCTTCACGATTCTGCTGTTACAAGTGTGCAGAATCACCGAAATCGCTGTTTTCGTGATTTTGATTGCGAAAAACACGTTTTCTGGTGTTTTCAGCACTCCACAGTGCGTTTGATATGCGGAAACTACGATATCTTCGGTATCGTTGTTGTTTCCAGCTGAGATATGCACTTTCAGTGATAATCTTCACGATTCTGCTGTTACAAGTGTGCAGAATCACCGAAATCGCTGTTTTCGTGCTTTTGAATGCGAAAAACACGTTTTCTGGTGTTTTCAGCACTCCACAGTGCGTTTGATATGCGGAAACTAAGATATCTTCGGTATCGTTGTTGTTTCCAGCTGAGATATGCACTTTCAGTGATAATCTTCACGATTCTGCTGTTACAAGTGTGCAGAATCACCGAAATCGCTGTTCTCGCGCTATTCAATGCGAAAAACACGTTTTCTGGTGTTTTCAGCACTCCACAGTGCGTTTGATATGCGAAAACAGCCATATCTTCGGTATCGTTGTTGTTTCCAGCTGAGATATGCATTATCAGTGATAATCTTCATGATTCTGCTGTTACAAGTGTGCAGAATCACCGAAATCGCTGTTTTCGCGCTATTCAATGCGAAAAACACGTTTTCTGGTGTTTTCAGCACTCCACAGTGCGTTTGATATGCGGAAACAGCTATATCTTCGGTATCGTTGTTGTTTCCAGCTGAGATATGCACTTTCAGTGATAATCTTCACGATTCTGCTGTTACAAGTGTGCAGAATCACCGAAATCGCTGATTTCGTGCTATTGAATGCGAAAAACACGTTTTGTGGTGTTTTCAGCACTCCACAGTGCGTTTGATATGCGTAAACTACGATATCTTCGGTATCGTTGTTGTTTCCAGCTGAGACATGCATTTTCAGTGATAATCTTCATGATTCTGCTGTTACAAGTGTGCAGAATCACCGAAATCGCTGTTTTCGTGCTATTGAATGCGAAAAACACGTTTTCTGGTGTTTTCAGCACTCCACAGTGCGTTTGATATGCGGAAACTGCGATATCTTCGGTATCGTTGTTGTTTCCAGCTGAGATATGCACTTTCAGTGACAATCTTCACGATTCAGCTGTTACAAGTGTGCAGAATCACCGAAATCGCTGTTTTCGTGCTTTTGAATGCGAAAAACACGTTTTCTGGTGTTTTCAACACTCCGCAGTGCGTTTCATATGCGGAAACTGCCATATCTTCGGTATCGTTGTTGTTTCAAGCTGAGATATGCATCTTCAGTGATAATCTTCATGATTCTGCTGTTACAAGTGTGCAGAATCACCGAAATCGCTGTTCTCGTGCTATTCAATGCGAAAAACACGTTTTCTGGTGTTTTCAGCACTCCACAGTGCGTTTGATATGCGGAAACTGCCATATCTTCGGTATCGTTGTTGTTTCCAGCTGAGATATGCACTTTCAGTGATAATCTTCACGATTCTGCTGTTACAAGTGTGCAGAATCACCGAAATCGCTGTTTTCGTGCTTTTGAATGCGAAAAACACGTGTTCTGGTGTTTTCAGCACTCCACAGTGCGTTTGATATGCGGAAACTACGATATCTTCGGTATCGTTGTTGTTTCCAGCTGAGACATGCATTTTCAGTGATAATCTTCACGATTCTGCTGTTACAAGTGTGCAGAATCACCGAAATCGCTGTTTTCGTACTTTTGAATGCGAAAAACACGTTTTCTGGTGTTTTCAGCACTCCACAGTGCGTTTGATATGCGGAAACTGCGATATCTTCGGTATCGTTGTTGTTTCCAGCTGAGATATGCACTTTCAGTGATAATCTTCACGATTCTGCTGTTACAAGTGTGCAGAATCACCGAAATCGCTGTTTTCGTGCTTTTGAATGCGAAAAACACGTTTTCTGGTGTTTTCAGCACTCCACAGTGCGTTTGATATGCGGAAACTACGATATCTTCGGTATCGTTGTTGTTTCCAGCTGAGATATGCATCTTCAGTGATAATCTTCATGATTCTGCTGTTACAAGTGTGCAGAATCACCGAAATCGCTGTTTTCGTGCTTTTGAATGCGAAAAACACGTTTTCTGGGGTTTTCAGCACTCCACAGTGCGTTTGATATGCGGAAACTGCGATATCTTCGGTATCGTTGTTGTTTCCAGCTGAGATATGCACTTTCAGTGATTATCTTCACGATTCTGCTGTTACAAGTGTGCAGAATCACCGAAATCGCTGTTTTCGTGCTTTTGAATGCGAAAAACACGTTTTCTGGTGTTTTCAGCACTCCACAGTGCGTTTGATATGCGGAAACTACGATATCTTCGGTATCGTTGTTGTTTCCAGCTGAGATATGCACTTTCAGTGATAATCTTCACGATTCTGCTGTTACAAGTGTGCAGAATCACCGAAATCGCTGTTTTCGTGCTTTTGAATGCGAAAAACACGTGTTCTGGTGTTTTCAGCACTCCACAGTGCGTTTGATATGCGGAAACTACGATATCTTCGGTATCGTTGTTGTTTCCAGCTGAGACATGCATTTTCAGTGATAATCTTCACGATTCTGCTGTTACAAGTGTGCAGAATCACCGAAATCGCTGTTTTCGTGCTTTTGAATGCGAAAAACACGTTTTCTGGTGTTTTCAGCACTCCACAGTGCGTTTGATATGCGGAAACTACGATATCTTCGGTATCGTTGTTGTTTCCAGCTGAGATATGCACTTTCAGTGATAATCTTCACGATTCTGCTGTTACAAGTGTGCAGAATCACCGAAATCGCTGTTTTCGTGCTTTTGAATGCGAAAAACACGTTTTCTGGTGTTTTCAGCACTCCACAGTGCGTTTGATATGCGGAAACTGCGATATCTTCGGTGTCGTTGTTGTTTCCAGCTGAGATATGCACTTTCAGTGATAATCTTCACGATTCTGCTGTTACAAGTGTGCAGAATCACCGAAATCGCTGTTTTCGTGCTTTTGAATGCGAAAAACACGTTTTCTGGTGTTTTCAACACTCCACAGTGCGTTTGATATGCGGAAACTGCCATATCTTCGGTATCGTTGTTGTTTCTAGCTGAGATATGCATCTTCAGTGATAATCTTCATGATTCTGCTGTTACAAGTGTGCAGAATCACCGAAATCGCAGTTTTCGTGCTTTTGAATGCGAAAAACACGTGTTCTGGTGTTTTCAGCACTCCACAGTGCGTTTGATATGCGGAAACTACGATATCTTCGGTATCGTTGTTGTTTCCAGCTGAGACATGCATTTTCAGTGATAATCTTCACGATTCTGCTGTTACAAGTGTGCAGAATCACCGAAATCGCTGTTTTCGTGCTTTTGAATGCGAAAAACACGTTTTCTGGTGTTTTCAGCACTCCACAGTGCGTTTGATATGCGGAAACTACGATATCTTCGGTATCGTTGTTGTTTCCAGCTGAGATATGCATCTTCAGTGATAATCTTCATGATTCTGCTGTTACAAGTGTGCAGAATCACCGAAATCGCTGTTTTCGTGCTTTTGAATGCGAAAAACACGTTTTCTGGTGTTTTCAGCACTCCACAGTGCGTTTGATATGCGGAAACTACGATATCTTCGGTATCGTTGTTGTTTCCAGCTGAGATATGCATCTTCAGTGATAATCTTCATGATTCTGCTGTTACAAGTGTGCAGAATCACCGAAATCGCTGTTTTCGTGCTTTTGAATGCGAAAAACACGTTTTCTGGTGTTTTCAGCACTCCACAGTGCGTTTGATATGCGGAAACTGCGATATCTTCGGTATCGTTGTTGTTTCCAGCTGAGATATGCACTTTCAGTGATAATCTTCACGATTCTGCTGTTACAAGTGTGCAGAATCACCGAAATCGCTGTTCTCGTGCTATTCAATGCGAAAAACACGTTTTCTGGTGTTTTCAGCACTCCACAGTGCGTTTGATATGCGGAAACTGCCATATCTTCGGTATCGTTGTTGTTTCCAGCTGAGATATGCACTTTCAGTGATAATCTTCACGATTCTGCTGTTACAAGTGTGCAGAATCACCGAAATCGCTGTTTTCGTGCTTTTGAATGCGAAAAACACGTGTTCTGGTGTTTTCAGCACTCCACAGTGCGTTTGATATGCGGAAACTACGATATCTTCGGTATCGTTGTTGTTTCCAGCTGAGCCATGCATTTTCAGTGATAATCTTCACGATTCTGCTGTTACAAGTGTGCAGAATCACCGAAATCGCTGTTTTCGTACTTTTGAATGCGAAAAACACGTTTTCTGGTGTTTTCAGCACTCCACAGTGCGTTTGATATGCGGAAACTGCGATATCTTCGGTATCGTTGTTGTTTCCAGCTGAGATATGCACTTTCAGTGATAATCTTCACGATTCTGCTGTTACAAGTGTGCAGAATCACCGAAATCGCTGTTTTCGTGCTTTTGAATGCGAAAAACACGTTTTCTGGTGTTTTCAGCACTCCACAGTGCGTTTGATATGCGGAAACTACGATATCTTCGGTATCGTTGTTGTTTCCAGCTGAGATATGCATCTTCAGTGATAATCTTCATGATTCTGCTGTTACAAGTGTGCAGAATCACCGAAATCGCTGTTTTCGTGCTTTTGAATGCGAAAAACACGTTTTCTGGGGTTTTCAGCACTCCACAGTGCGTTTGATATGCGGAAACTGCGATATCTTCGGTATCGTTGTTGTTTCCAGCTGAGATATGCACTTTCAGTGATTATCTTCACGATTCTGCTGTTACAAGTGTGCAGAATCACCGAAATCGCTGTTTTCGTGCTTTTGAATGCGAAAAACACGTTTTCTGGTGTTTTCAGCACTCCACAGTGCGTTTGATATGCGGAAACTACGATATCTTCGGTATCGTTGTTGTTTCCAGCTGAGATATGCACTTTCAGTGATAATCTTCACGATTCTGCTGTTACAAGTGTGCAGAATCACCGAAATCGCTGTTTTCGTGCTTTTGAATGCGAGAAACACGTGTTCTGGTGTTTTCAGCACTCCACAGTGCGTTTGATATGCGGAAACTACGATATCTTCGGTATCGTTGTTGTTTCCAGCTGAGATATGCACTTTCAGTGATAATCTTCACGATTCTGCTGTTACAAGTGTGCAGAATCACCGAAATCGCTGTTTTCGTGCTTTTGAATGCGAAAAACACGTTTTCTGGTGTTTTCAGCACTCCACAGTGCGTTTGATATGCGGAAACTGCCATATCTTCGGTATCGTTGTTGTTTCCAGCTGAGATATGCACTTTCAGTGATAATCTTCACGATTCTGCTGTTACAAGTGTGCAGAATCACCGAAATCGCTGTTTTCGTGCTTTTGAATGCGAAAAACACGTGTTCTGGTGTTTTCAGCACTCCACAGTGCGTTTGATATGCGGAAACTACGATATCTTCGGTATCGTTGTTGTTTCCAGCTGAGCCATGCATTTTCAGTGATAATCTTCACGATTCTGCTGTTACAAGTGTGCAGAATCACCGAAATCGCTGTTTTCGTACTTTTGAATGCGAAAAACACGTTTTCTGGTGTTTTCAGCACTCCACAGTGCGTTTGATATGCGGAAACTGCGATATCTTCGGTATCGTTGTTGTTTCCAGCTGAGATATGCATCTTCAGTGATAATCTTCATGATTCTGCTGTTACAAGTGTGCAGAATCACCGAAATCGCTGTTTTCGTGCTTTTGAATGCGAAAAACACGTTTTCTGGTGTTTTCAGCACTCCACAGTGCGTTTGATATGCGGAAACTACGATATCTTCGGTATCGTTGTTGTTTCCAGCTGAGATATGCATCTTCAGTGATAATCTTCATGATTCTGCTGTTACAAGTGTGCAGAATCACCGAAATCGCTGTTTTCGTGCTTTTGAATGCGAAAAACACGTTTTCTGGGGTTTTCAGCACTCCACAGTGCGTTTGATATGCGGAAACTGCGATATCTTCGGTATCGTTGTTGTTTCCAGCTGAGATATGCACTTTCAGTGATTATCTTCACGATTCTGCTGTTACAAGTGTGCAGAATCACCGAAATCGCTGTTTTCGTGCTTTTGAATGCGAAAAACACGTTTTCTGGTGTTTTCAGCACTCCACAGTGCGTTTGATATGCGGAAACTACGATATCTTCGGTATCGTTGTTGTTTCCAGCTGAGATATGCACTTTCAGTGATAATCTTCACGATTCTGCTGTTACAAGTGTGCAGAATCACCGAAATCGCTGTTTTCGTGCTTTTGAATGCGAAAAACACGTTTTCTGGTGTTTTCAGCACTCCACAGTGCGTTTGATATGCGGAAACTGCGATATCTTCGGTGTCGTTGTTGTTTCCAGCTGAGATATGCACTTTCAGTGATAATCTTCACGATTCTGCTGTTACAAGTGTGCAGAATCACCGAAATCGCTGTTTTCGTGCTTTTGAATGCGAAAAACACGTTTTCTGGTGTTTTCAACACTCCACAGTGCGTTTGATATGCGGAAACTGCCATATCTTCGGTATCGTTGTTGTTTCTAGCTGAGATATGCATCTTCAGTGATAATCTTCATGATTCTGCTGTTACAAGTGTGCAGAATCACCGAAATCGCTGTTTTCGTGCTTTTGAATGCGAAAAACACGTGTTCTGGTGTTTTCAGCACTCCACAGTGCGTTTGATATGCGGAAACTACGATATCTTCGGTATCGTTGTTGTTTCCAGCTGAGACATGCATTTTCAGTGATAATCTTCACGATTCTGCTGTTACAAGTGTGCAGAATCACCGAAATCGCTGTTTTCGTGCTTTTGAATGCGAAAAACACGTTTTCTGGTGTTTTCAGCACTCCACAGTGCGTTTGATATGCGGAAACTACGATATCTTCGGTATCGTTGTTGTTTCCAGCTGAGATATGCATCTTCAGTGATAATCTTCATGATTCTGCTGTTACAAGTGTGCAGAATCACCGAAATCGCTGTTTTCGTGCTTTTGAATGCGAAAAACACGTTTTCTGGTGTTTTCAGCACTCCACAGTGCGTTTGATATGCGGAAACTACGATATCTTCGGTATCGTTGTTGTTTCCAGCTGAGATATGCATCTTCAGTGATAATCTTCATGATTCTGCTGTTACAAGTGTGCAGAATCACCGAAATCGCTGTTTTCGTGCTTTTGAATGCGAAAAACACGTTTTCTGGTGTTTTCAGCACTCCACAGTGCGTTTGATATGCGGAAACTGCGATATCTTCGGTATCGTTGTTGTTTCCAGCTGAGATATGCACTTTCAGTGATAATCTTCACGATTCTGCTGTTACAAGTGTGCAGAATCACCGAAATCGCTGTTCTCGTGCTATTCAATGCGAAAAACACGTTTTCTGGTGTTTTCAGCACTCCACAGTGCGTTTGATATGCGGAAACTGCCATATCTTCGGTATCGTTGTTGTTTCCAGCTGAGATATGCACTTTCAGTGATAATCTTCACGATTCTGCTGTTACAAGTGTGCAGAATCACCGAAATCGCTGTTTTCGTGCTTTTGAATGCGAAAAACACGTGTTCTGGTGTTTTCAGCACTCCACAGTGCGTTTGATATGCGGAAACTACGATATCTTCGGTATCGTTGTTGTTTCCAGCTGAGCCATGCATTTTCAGTGATAATCTTCACGATTCTGCTGTTACAAGTGTGCAGAATCACCGAAATCGCTGTTTTCGTACTTTTGAATGCGAAAAACACGTTTTCTGGTGTTTTCAGCACTCCACAGTGCGTTTGATATGCGGAAACTGCGATATCTTCGGTATCGTTGTTGTTTCCAGCTGAGATATGCACTTTCAGTGATAATCTTCACGATTCTGCTGTTACAAGTGTGCAGAATCACCGAAATCGCTGTTTTCGTGCTTTTGAATGCGAAAAACACGTTTTCTGGTGTTTTCAGCACTCCACAGTGCGTTTGATATGCGGAAACTACGATATCTTCGGTATCGTTGTTGTTTCCAGCTGAGATATGCATCTTCAGTGATAATCTTCATGATTCTGCTGTTACAAGTGTGCAGAATCACCGAAATCGCTGTTTTCGTGCTTTTGAATGCGAAAAACACGTTTTCTGGGGTTTTCAGCACTCCACAGTGCGTTTGATATGCGGAAACTGCGATATCTTCGGTATCGTTGTTGTTTCCAGCTGAGATATGCACTTTCAGTGATTATCTTCACGATTCTGCTGTTACAAGTGTGCAGAATCACCGAAATCGCTGTTTTCGTGCTTTTGAATGCGAAAAACACGTTTTCTGGTGTTTTCAGCACTCCACAGTGCGTTTGATATGCGGAAACTACGATATCTTCGGTATCGTTGTTGTTTCCAGCTGAGATATGCACTTTCAGTGATAATCTTCACGATTCTGCTGTTACAAGTGTGCAGAATCACCGAAATCGCTGTTTTCGTGCTTTTGAATGCGAGAAACACGTGTTCTGGTGTTTTCAGCACTCCACAGTGCGTTTGATATGCGGAAACTACGATATCTTCGGTATCGTTGTTGTTTCCAGATGAGATATGCACTTTCAGTGATAATCTTCACGATTCTGCTGTTACAAGTGTGCAGAATCACCGAAATCGCTGTTTTCGTGCTTTTGAATGCGAAAAACACGTTTTCTGGTGTTTTCAGCACTCCACAGTGCGTTTGATATGCGGAAACTGCCATATCTTCGGTATCGTTGTTGTTTCCAGCTGAGATATGCACTTTCAGTGATAATCTTCACGATTCTGCTGTTACAAGTGTGCAGAATCACCGAAATCGCTGTTTTCGTGCTTTTGAATGCGAAAAACACGTGTTCTGGTGTTTTCAGCACTCCACAGTGCGTTTGATATGCGGAAACTACGATATCTTCGGTATCGTTGTTGTTTCCAGCTGAGCCATGCATTTTCAGTGATAATCTTCACGATTCTGCTGTTACAAGTGTGCAGAATCACCGAAATCGCTGTTTTCGTACTTTTGAATGCGAAAAACACGTTTTCTGGTGTTTTCAGCACTCCACAGTGCGTTTGATATGCGGAAACTGCGATATCTTCGGTATCGTTGTTGTTTCCAGCTGAGATATGCACTTTCAGTGATAATCTTCACGATTCTGCTGTTACAAGTGTGCAGAATCACCGAAATCGCTGTTTTCGTGCTTTTGAATGCGAAAAACACGTTTTCTGGTGTTTTCAGCACTCCACAGTGCGTTTGATATGCGGAAACTACGATATCTTCGGTATCGTTGTTGTTTCCAGCTGAGATATGCATCTTCAGTGATAATCTTCATGATTCTGCTGTTACAAGTGTGCAGAATCACCGAAATCGCTGTTTTCGTGCTTTTGAATGCGAAAAACACGTTTTCTGGGGTTTTCAGCACTCCACAGTGCGTTTGATATGCGGAAACTGCGATATCTTCGGTATCGTTGTTGTTTCCAGCTGAGATATGCACTTTCAGTGATTATCTTCACGATTCTGCTGTTACAAGTGTGCAGAATCACCGAAATCGCTGTTTTCGTGCTTTTGAATGCGAAAAACACGTTTTCTGGTGTTTTCAGCACTCCACAGTGCGTTTGATATGCGGAAACTACGATATCTTCGGTATCGTTGTTGTTTCCAGCTGAGATATGCACTTTCAGTGATAATCTTCACGATTCTGCTGTTACAAGTGTGCAGAATCACCGAAATCGCTGTTTTCCTGCTTTTGAATGCGAGAAACACGTGTTCTGGTGTTTTCAGCACTCCACAGTGCGTTTGATATGCGGAAACTACGATATCTTCGGTATCGTTGTTGTTTCCAGCTGAGACATGCATTTTCAGTGATAATCTTCACGATTCTGCTGTTACAAGTGTGCAGAATCACCGAAATCGCTGTTTTCGTGCTTTTGAATGCGAAAAACACGTTTTCTGGTGTTTTCAGCACTCCACAGTGCGTTTGATATGCGGAAACTGCGATATCTTCGGTATCGTTGTTGTTTCCAGCTGAGATATGCACTTTCAGTGATAATCTTCACGATTCTGCTGTTACAAGTGTGCAGAATCACCGAAATCGCTGTTTTCGTGCTTTTGAATGCGAAAAACACGTTTTCTGGTGTTTTCAACACTCCACAGTGCGTTTGATATGCGGAAACTGCCATATCTTCGGTATCGTTGTTGTTTCTAGCTGAGATATGCATCTTCAGTGATAATCTTCATGATTCTGCTGTTACAAGTGTGCAGAATCACCGAAATCGCTGTTTTCGTGCTTTTGAATGCGAAAAACACGTGTTCTGGTGTTTTCAGCACTCCACAGTGCGTTTGATATGCGGAAACTACGATATCTTCGGTATCGTTGTTGTTTCCAGCTGAGACATGCATTTTCAGTGATAATCTTCACGATTCTGCTGTTACAAGTGTGCAGAATCACCGAAATCGCTGTTTTCGTGCTTTTGAATGCGAAAAACACGTTTTCTGGTGTTTTCAGCACTCCACAGTGCGTTTGATATGCGGAAACTACGATATCTTCGGTATCGTTGTTGTTTCCAGCTGAGATATGCATCTTCAGTGATAATCTTCATGATTCTGCTGTTACAAGTGTGCAGAATCACCGAAATCGCTGTTTTCGTGCTTTTGAATGCGAAAAACACGTTTTCTGGTGTTTTCAGCACTCCACAGTGCGTTTGATATGCGGAAACTACGATATCTTCGGTATCGTTGTTGTTTCCAGCTGAGATATGCACTTTCAGTGATAATCTTCACGATTCTGCTGTTACAAGTGTGCAGAATCACCGAAATCGCTGTTTTCGTGCTTTTGAATGCGAAAAACACGTGTTCTGGTGTTTTCAGCACTCCACAGTGCGTTTGATATGCGGAAACTACGATATCTTCGGTATCGTTGTTGTTTCCAGCTGAGACATGCATTTTCAGTGATAATCTTCACGATTCTGCTGTTACAAGTGTGCAGAATCACCGAAATCGCTGTTTTCGTGCTTTTGAATGCGAAAAACACGTTTTCTGGTGTTTTCAGCACTCCACAGTGCGTTTGATATGCGGAAACTACGATATCTTCGGTATCGTTGTTGTTTCCAGCTGAGATATGCACTTTCAGTGATAATCTTCACGATTCTGCTGTTACAAGTGTGCAGAATCACCGAAATCGCTGTTATCGTGCTTTTGAATGCGAAAAACACGTTTTCTGGTGTTTTCAACACTCCACAGTGCGTTTGATATGCGGAAACTGCCATATCTTCGGTATCGTTGTTGTTTCTAGCTGAGATATGAATTAGCAGTGATAATCTTCATGATTCTGCTGTTACAAGTGTGCAGAATCACCGAAATCGCTGTTTTCGTGCTTTTGAATGCGAAAAACACGTGTTCTGGTGTTTTCAGCACTCCACAGTGCGTTTGATATGCGGAAACTACGATATCTTCGGTATCGTTGTTGTTTCCAGCTGAGACATGCATTTTCAGTGATAATCTTCACGATTCTGCTGTTACAAGTGTGCAGAATCACCGAAATCGCTGTTTTCGTGCTTTTGAATGCGAAAAACACGTTTTCTGGTGTTTTCAGCACTCCACAGTGCGTTTGATATGCGGAAACTACGATATCTTCGGTATCGTTGTTGTTTCCAGCTGAGATATGCATCTTCAGTGATAATCTTCATGATTCTGCTGTTACAAGTGTGCAGAATCACCGAAATCGCTGTTTTCGTGCTTTTGAATGCGAAAAACACGTTTTCTGGTGTTTTCAGCACTCCACAGTGCGTTTGATATGCGGAAACTACGATATCTTCGGTATCGTTGTTGTTTCCAGCTGAGACATGCATTTTCAGTGATAATCTTCATGATTCTGCTGTTACAAGTGTGCAGAATCACCGAAATCGCTGTTTTCGTGCTTTTGAATGCGAAAAACACGTGTTCTGGTGTTTTCAGCACTCCACAGTGCGTTTGATATGCGGAAACTACGATATCTTCGGTATCGTTGTTGTTTCCAGCTGAGACATGCACTTTCAGTGATAATCTTCACGATTCTGCTGTTACAAGTGTGCAGAATCACCGAAATCGCTGTTTTCGTGCTTTTGAATGCGAAAAACACGTTTTCTGGTGTTTTCAGCACTCCACAGTGCGTTTGATATGCGGAAACTGCCATATCTTCGGTATCGTTGTTGTTTCCTGCTGAGATATGCACTTTCAGTGATAATCTTCACGATTCTGCTGTTACAAGTGTGCAGAATCACCGAAATCGCTGTTTTCGTGCTTTTGAATGCGAAAAACACGTTTTCTGGTGTTTTCAGCACTCCACAGTGCGTTTGATATGCGGAAACTACGATATCTTCGGTATCGTTGTTGTTTCCAGCTGAGATATGCACTTTCAGTGATAATCTTCACGATTCTGCTGTTACAAGTGTGCAGAATCACCGAAATCGCTGTTTTCGTGCTTTTGAATGCGAAAAACACGTTTTCTGGTGTTTTCAGCACTCCACAGTGCGTTTGATATGCGGAAACTACGATATCTTCGGTATCGTTGTTGTTTCCAGCTGAGATATGCATCTTCAGTGATAATCTTCATGATTCTGCTGTTACAAGTGTGCAGAATCACCGAAATCGCTGTTTTCGTGCTTTTGAATGCGAAAAACACGTTTTCTGGTGTTTTCAGCACTCCACAGTGCGTTTGATATGCGGAAACTACGATATCTTCGGTATCGTTTTTGTTTCCAGCTGAGACATGCATTTTCAGTGATAATCTTCATGATTCTGCTGTTACAAGTGTGCAGAATCACCGAAATCGCTGTTTTCGTGCTTTTGAATGCGAAAAACACGTGTTCTGGTGTTTTCAGCACTCCACAGTGCGTTTGATATGCGGAAACTACGATATCTTCGGTATCGTTGTTGTTTCCAGCTGAGACATGCACTTTCAGTGATAATCTTCACGATTCTGCTGTTACAAGTGTGCAGAATCACCGAAATCGCTGTTTTCGTGCTTTTGAATGCGAAAAACACGTTTTCTGGTGTTTTCAGCACTCCACAGTGCGTTTGATATGCGGAAACTGCCATATCTTCGGTATCGTTGTTGTTTCCTGCTGAGATATGCACTTTCAGTGATAATCTTCACGATTCTGCTGTTACAAGTGTGCAGAATCACCGAAATCGCTGTTTTCGTGCTTTTGAATGCGAAAAACACGTTTTCTGGTGTTTTCAGCACTCCACAGTGCGTTTGATATGCGGAAACTACGATATCTTCGGTATCGTTGTTGTTTCCAGCTGAGATATGCACTTTCAGTGATAATCTTCACGATTCTGCTGTTACAAGTGTGCAGAATCACCGAAATCGCTGTTTTCGTGCTTTTGAATGCGAAAAACACGTTTTCTGGTGTTTTCAGCACTCCACAGTGCGTTTGATATGCGGAAACTACGATATCTTCGGTATCGTTGTTGTTTCCAGCTGAGATATGCATCTTCAGTGATAATCTTCATGATTCTGCTGTTACAAGTGTGCAGAATCACCGAAATCGCTGTTTTCGTGCTTTTGAATGCGAAAAACACGTTTTCTGGTGTTTTCAGCACTCCACAGTGCGTTTGATATGCGGAAACTACGATATCTTCGGTATCGTTTTTGTTTCCAGCTGAGACATGCATTTTCAGTGATAATCTTCATGATTCTGCTGTTACAAGTGTGCAGAATCACCGAAATCGCTGTTTTCGTGCTATTGAATGCGAAAAACACGTTTTCTGGTGTTTTCAGCACTCCACAGTGCGTTTGATATGCGGAAACTGCCATATCTTCGGTATCGTTGTTGTTTCCAGCTGAGATTTGCACTTTCAGTGATAATCTTCACGATTCTGCTGTTACAAGTGTGCAGAATCACCGAAATCGCTGTTTTCGTGCTTTTGAATGCGAAAAACACGTGTTCTGGTGTTTTCAGCACTCCACAGTGCGTTTGATATGCGGAAACTACGATATCTTCGGTATCGTTGTTGTTTCCAGCTGAGATATGCACTTTCAGTGATAATCTTCACGATTCTGCTGTTACAAGTGTGCAGAATCACCGAAATCGCTGTTTTCGTGCTTTTGAATGCGAAAAACACGTTTTCTGGTGTTTTCAGCACTCCACAGTGCGTTTGATATGCGGAAACTACGATATCTTCGGTATCGTTGTTGTTTCCAGCTGAGATATGCACTTTCAGTGATAATCTTCACGATTCTGCTGTTACAAGTGTGCAGAATCACCGAAATCGCTGTTTTCGTGCTTTTGAATGCGAAAAACACGTGTTCTGGTGTTTTCAGCACTCCACTGTGCGTTTGATATGCGGAAACTACGATATCTTCGGTATCGTTGTTGTTTCCAGCTGAGACATGCATTTTCAGTGATAATCTTCATGATTCTGCTGTTACAAGTGTGCAGAATCACCGAAATCGCTGTTTTCGTGCTTTTGAATGCGAAAAACACGTTTTCTGGTGTTTTCAGCACTCCACAGTGCGTTTGATATGCGGAAACTGCCATATCTTCGGTATCGTTGTTGTTTCCTGCTGAGATATGCACTTTCAGTGATAATCTTCACGATTCTGCTGTTACAAGTGTGCAGAATCACCGAAATCGCTGTTTTCGTGCTTTTGAATGCGAAAAACACGTTTTCTGGTGTTTTCAGCACTCCACAGTGCGTTTGATATGCGGAAACTACGATATCTTCGGTATCGTTGTTGTTTCCAGCTGAGATATGCACTTTCAGTGATAATCTTCACGATTCTGCTGTTACAAGTGTGCAGAATCACCGAAATCGCTGTTTTCGTGCTTTTGAATGCGAAAAACACGTTTTCTGGTGTTTTCAGCACTCCACAGTGCGTTTGATATGCGGAAACTACGATATCTTCGGTATCGTTGTTGTTTCCAGCTGAGATATGCACTTTCAGTGATAATCTTCACGATTCTGCTGTTACAAGTGTGCAGAATCACCGAAATCGCTGTTTTCGTGCTTTTGAATGCGAAAAACACGTTTTCTGGTGTTTTCAGCACTCCACAGTGCGTTTGATATGCGGAAACTACGATATCTTCGGTATCGTTGTTGTTTCCAGCTGAGATAAGCACTTTCAGTGATAATCTTCACGATTCTGCTGTTACAAGTGTGCAGAATCACCGAAATCGCTGTTTTCGTGCTTTTGAATGCGAAAAACACGTTTTCTGGTGTTTTCAGCACTCCACAGTGCGTTTGATATGCGGAAACTACGATATCTTCGGTATCGTTTTTGTTTCCAGCTGAGACATGCATTTTCAGTGATAATCTTCATGATTCTGCTGTTACAAGTGTGCAGAATCACCGAAATCGCTGTTTTCGTGCTATTGAATGCGAAAAACACGTTTTCTGGTGTTTTCAGCACTCCACAGTGCGTTTGATATGCGGAAACTGCCATATCTTCGGTATCGTTGTTGTTTCCAGCTGAGATTTGCACTTTCAGTGATAATCTTCACGATTCTGCTGTTACAAGTGTGCAGAATCACCGAAATCGCTGTTTTCGTGCTTTTGAATGCGAAAAACACGTGTTCTGGTGTTTTCAGCACTCCACAGTGCGTTTGATATGCGGAAACTACGATATCTTCGGTATCGTTGTTGTTTCCAGCTGAGATATGCACTTTCAGTGATAATCTTCACGATTCTGCTGTTACAAGTGTGCAGAATCACCGAAATCGCTGTTTTCGTGCTTTTGAATGCGAAAAACACGTTTTCTGGTGTTTTCAGCACTCCACAGTGCGTTTGATATGCGGAAACTACGATATCTTCGGTATCGTTGTTGTTTCCAGCTGAGATATGCACTTTCAGTGATAATCTTCACGATTCTGCTGTTACAAGTGTGCAGAATCACCGAAATCGCTGTTTTCGTGCTTTTGAATGCGAAAAACACGTGTTCTGGTGTTTTCAGCACTCCACTGTGCGTTTGATATGCGGAAACTACGATATCTTCGGTATCGTTGTTGTTTCCAGCTGAGACATGCATTTTCAGTGATAATCTTCATGATTCTGCTGTTACAAGTGTGCAGAATCACCGAAATCGCTGTTTTCGTGCTTTTGAATGCGAAAAACACGTTTTCTGGTGTTTTCAGCACTCCACAGTGCGTTTGATATGCGGAAACTGCCATATCTTCGGTATCGTTGTTGTTTCCTGCTGAGATATGCACTTTCAGTGATAATCTTCACGATTCTGCTGTTACAAGTGTGCAGAATCACCGAAATCGCTGTTTTCGTGCTTTTGAATGCGAAAAACACGTTTTCTGGTGTTTTCAGCACTCCACAGTGCGTTTGATATGCGGAAACTACGATATCTTCGGTATCGTTGTTGTTTCCAGCTGAGATATGCACTTTCAGTGATAATCTTCACGATTCTGCTGTTACAAGTGTGCAGAATCACCGAAATCGCTGTTTTCGTGCTTTTGAATGCGAAAAACACGTTTTCTGGTGTTTTCAGCACTCCACAGTGCGTTTGATATGCGGAAACTACGATATCTTCGGTATCGTTGTTGTTTCCAGCTGAGATATGCACTTTCAGTGATAATCTTCACGATTCTGCTGTTACAAGTGTGCAGAATCACCGAAATCGCTGTTTTCGTGCTTTTGAATGCGAAAAACACGTTTTCTGGTGTTTTCAGCACTCCACAGTGCGTTTGATATGCGGAAACTACGATATCTTCGGTATCGTTGTTGTTTCCAGCTGAGATAAGCACTTTCAGTGATAATCTTCACGATTCTGCTGTTACAAGTGTGCAGAATCACCGAAATCGCTGTTTTCGTGCTTTTGAATGCGAAAAACACGTTTTCTGGTGTTTTCAGCACTCCACAGTGCGTTTGATATGCGGAAACTACGATATCTTCGGTATCGTTGTTGTTTCCAGCTGAGATATGCATCTTCAGTGATAATCTTCATGATTCTGCTGTTACAAGTGTGCAGAATCACCGAAATCGCTGTTTTCGTGCTTTTGAATGCGAAAAACACGTTTTCTGGTGTTTTCAGCACTCCACAGTGCGTTTGATATGCGGAAACTGCGATATCTTCGGTATCGTTGTTGTTTCCAGCTGAGATATGCACTTTCAGTGATAATCTTAACGATTCTGCTGTTACAAGTGTGCAGAATCACCGAAATCGCTGTTTTCGTTCTTTTGAATGCGAAAAACACGTTTTCTGGTGTTTTCAGCACTCCACAGTGCGTTTGATATGCGGAAACTGCGATATCTTCGGTATCGTTGTTGTTTACAGCTGAGATATGCACTTTCAGTGATAACCTTCACGATTCTGCTGTTACAAGTGTGCAGAATCACCGAAATCGCTGTTTTCGTGATTTTGAATGCGAAAAACACGTTTTCTGGTGTTTTCAGCACTCCACAGTGCGTTTGATATGCGGAAACTACGATATCTTCGGTATCGTTGTTGTTTCCAGCTGAGATATGCATTTTCAGTGATAATCTTCATGATTCTGCTGTTACAAGTGTGCAGAATCACCGAAATCGCTGTTTTCGTGCTTTTGAATGCGAAAAACACGTTTTCTGGGGTTTTCAGCACTCCACAGTGCGTTTGATATGCGGAAACTGCGATATCTTCGGTATCGTTGTTGTTTCCAGCTGAGATATGCACTTTCAGTGATAATCTTAACGATTCTGCTGTTACAAGTGTGCAGAATCACCGAAATCGCTGTTTTCGTGCTTTTGAATGCGAAAAACACGTTTTCTGGTGTTTTCAGCACTCCACAGTGCGTTTGATATGCGGAAACTGCGATATCTTCGGTATCGTTGTTGTTTACAGCTGAGATATGCACTTTCAGTGATAATCTTCACGATTCTGCTGTTACAAGTGTGCAGAATCACCGAAATCGCTGTTTTCGTGATTTTGAATGCGAAAAACACGTTTTCTGGTGTTTTCAGCACTCCACAGTGCGTTTGATATGCGGAAACTACGAGATCTTCGGTATCGTTGTTGTTTCCAGCTGAGATATGCATTTTCAGTGATAATCTTCATGATTCTGCTGTTACAAGTGTGCAGAATCACCGAAATCGCTGTTTTCGTGCTTTTGAATGCGAAAAACACGTTTTCTGGGGTTTTCAGCACTCCACAGTGCGTTTGATATGCGGAAACTGCGATATCTTCGGTATCGTTGTTGTTTCCAGCTGAGATATGCACTTTCAGTGATAATCTTCACGATTCTGCTGTTACAAGTGTGCAGAATCACCGAAATCGCTGTTTTCGTGCTTTTGAATGCGAAAAACACGTTTTCTGGTGTTTTCAGCACTCCACAGTGCGTTTGATATGCGGAAACTACGATATCTTCGGTATCGTTGTTGTTTCCAGCTGAGATATGCACTTTCAGTGATAATCTTCACGATTCTGCTGTTACAAGTGTGCAGAATCACCGAAATCGCTGTTTTCGTGCTTTTGAATGCGAAAAACACGTGTTCTGGTGTTTTCAGCACTCCACAGTGCGTTTGATATGCGGAAACTACGATATCTTCGGTATCGTTGTTGTTTCCAGCTGAGACATGCATTTTCAGTGATAATCTTCACGATTCTGCTGTTACAAGTATGCAGAATCACCGAAATCGCTGTTTTCGTGCTTTTGAATGCGAAAAACACGTTTTCTGGTGTTTTCAGCACTCCACAGTGCGTTTGATATGCGGAAACTACGATATCTTCGGTATCGTTGTTGTTTCCAGCTGAGATATGCACTTTCAGTGATAATCTTCACGATTCTGCTGTTACAAGTGTGCAGAATCACCGAAATCGCTGTTTTCGTGCTTTTGAATGCGAAAAACACGTTTTCTGGTGTTTTCAGCACTCCACAGTGCGTTTGATATGCGGAAACTACGATATCATCGGTATCGTTGTTGTTTCCAGCTGAGATATGCACTTTCAGTGATAATCTTCACGATTCTGCTGTTACAAGTGTGCAGAATCACCGAAATCGCTGTTTTCGTGCTTTTGAATGCGAAAAACACGTTTTCTGGTGTTTTCAGCACTCCACAGTGCGTTTGATATGCGGAAACTACGATATCTTCGGTATCGCTGTTGTTTCCAGCTGAGATATGCATCTTCAGTGATAATCTTCATGATTCTGCTGTTACAAGTGTGCAGAATCACCGAAATCGCTGTTTTCGTGCTTTTGAATGCGAAAAACACGTTTTCTGGTGTTTTCAGCACTCCACAGTGCGTTTGATATGCGGAAACTACGATATCTTCGGTATCGTTTTTGTTTCCAGCTGAGACATGCATTTTCAGTGATAATCTTCATGATTCTGCTGTTACAAGTGTGCAGAATCACCGAAATCGCTGTTTTCGTGCTATTGAATGCGAAAAACACGTTTTCTGGTGTTTTCAGCACTCCACAGTGCGTTTGATATGCGGAAACTGCCATATCTTCGGTATCGTTGTTGTTTCCAGCTGAGATATGCACTTTCAGTGATAATCTTCACGATTCTGCTGTTACAAGTGTGCAGAATCACCGAAATCGCTGTTTTCGTGCTTTTGAATGCGAAAAACACGTTTTCTGGTGTTTTCAGCACTCCACAGTGCGTTTGATATGCGGAAACTACGATATCTTCGGTATCGTTGTTGTTTCCAGCTGAGATATGCACTTTCAGTGATAATCTTCACGATTCTGCTGTTACAAGTGTGCAGAATCACCGAAATCGCTGTTTTCGTGCTTTTGAATGCGAAATCACGTGTTCTGGTGTTTTCAGCACTCCACAGTGCGTTTGATATGCGGAAACTACGATATCTTCGGTATCGTTGTTGTTTCCAGCTGAGACATGCATTTTCAGTGATAATCTTCATGATTCTGCTGTTACAAGTGTGCAGAATCACCGAAATCGCTGTTTTCGTGCTTTTGAATGCGAAAAACACGTTTTCTGGTGTTTTCAGCACTCCACAGTGCGTTTGATATGCGGAAACTGCCATATCTTCGGTATCGTTGTTGTTTCCAGCTGAGATATGCACTTTCAGTGATAATCTTCACGATTCTGCTGTTACAAGTGTGCAGAATCACCGAAATCGCTGTTTTCGTGCTTTTGAATGCGAAAAACACGTGTTCTGGTGTTTTCAGCACTCCACAGTGCGTTTGATATGCGGAAACTACGATATCTTCGGTATCGGTGTTGTTTCCAGCTGAGACATGCATTTTCAGTGATAATCTTCACGATTCTGCTGTTACAAGTGTGCAGAATCACCGAAATCGCTGTTTTCGTGCTTTTGAATGCGAAAAACACGTTTTGTGGTGTATTCAGCACTCCACAGTGCGTTTGATATGCGGAAACTACGATATCTTCGGTATCGTTGTTGTTTCCAGCTGAGATATGCACTTTCAGTGATAGTCTTCACGATTCTGCTGTTACAAGTGTGCAGAATCACCGAAATCGCTGTTTTCGTGCTTTTGAATGCGAAAAACACGTTTTCTGGTGTTTTCAGCACTCCACAGTGCGTTTAATATGCGGAAACTACGATATCTTCGGTATCGTTGTTGTTTCCAGCTGAGATATGCACTTTCAGTGATAATCTTCACGATTCTGCTGTTACAAGTGTGCAGAATCACCGAAATCGCTGTTTTCGTGCTTTTGAATGCGAAAAACACGTGTTCTGGTGTTTTCAGCACATCACAGTGCGTTTGATATGCGGAAACTACGATATCTTCGGTATCGTTGTTGTTTCCAGCTGAGATATGCATCTTCAGTGATAATCTTCATGATTCTGCTGTTACAAGTGTGCAGAATCACCGAAATCGCTGTTTTCGTGCTTTTGAATGCGAAAAACACGTTTTCTGGTGTTTTCAGCACTCCACAGTGCGTTTGATATGCGGAAACTGCCATATCTTCGGTATCGTTGTTGTTTCTAGCTGAGATATGAATTAGCAGTGATAATCTTCATGATTCTGCTGTTACAAGTGTGCAGAATCACCGAAATCGCTGTTTTCGTGCTTTTGAATGCGAAAAACACGTTTTCTGGTGTTTTCAGCACTCCACAGTGCGTTTGATATGCGGAAACTGCGATATCTTCGGTATCGTTGTTGTTTCCAGCTGAGATATGCACTTTCAGTGATAATCTTCACGATTCTGCTGTTACAAGTGTGCAGAATCACCGAAATCGCTGTTTTCGTGCTTTTGAATGCGAAAAACACGTTTTCTGGTGTTTTCAGCACTCCACAGTGCGTTTGATATGCGGAAACTGCGATATCTTCGGTATCGTTGTTGTTTCCAGCTGAGATATGCACTTTCAGTGATAATCTTCACGATTCTGCTGTTACAAGTGTGCAGAATCACCGAAATCGCTGTTTTCGTGCTTTTGAATGCGAAAAACACGTTTTCTGGTGTTTTCAGCACTCCACAGTGCGTTTGATATGCGGAAACTACGATATCTTCGGTATCGTTGTTGTTTCCAGCTGAGATATGCATCTTCAGTGATAATCTTCATGATTCTGCTGTTACAAGTGTGCAGAATCACCGAAATCGCTGTTTTCGTGCTTTTGAATGCGAAAAACACGTTTTCTGGTGTTTTCAGCACTCCACAGTGCGTTTGATATGCGGAAACTACGATATCTTCGGTATCGTTGTTGTTTACAGCTGAGATATGCACTTTCAGTGATAATCTTCACGATTCTGCTGTTACAAGTGTGCAGAATCACCGAAATCGCTGTTTTCGTGCTTTTGAATGCGAAAAACACGTTTTCTGGGGTTTTCAGCTCTCCACAGTGCGTTTGATATGCGGAAACTGCGATATCTTCGGTATCGTTGTTGTTTCCAGCTGAGATATGCACTTTCAGTGATAATCTTCACGATTCTGCTGTTACAAGTGTGCAGAATCACCGAAATCGCTGTTTTCGTGCTTTTGAATGCGAAAAACACGTTTTCTGGTGTTTTCAGCACTCCACAGTGCGTTTGATATGCGGAAACTACGATATCTTCGGTATCGTTGTTGTTTCCAGCTGAGATATGCATCTTCAGTGATAATCTTCATGATTCTGCTGTTACAAGTGTGCAGAATCACCGAAATCGCTGTTTTCGTGCTTTTGAATGCGAAAAACACGTTTTCTGGTGTTTTCAGCACTCCACAGTGCGTTTGATATGCGGAAACTGCCATATCTTCGGTATCGTTGTTGTTTCTAGCTGAGATATGAATTAGCAGTGATAATCTTCATGATTCTGCTGTTACAAGTGTGCAGAATCACCGAAATCGCTGTTTTCGTGCTTTTGAATGCGAAAAACACGTTTTCTGGTGTTTTCAGCACTCCACAGTGCGTTTGATATGCGGAAACTGCCATATCTTCGGTATCGTTGTTGTTTCCAGCTGAGATATGCACTTTCAGTGATAATCTTCACGATTCTGCTGTTACAAGTGTGCAGAATCACCGAAATCGCTGTTTTCGTGCTTTTGAATGCGAAAAACACGTGTTCTGGTGTTTTCAGCACTCCACAGTGCGTATGATATGCGGAAACTACGATATCTTCGGTATCGTTGTTGTTTCCAGCTGAGATATGCACTTTCAGTGATAATCTTCACGATTCTGCTGTTACAAGTGTGCAGAATCACCGAAATCGCTGTTTTCGTGCTTTTGAATGCGAAAAACACGTTTTCTGGGGTTTTCAGCACTCCACAGTGCGTTTGATATGCGGAAACTGCGATATCTTCGGTATCGTTGTTGTTTCCAGCTGAGATATACACTTTCAGTGATAATCTTCACGATTCTGCTGTTACAAGTGTGCAGAATCACCGAAATCGCTGTTTTCGTGCTTTTGAATGCGAAAAACACGTTTTCTGGTGTTTTCAGCACTCCACAGTGCGTTTGATATGCGGAAACTACGATATCTTCGGTATCGTTGTTGTTTCCAGCTGAGATATGCATCTTCAGTGATAATCTTCATGATTCTGCTGTTACAAGTGTGCAGAATCACCGAAATCGCTGTTTTCGTGCTTTTGAATGCGAAAAACACGTTTTCTGGTGTTTTCAGCACTCCACAGTGCGTTTGATATGCGGAAACTACGATATCTTCGGTATCGTTGTTGTTTACAGCTGAGATATGCACTTTCAGTGATAATCTTCACGATTCTGCTGTTACAAGTGTGCAGAATCACCGAAATCGCTGTTTTCGTGCTTTTGAATGCGAAAAACACGTTTTCTGGTGTTTTCAGCACTCCACAGTGCGTTTGATATGCGGAAACTGCGATATCTTCGGTATCGTTGTTGTTTCCAGCTGAGATATGCACTTTCAGTGATAATCTTCACGATTCTGCTGTTACAAGTGTGCAGAATCACCGAAATCGCTGTTTTCGTGCTTTTGAATGCGAAAAACACGTTTTCTGGTGTGTTCAGCACTCCACAGTGCGTTTGATATGCGGAAACTACGATATCTTCGGTATCGTTGTTGTTTCCAGCTGAGATATGCATCTTCAGTGATAATCTTCATGATTCTGCTGTTACAAGTGTGCAGAATCACCGAAATCGCTGTTTTCGTGCTTTTGAATGCGAAAAACACGTTTTCTGGTGTTTTCAGCACTCCACAGTGCGTTTGATATGCGGAAACTACGATATCTTCGGTATCGTTGTTGTTTACAGCTGAGATATGCACTTTCAGTGATAATCTTCACGATTCTGCTGTTACAAGTGTGCAGAATCACCGAAATCGCTGTTTTCGTGCTTTTGAATGCGAAAAACACGTTTTCTGGGGTTTTCAGCTCTCCACAGTGCGTTTGATATGCGGAAACTGCGATATCTTCGGTATCGTTGTTGTTTCCAGCTGAGATATGCACTTTCAGTGATAATCTTCACGATTCTGCTGTTACAAGTGTGCAGAATCACCGAAATCGCTGTTTTCGTGCTTTTGAATGCGAAAAACACGTTTTCTGGTGTTTTCAGCACTCCACAGTGCGTTTGATATGCGGAAACTACGATATCTTCGGTATCGTTGTTGTTTCCAGCTGAGATATGCATCTTCAGTGATAATCTTCATGATTCTGCTGTTACAAGTGTGCAGAATCACCGAAATCGCTGTTTTCGTGCTTTTGAATGCGAAAAACACGTTTTCTGGTGTTTTCAGCACTCCACAGTGCGTTTGATATGCGGAAACTGCCATATCTTCGGTATCGTTGTTGTTTCTAGCTGAGATATGAATTAGCAGTGATAATCTTCATGATTCTGCTGTTACAAGTGTGCAGAATCACCGAAATCGCTGTTTTCGTGCTTTTGAATGCGAAAAACACGTTTTCTGGTGTTTTCAGCACTCCACAGTGCGTTTGATATGCGGAAACTGCCATATCTTCGGTATCGTTGTTGTTTCCAGCTGAGATATGCACTTTCAGTGATAATCTTCACGATTCTGCTGTTACAAGTGTGCAGAATCACCGAAATCGCTGTTTTCGTGCTTTTGAATGCGAAAAACACGTGTTCTGGTGTTTTCAGCACTCCACAGTGCGTTTGATATGCGGAAACTACGATATCTTCGGTATCGTTGTTGTTTCCAGCTGAGATATGCACTTTCAGTGATAATCTTCACGATTCTGCTGTTACAAGTGTGCAGAATCACCGAAATCGCTGTTTTCGTGCTTTTGAATGCGAAAAACACGTTTTCTGGGGTTTTCAGCACTCCACAGTGCGTTTGATATGCGGAAACTGCGATATCTTCGGTATCGTTGTTGTTTCCAGCTGAGATATGCACTTTCAGTGATAATCTTCACGATTCTGCTGTTACAAGTGTGCAGAATCACCGAAATCGCTGTTTTCGTGCTTTTGAATGCGAAAAACACGTTTTCTGGTGTTTTCAGCACTCCACAGTGCGTTTGATATGCGGAAACTACGATATCTTCGGTATCGTTGTTGTTTCCAGCTGAGATATGCATCTTCAGTGATAATCTTCATGATTCTGCTGTTACAAGTGTGCAGAATCACCGAAATCGCTGTTTTCGTGCTTTTGAATGCGAAAAACACGTTTTCTGGTGTTTTCAGCACTCCACAGTGCGTTTGATATGCGGAAACTACGATATCTTCGGTATCGTTGTTGTTTACAGCTGAGATATGCACTTTCAGTGATAATCTTCACGATTCTGCTGTTACAAGTGTGCAGAATCACCGAAATCGCTGTTTTCGTGCTTTTGAATGCGAAAAACACGTTTTCTGGTGTTTTCAGCACTCCACAGTGCGTTTGATATGCGGAAACTACGATATCTTCGGTATCGTTGTTGTTTCCAGCTGAGATATGCATTTTCAGTGATAATCTTCATCATTCTGCTGTTACAAGTGTGCAGAATCACCGAAATCGCTGTTTTCGTGCTTTTGAATGCGAAAAACACGTTTTCTGGGGTTTTCAGCTCTCCACAGTGCGTTTGATATGCGGAAACTGCGATATCTTCGGTATCGTTGTTGTTTCCAGCTGAGATATGCACTTTCAGTGATAATCTTCACGATTCTGCTGTTACAAGTGTGCAGAATCACCGAAATCGCTGTTTTCGTGCTTTTGAATGCGAAAAACACGTTTTCTGGTGTTTTCAGCACTCCACAGTGCGTTTGATATGCGGAAACTACGATATCTTCGGTATCGTTGTTGTTTCCAGCTGAGATATGCACTTTCAGTGATAATCTTCACGATTCTGCTGTTACAAGTGTGCAGAAACACCGAAATCGCTGTTTTCGTGCTTTTGAATGCGAAAAACACGTGTTCTGGTGTTTTCAGCACTCCACAGTGCGTTTGATATGCGGAAACTACGATATCTTCGGTATCGTTGTTGTTTCCAGCTGAGACATGCATTTTCAGTGATAATCTTCACGATTCTGCTGTTACAAGTGTGCAGAATCACCGAAATCGCTGTTTTCGTGCTTTTGAATGCGAAAAACACGTTTTCTGGTGTTTTCAGCACTCCACAGTGCGTTTGATATGCGGAAACTACGATATCTTCGGTATCGTTGTTGTTTCCAGCTGAGATATGCACTTTCAGTGATAATCTTCACGATTCTGCTGTTACAAGTGTGCAGAATCACCGAAATCGCTGTTTTCGTGCTTTTGAATGCGAAAAACACGTTTTCTGGTGTTTTCAGCACTCCACAGTGCGTTTGATATGCGGAAACTACGATATCTTCGGTATCGTTGTTGTTTCCAGCTGAGATATGCACTTTCAGTGATAATCTTCACGATTCTGCTGTAACAAGTGTGCAGAATCACCGAAATCGCTGTTTTCGTGCTTTTGAATGCGAAAAACACGTTTTCTGGTGTTTTCAGCACTCCACAGTGCGTTTGATATGCGGAAACTACGATATCTTCGGTATCGTTGTTGTTTCTAGCTGAGATATGCACTTTCAGTGATAATCTTCACGATTCTGCTGTTACAAGTGTGCAGAATCACCGAAATCGCTGTTTTCGTGCTTTTGAATGCGAAAAACACGTTTTCTGGTGTTTTCAGCACTCCACAGTGCGTTTGATATGCGGAAACTGCCATATCTTCGGTATCGTTGTTGTTTCCAGCTGAGATATGCACTTTCAGTGATAATCTTCACGATTCAGCTGTTACAAGTGTGCAGAATCACCGAAATCGCTGTTTTCGTGCTTTTGAATGCGAAAAACACGTGTTCTGGTGTTTTCAGCACTCCACAGTGCGTTTGATATGCGGAAACTACGATATCTTCGGTATCGTTGTTGTTTCTAGCTGAGATATGCACTTTCAGTGATAATCTTCACGATTCTGCTGTTACAAGTGTGCAGAATCACCGAAATCGCTGTTTTCGTGCTTTTGAATGCGAAAAACACGTTTTCTGGTGTTTTCAGCACTCCACAGAGCGTTTGATATGCGGAAACTGCCATATCTTCGGTATCGTTGTTGTTTCCAGCTGAGATATGCACTTTCAGTGATAATCTTCACGATTCTGCTGTTACAAGTGTGCAGAATCACCGAAATCGCTGTTTTCGTGCTTTTGAATGCGAAAAACACGTGTTCTGGTGTTTTCAGCACTCCACAGTGCGTTTGATATGCGGAAACTACGATATCTTCGGTATCGTTGTTGTTTCCAGCTGAGATATGCACTTTCAGTGATAATCTTCACGATTCTGCTGTTACAAGTGTGCAGAATCACCGAAATCGCTGTTTTCGTGCTTTTGAATGCGAAAAACACGTTTTCTGGGGTTTTCAGCACTCCACAGTGCGTTTGATATGCGGAAACTGCGATATCTTCGGTATCGTTGTTGTTTCCAGCTGAGATATGCACTTTCAGTGATAATCTTCACGATTCTGCTGTTACAAGTGTGCAGAATCACCGAAATCGCTGTTTTCGTGCTTTTGAATGCGAAAAACACGTTTTCTGGTGTTTTCAGCACTCCACAGTGCGTTTGATATGCGGAAACTACGATATCTTCGGTATCGTTGTTGTTTCCAGCTGAGATATGCATCTTCAGTGATAATCTTCATGATTCTGCTGTTACAAGTGTGCAGAATCACCGAAATCGCTGTTTTCGTGCTTTTGAATGCGAAAAACACGTTTTCTGGTGTTTTCAGCACTCCACAGTGCGTTTGATATGCGGAAACTACGATATCTTCGGTATCGTTGTTGTTTACAGCTGAGATATGCACTTTCAGTGATAATCTTCACGATTCTGCTGTTACAAGTGTGCAGAATCACCGAAATCGCTGTTTTCGTGCTTTTGAATGCGAAAAACACGTTTTCTGGTGTTTTCAGCACTCCACAGTGCGTTTGATATGCGGAAACTACGATATCTTCGGTATCGTTGTTGTTTCCAGCTGAGATATGCATTTTCAGTGATAATCTTCATCATTCTGCTGTTACAAGTGTGCAGAATCACCGAAATCGCTGTTTTCGTGCTTTTGAATGCGAAAAACACGTTTTCTGGGGTTTTCAGCTCTCCACAGTGCGTTTGATATGCGGAAACTGCGATATCTTCGGTATCGTTGTTGTTTCCAGCTGAGATATGCACTTTCAGTGATAATCTTCACGATTCTGCTGTTACAAGTGTGCAGAATCACCGAAATCGCTGTTTTCGTGCTTTTGAATGCGAAAAACACGTTTTCTGGTGTTTTCAGCACTCCACAGTGCGTTTGATATGCGGAAACTACGATATCTTCGGTATCGTTGTTGTTTCCAGCTGAGATATGCACTTTCAGTGATAATCTTCACGATTCTGCTGTTACAAGTGTGCAGAAACACCGAAATCGCTGTTTTCGTGCTTTTGAATGCGAAAAACACGTGTTCTGGTGTTTTCAGCACTCCACAGTGCGTTTGATATGCGGAAACTACGATATCTTCGGTATCGTTGTTGTTTCCAGCTGAGACATGCATTTTCAGTGATAATCTTCACGATTCTGCTGTTACAAGTGTGCAGAATCACCGAAATCGCTGTTTTCGTGCTTTTGAATGCGAAAAACACGTTTTCTGGTGTTTTCAGCACTCCACAGTGCGTTTGATATGCGGAAACTACGATATCTTCGGTATCGTTGTTGTTTCCAGCTGAGATATGCACTTTCAGTGATAATCTTCACGATTCTGCTGTTACAAGTGTGCAGAATCACCGAAATCGCTGTTTTCGTGCTTTTGAATGCGAAAAACACGTTTTCTGGTGTTTTCAGCACTCCACAGTGCGTTTGATATGCGGAAACTACGATATCTTCGGTATCGTTGTTGTTTCCAGCTGAGATATGCACTTTCAGTGATAATCTTCACGATTCTGCTGTAACAAGTGTGCAGAATCACCGAAATCGCTGTTTTCGTGCTTTTGAATGCGAAAAACACGTTTTCTGGTGTTTTCAGCACTCCACAGTGCGTTTGATATGCGGAAACTACGATATCTTCGGTATCGTTGTTGTTTCTAGCTGAGATATGCACTTTCAGTGATAATCTTCACGATTCTGCTGTTACAAGTGTGCAGAATCACCGAAATCGCTGTTTTCGTGCTTTTGAATGCGAAAAACACGTTTTCTGGTGTTTTCAGCACTCCACAGTGCGTTTGATATGCGGAAACTGCCATATCTTCGGTATCGTTGTTGTTTCCAGCTGAGATATGCACTTTCAGTGATAATCTTCACGATTCAGCTGTTACAAGTGTGCAGAATCACCGAAATCGCTGTTTTCGTGCTTTTGAATGCGAAAAACACGTGTTCTGGTGTTTTCAGCACTCCACAGTGCGTTTGATATGCGGAAACTACGATATCTTCGGTATCGTTGTTGTTTCCAGCTGAGACATGCATTTTCAGTGATAATCTTCACGATTCTGCTGTTACAAGTGTGCAGAATCACCGAAATCGCTGTTTTCGTGCTTTTGAATGCGAAAAACACGTTTTCTGGTGTTTTCAGCACTCCACAGAGCGTTTGATATGCGGAAACTACGATATCTTCGGTATCGTTGTTGTTTCTAGCTGAGATATGCACTTTCAGTGATAATCTTCACGATTCTGCTGTTACAAGTGTGCAGAATCACCGAAATCGCTGTTTTCGTGCTTTTGAATGCGAAAAACACGATATCTGGTGTTTTCACCACTCCACAGTGCGTTTGATATGCAGAACCGGCGATATCTTGATTTTCGTGGTGTTTCCACCTGAGATATGCATTTTCTGCGATTATCTTGGTGAGTCTTCTGTCAGAAGTATGCAGAATCATCTAGATCGCTCTTTTCGAGCTATTTAATGCGAGAAACACGTTTTCTGGTGTTTTCAGCACTCCACAGTGCGTTTGATATGCAGAACCGGCGACATCTTGAATTTCGTCGGGTTTCAAGCTGAGATATGCATTTTCTACGATAATCTTGGTGAGTCTTCTGTCAGAAGTATGCAGAATCATCTAAATCGCTCTTTTCGAGCTATTTAATGCGAGAAACACGTTTTCTGGTGTATTCACCAATCCACAGTGCGTTTGACATGCAGAACCGGCGAAATCTTGCTTTCCGTGGGTTTTCAAGCTGAGATATGCATTTTCTGCGATAATCTTGGTGAGACTTCTGTCAGAAGTATGCAGAATCATCTAAATCGCTCTTTTCGAGCTATTTAATGCGAGAAACACGTTTTCTGGTGTATTCACCAATCCACAGTGCGTTTGACATGCAGAACCGGCGAAATCTTGCTTTTCGTGGGTTTTCAAGCTGAGATATGCATTTTCTGCGATAATCTTAGTGAGACTTCTGTCAGAAGTATGCAGAATCATCTAAATCGCTCTTTTCGAGCTATTTAATGCGAGAAACACGTTTTCTGGTGTATTCACTACTCCACAGTGCGTTTGATTTGCAGTACCGGCGACATCTTGATTTTCGTGAGGTTTCAAGCTGAGATATGCATTTTCTGCGATAATCTTGGTGAGACTTCTGTCAGAAGTATGCAGAATCATCGGGATCGCTCTTTTCGAGCTATTTAATGCGAGAAACACGTTGTCTGGTCGTTTTCACGACTCCACAGTGCGTTTGATATGCAGAACCGGCGACATCTTGATTTTCGTGAGATTTCAACCTGAGATATGCATTTTCGTCGATAATCTTGGTGAGACTTCTGTCAGAAGTATGCAGAATCTTCGAGAACGCTCTTTTCGAGCTACATAATGCGAGAAACACGTTTTCTGGTGTTTTCACCACTCCACAGTACGTTTGATGTGCAGAACCGGAGATAACTTGGTTTTCGTGAGGTTTCAAGCTGAGATATGCATTTTCTGCGATTATCTTGGTGAGACTTCTGTCAGAAGTATGCATAATCATCGGGATCGCACTTCTCGAGCTATTTAATGCGAGAAACACGTTATCTGGTTGTTTTCACCACTCCACAGTGCGTTTGATTTGCAGAACCGGCGACATCTTGATTTTCGTGAGGTTTCAAGCTGAGATATGCATTTTCTGCGATAATCTTGGTGAGACTTCTGTCAGAAGTATGCAGAATCATCGGGATCGCTCTTTTCGAGCTATTTAATGCGAGAAACACGTTGTCTGGTTGTTTTCACGACTCCACAGTGCGTTTGATATGCAGAACCGGCGATATCTTAATTTTCGTGATGTTTTCCAGCTGAGATATGGATTTTCTGCGATAATCTTGGTGAGACTTCAGTCAGAGGTATGCAGAATCATCTAGATCGCTCTTTTCAAGCTATTTAATGCGAAAAAACAAGTTTTCTAGTGTTTTCAACATTCCACAGTGCGTTTGATATGCAGAACCGGCGACATCTTGGATTTCGTCGGGTTTCAAGCTGAGATATGCATTTTCTACGATAATCTTGGTGAGACTTCTGTCAGAAGTATGCAGAATCTTCGAGATCGCTCTTTTCGAGCTACTTAATGCGAGAAACACGATATCTGGTGTTTTCACCACTCCACAGTGCGTTTGATATGCAGAACCGGCGATATCTTGATTTTCGTGGTGTTTCCAGCTGAGATATGCATTTTCTGCGATAATCTTGGTGAGTCTTCTGTCAGTAGTATGCAGAATCATCGGGACCCCTCTTTTCGAGCTATTTAATGCGAGAAACACGTTATCTGTTGTTTTCACCACTCCGCAGTGCGTTTGATATGCAGAACCGGCGACATCTTGATTTTCGTGAGATTTCAACCTGAGATATGCATTTTCTACGATAATCTTGGTGAGACTTCCGTCAGAAGTATGCAGAATCTTCGAGATCGCTCTTTTCGAGCTATTTAATGCGAGAAACACGTTGTCTGGTTGTTTTCACGACTCCACAGTGCTTTTGATATGCAGAACCGGCGACATCTTAATTTTCGTGATGTTTCAAGCTGAGATATGGATTTTCTGCGATAACCTTGTTGAGACTTCAGTCAGAGGTATGCAGAATCATCTAGATCGCTCTTTTCAAGCTATTTAATGCGAAAAAACAAGTTTTCTAGTGTTTTCAACATTCCACAGTGCGTTTGATATGCAGAACCGGCGACATCTTGGATTTCGTCGGGTTTCAAGCTGAGATATGCATTTTCTACGATAATCTTGGTGAGACTTCTGTCAGAAGTATGCAGAATCTTCGAGATCGCTCTTTTCGAGCTACTTAATGCGAGAAACACGATATCTGATGTTTTCAACACTCCACAGTGCGTTTGATATGAAGAACCGTCGATATCTTGATTTTCGTGGTGTTTCCAGCTGAGATATGCATTTTCTGCGATAATCTTGGTGAGTCTTCTGTCAGTAGTATGCAGAATCATCGGGACCCCTGTTTTCGAGCTATTTAATGCGAGAAACACGTTATCTGTTGTTTTCACCACTCCGCAGTGCGTTTGATATGCAGAACCGGCGTCATCTTGATTTTCGTGAGATTTCAACCTGAGATATGCATTTTCTACTATAATCTTGGTGAGACTTCCGTCAGAAGTATGCAGAATCATCGGGACCCCTCTTTTCGAGCTATTTAATGCGAGAAACACGTTATCTGTTGTTTTCACCACTCCGCAGTGCGTTTGATATGCAGAACCGGCGTCATCTTGATTTTCGTGAGGTTTCAAGCTGAGATATGGATTTTCTGCGATAATCTTGGTGAGACTTCAGTCAGAAGTATACAGAATCATCTAGATCGCACTTTTCAAGCTATTTAATGCGAAAAAACAAATTTTCTGGTGTTTTCAACATTCCACAGTGCGTTTTATATGCAGAACCGGCGATATGTTGATTTTCGTGGTGTTTCCAGCTGAGATATGCATTTTCTGCGATGATCTTGGTGAGTCTTCTGTCAGAAGTATGCAGAGTCATCGAGATCCCTTTTTTCGAGCTACTTATTGCTCGAAACACGATATCTGGTGTTTTCAACACTCCACAGTGCGTTTGATATGCAGAACCGGCAACATCTTGATTTTCGTGAGGTTTCAAGCTGAGATATGCATTTTCTGACATAATATTGGTGAGACTTCAGTCAGAAGTATGCAGAATCATCTAGATCGCTCGTTTCGAGCTATTTAATGCGAAAAAACAAGTTTTCTGGTGTTTTCAACATTCCACAGTGCGTTTGATATGCAGAACCGGCGATATCTTGATTTTCGTGGTGTTTCCAGCTGAGATATGCATTTTCTGCGATAATCTTTGTAAGTCTTCTGTCAGAAGTATGTAGAACCATCTGGATCGCTCTTTTCGAGCTATTTAATGCGAGAAACACGTTTTCTGGTGTATTCACCACTCCACAGTACGTTTGACATGCAGAACCAGAGATATCTTTGTTTCGCTCGGGTTTCAAGCTGAGATTTGGTATTTTCTACGAGAATCTTGGAGAGACTTCTGTCAGAAGTATGCAGAATCTTCGAGAACGCTCTTTTCGAGCTACATAATGCGAGAAACACGTTATCTGGTGTTTTCACCACTCCACAGTGCGTTTGATATGCAGAACCGGCGACATCTTGGCTTTCGTCGGGCATCAAGCTGAGATATGCATTTTCAACGATAATCTTGGTGAGACTTCTGTCAGAAGTATGCAGAATCATCGGGATCGCTCTTTTCGAGCTATTTAATGCGAGAAACACGTTGTCTGGATGTTTACACGACTCCACAGTGCGTTTGATATGCAGAAACTGCGACATCTTGGATTTCGTCGGGGTTCAAACTGAGATATGCATTTTCTGCGATAATCTTGGTGAGTCTTCTGTCAGAAGTATGTAGAATCATCTAGATCGCTCTTTTCGAGCTATTTAATGCGAGAAACACGTTTTCTGGTGTATTCACCACTCCACAGTACGTTTGACATGCAGAACCGGAGATATCTTTGTTTCGGTCGGGTTTCAAGTTGAGATATGCATTTTCTTCGATAATCTTGGTGAGACTTCTGTCAGAAGTATGCAGAATCTTCGAGAACGCTCTTTTCGAGCTACATAATGCGAGAAACACGTTATCTGGTGTTTTCACCACTCCACAGTGCGTTTGATATGCAGAAACAGCGACATCTTGGCTTTCGTCGGGTATCAAGCTGAGATGTGCATTTTCAACGATAATCATGGTGAGACTTCTGTCAGAAGTATGCAGAATCTTCGAGATCGCTCTTTTCGAGCTACTTAATGCGAGAAACACGATATCTGGTGTTTTCACCACTCCACAGTGCGTTTGATATGCAGAACCGGCGATATCTTGATTTTCGTGGTGTTTCCAGCTGAGATATGCATTTTCTGCGATAATCTTGGTGAGTCTTCTGTCAGAAGTATGCAGAATCATCTAGATCGCTCTTTTCGAGCTATTTAATGCGAGAAACACGTTTTCTGGTGTATTCACCACTCCACAGTGCGTTTGATATGCAGAACCGGCGACATCTTGAATTTCGTCGGGTTTCAAGCTGAGATATGCATTTTCTACGATAATCTTGGTGAGTCTTCTGTCAGAAGTATGCAGAATCATCTAAATCGCTCTTTTCGAGCTATTTAATGCGAGAAACACGTTTTCTGGTGTATTCACCTATCCACAGTGCGTTTGACATGCAGAACCGGCGAAATCTTGCTTTTCGTGGGTTTTCAAGCTGAGATATGCATTTTCTGCGATAATCTTGGTGAGACTTCTGTCAGAAGTATGCAGAATCATCTAAATCGCTCTTTTCGAGCTATTTAATGCGAGAAACACGTTTTCTGGTGTATTCACCAATCCACAGTGCGTTTGACATGCAGAACCGGCGAAATCTTGCTTTTCGTGGGTTTTCAAGCTGAGATATGCATTTTCTGCGATAATCTTAGTGAGACTTCTGTCAGAAGTATGCAGAATCATCTAAATCGCTCTTTTCGAGCTATTTAATGCGAGAAACACGTTTTCTGGTGTATTCACTACTCCACAGTGCGTTTGATTTGCAGTACCGGCGACATCTTGATTTTCGTGAGGTTTCAAGCTGAGATATGCATTTTCTGCGATAATCTTGGTGAGACTTCTGTCAGAAGTATGCAGAATCATCGGGATCGCTCTTTTCGAGCTATTTAATGCGAGAAACACGTTGTCTGGTTGTTTTCACGACTCCACAGTGCGTTTGATATGCAGAACCGGCGACATCTTGATTTTCGTGAGATTTCAACCTGAGATATGCATTTTCGTCGATAATCTTGGTGAGACTTCTGTCAGAAGTATGCAGAATCATCGGGATCGCTCTTTTCGAGCTATTTAATGCGAGAAACACGTTGTCTGGTTGTTTTCACGACTCCACAGTGCGTTTGATATGCAGAACCGGCGACATCTTAATTTTCGTGATGTTTCAAGCTGAGATATGGATTTTCTGCGATAATCTTGGTGACACTTCAGTCAGAAGTATGCAGAATCACCTAGATCGCTCTTTTCAAGCTATTTACTGCGAAAAAACAAGTTTTCTAGTGTTTTCAACATTCCCCAGTGCGTTTGATATGCAGAACCGGCGACATCTTGGATTTCGTCGGGTTTCAAGCTGAGATATGCATTTTCTACGATAATCTTGGTGAGACTTCTGTCAGAAGTATGCAGAATCTTCGAGATCGCTCTTTTCGAGCTACTTAATGCGAGAAACACGATATCTGGTGTTTTCACCACTCCACAGTGCGTTTGATATGCAGAACCGGCGATATCTTGATTTTCGTGGTGTTTCCAGCTGAGATATGCATTTTCTGCGATAATCTTGGTGAGTCTTCTGTCAGTAGTATGCAGAATCATCGGGACCCCTCTTTTCGAGCTATTTAATGCGAGAAACACGTTATCTGTTGTTTTCACCACTCCGCAGTGCGTTTGATATGCAGAACCGGCGACATCTTGATTTTCGTGAGATTTCAACCTGAGATATGCATTTTCTACGATAATCTTGGTGAGACTTCCGTCAGAAGTATGCAGAATCTTCGAGATCGCTCTTTTCGAGCTATTTAATGCGAGAAACACGTTGTCTGGTTGTTTTCACGACTCCACAGTGCTTTTGATATGCAGAACCGGCGACATCTTAATTTTCGTGATGTTTCAAGCTGAGATATGGATTTTCTGCGATAACCTTGGTGAGACTTCAGTCAGAGGTATGCAGAATCATCTAGATCGCTCTTTTCAAGCTATTTAATGCGAAAAAACAAGTTTTCTAGTGTTTTCACGACACCACAGTGCGTTTGATATCCAGAACCGGCGACATCTAGATTTTCGTGAGATTTCAACCTGAGATATGCATTTTCGTCGATAATCTAGGTGAGTCTTCTGTCAGTAGTATGCAGAATCATCGGGACCCCTCTTTTCGAGCTATTTAATGCGAGAAACACGTTGTCTGGTTGTTTTCACGACTCCACAGTGCGTTTGATATGCAGAACCGGCGACATCTTAATTTTCGTGATGTTTCAAGCTGAGATATGGATTTTCTGCGGTAACCTTGGTGAGACTTCAGTCAGAGGTATGCAGAATCATCTAGATCGCTCTTTTCAAGCTATTTAATGCGAAAAAACAAGTTTTCTAGTGTTTTCAACATTCCACAGTGCGTTTGATATGCAGAACCGGCGACATCTTGGATTTCGTCGGGTTTCAAGCTGAGATATGCATTTTCTACGATAATCTTGGTGAGACTTCTGTCAGAAGTATGCAGAATCTTCGAGATCGCTCTTTTCGAGCTACTTAATGCGAGAAACACGATATCTGGTGTTTTCACCACTCCACAGTGCGTTTGATATGCAGAACCGGCGATATCTTGATTTTCGTGGTGTTTCCAGCTGAGATATGCATTTTCTGCGATAATCTTGGTGTGTCTTCTGTCAGTAGTATGCAGAAACATCGGGACCCCTCTTTTCGAGCTATTTAATGCGAGAAACACGTTATCTGTTGTTTTCACCACTCCGCAGTGCGTTTGATATGCAGAACCGGCGACATCTTGATTTTCGTGAGATTTCAACCTGAGATATGCATTTTCTACGATAATCTTGGTGAGACTTCCGTCAGAAGTATGCAGAATCTTCGAGATCGCTCTTTTCGAGCTATTTAATGCGAGAAACACGTTGTCTGGTTGTTTTCACGACTCCACAGTGCGTTTGATATGCAGATCCGGCGACATCTTAATTTTCGTAATGTTTCAAGCTGAGATATGGATTTTCTGCGATAACCTTGGTGAGACTTCAGTCAGAGGTATGCAGAATCATCTAGATCGCTCTTTTCAAGCTATTTAATGCGAAAAAACAAGTTTTCTAGTGTTTTCAACATTCCACAGTGCGTTTGATATGCAGAACCGGCGACATCTTGGATTTCGTCGGGTTTCAAGCTGAGATATGCATTTTCTACGATAATCTTGGTGAGACTTCTGTCAGAAGTATGCAGAATCTTCGAGAACGCTCTTTTCGAGCTACTTATTGCGCGAAACACGATATCTGCTGTTTTCACCACTCCACAGTGCGTTTGATATAGAGAACCGGCGACATCTTGGATTTCGTCGGGGTTCATACTGAGATATGCATTCTCTGCGATAATCTTGGTGAGTCTTCTGTCAGAAGTATGCAGAATCATCGGGATCGCTCTTTTCGAGCTATTTAATGCGAGAAACACGTTGTCTGGTTGTTTTCACGACTCCACAGTGCGTTTGATATGCAGAACCGGCGACATCTTAATTTTCGTGATGTTTCAAGCTGAGATATGGATTTTCTGCGATAATCTTGGTGAGACTTCAGTCAGAGGTATGCAGAATCATCTAGATCGCTCTTTTCAAGCTATTTAATGCGAAAAAACAATTTTTCTGGTGTTTTCAACATTCCACAGTGCGTTGGATATGCAGAACCGGCGACATCTTGGATTTCGTCGGGTTTCAAGCTGAGATATGCATTTTCTACGATAATCTTGGTGAGACTTCTGTCAGAAGTATGCAGAATCTTCGAGATCGCTCTTTTCGAGCTATTTAATGCGAGAAACATGTTATCTGGTGTTTTCATCACTCCACAGGGCGTTTGATATGCAGAACCGGCGATATCTTGGTTTTCGTGGGGTTTCCAGCTGAGATATGCATTTTCTGCGATAATCTTGGTGAGACTTTAGTCAGAAGTATGCAGAATCATCCAGATCGCTCGTTTCGAGCTATTTAATGCGAAAAAACAAGTTTTCTGGTGTTTTGACCACTCCACAGTCCGTATGATATGTAGAGCCGCCGATAACTTGGTCTTCGCGGGGTTTCCAGCTGAAATATGCATTTTCTGCGATAATCTTGGTGTTTCATCTATGAGAAGTATGCAGAATGATCGAGAACGCTCTTTTCGAGCTATTTAATGAGAGAAACACGTTAACTGGTGTATTGACCACTCCACAGTGCGTTTGATATGCAGAACCGGCGCCATCTTGATTTTCGTGAGGTTTCAAGCTGAGATATGCATTTTCTGCGATAATATTGGTGAGACTTCAGTCAGAAGTATACAGAATCTTCGAGATCGCTCGTTTCGAGCTACTTAATGCGAGAAACACGTTTTCTGGTGTATTCGCCACTCCACAGTACGTTTGACATGCAGAACCGGCGACATCTTAATTTTCGTGATGTTTCAACCTGAGATATGCATTTTCGTCGATAATCTAGGTGAGTCTTCTGTCAGTAGTATGCAGAATCATCGGGACCGCTCTTTTCGAGCTATTTAATGCGAGAAACACGTTATCTGTTGTTTTCACCACTCCGCAGTGCGTTTGATATGCAGAACCGGCGACATCTTGATTTTCGTGAGATTTCAACCTGAGATATGCATTTTCTACGATAATCTTGGTGAGACTTCCGTCAGAAGTATGCAGAATCTTCGAGATCGCTCTTTTCGAGCTATTTAATGCGAGAAACACGTTATCTGGTGTTTTCACGACACCACAGTGCGTTTGATATCCAGAACAGGCGACATCTTGAATTTCGTGAGATTTCAACCTGAGATATGCATTTTCGTCGATAATCTTGGTGAGACTTCTGTCAGAAGTATGCAGAATCTTCGAGAACGCTCTTTTCGAGCTACATAATGCGAGAAACACGTTATCTGGTGTTTTCACCACTCCACAGTGCGTTTGATATGCAGATCCAGCGACATCTTGGATTTCGTCTGGTTTCAAGCTGAGATATGCATTTTCTACGATAATCTTGGTGAGACTTCTGTCAGAAGTATGCAGAATCTTCGAGATCGCTCTTTTCGAGCTACTTAATGCGAGAAACACGATATCTGGTGTTTTCACCACTCCACAGTGCGTTTGATATGCAGAACCGGCGATATCTTGATTTTCGTGGTGTTTCCAGCTGAGATATGCATTTTCTGCGATAATCTTGGTGAGTCTTCTGTCAGAAGTATGCAGAATCATCTAGATCGCTTATTTCGAGCTATTCAATGCGAGAAACACGTTTTCTGGTGTATTCACCACTCCACAGTGCGTTTGATATGCAGAACCGGCGACATCTTGGATTTCGTCGGGGTTCATACTGAGATATGCATTTTCTACGATAATCTTGGTGAGACTTCTGTCAGAAGTATGCAGAATCATCGAGATCGCTCTTTTCGAGCTATTTAATGCGAGAAACTCGTTTTCTGGTGTATTCACCACTCCACAGTACGTTTGACATGCAGAACCGGCGGAATCTTGCTTTTCGTGGGTTTTCAAGCTGAGATATGCTTTTTCTGCGATTATCTTGGTGAGACTTCTGTCAGAAGTATGCATAATCATCGGGATCGCTCTTTTCGAGCTATTTAATGCGAGAAACACGTTGTCTGGTTGTTTTCACGACTCCACAGTGCGTTTGATATGCAGAACCGGCGACATTTTTATTTTCGTGATGTTTTCCAGCTGAGATATGGATTTTCTGCGATAATCTTGGTGAGACTTTAGTCAGAAGTATGCAGAATCATCTAGATCGCTCGTTTCGAGCTATTTAATGCGAAAAAACAAGTTTTCTGTTGTTTTGACCACTCCACAGTGCGTATGATATGTAGAGCCGCCGATAACTTGGTCTTCGCGGGGTTTCCAGCTGAAATATGCATTTTCTGCGATGATCTTGGTGTTTCATCTTTGAGAAGTATGCAGAATGATCGAGAACGCCCTTTTCGAGTTAGTTAATGCGAGAAACACGTTTTCTGGTGTTTTCAACATTCCACAGTGCGTCTGATATGCAGAACCGACGATATCGTGGTTTTCGTGGTGTTTCCAGCTGAGATATGCATTTTCTGCGATAATCTTGGTGTGTCTTCTGTCAGCAGTATGCAGAATCATCTAGATCACTCTTTTCGAGCTACTTAATGCGAGAACCACGTTATCTGGTATATTGACCACTCCCCAGTGCGTTTGATATGCAGAACCGGCGACATCTTGGTTTTCGTGGGGTTTCCAGCTGAAATATGCATTTTCAACGATAATCTTGGTGAGATTTCAGTCAGAAGTATACAGAATCTTCTAGATCGCTCTTTTCGAGCTATTTAATGCGAGAAACACCTTATGTGGTGATTTCACCACTCCACAGTGCGTTTGATATGCAGAACCGACGGCATCTTGATTTTCGTGAGGTTTCAAGCTGAGATATGCATTTTCTGCGATAATCTTGGTGAGACTTCTGTCAGAAGTATGCAGAATCATCGGGATCGCTCTTTTCGAGCTATGTAATGCGAGAAACACGTTGTCTGGTTGTTTTCACGACTCCACAGTGCGTTTTATATGCAGAACCGGCGACATCTTGGTTTTCGTGGGGTTTCCAGCTGAGATATGCATTTTCTGCGATAATCTTTGTGAGACTTCTGTCAGAAGCATGCAGAATCATCGGGATCGCTCTTTTCGAGCTATTTAATGCGAGAAACACCTTATGTGGTGATTTCACCACTCCACAGTGCGTTTGATATGCAGAACCGACGACATCTTGACTTTCGTCGGGTATCAAGCTGAGATATGCATTTTCTGCGATAATCTTGGTGTTTCATCTATGAGAAGTATGCAGAATCATCGTGAACGCTCTTTTCGAGCTAGTTAATGCGAGAAACACGTTTTCTGGTGTTTTCACCACTCCACAGTGCGTCTGATATGCAGAACCGGCGACATCTTGGATTTCGTCGGGTTTCAAGCTGAAATATGCATTTTCTGCGATAATATTGGTAAGACTTCAGTCAGAAGTATGCGGAAACATCGAGATCGCTCTTTTCGAGCTATTTAATGCAAGAAACACGTTATCTGGTGTATTGACCACTCCACAGTGCGTTTGATATGCAGAACCGGCGACATCTAGATTTTAGTGAGATTTCAACCTGAGATATGCATTTTCGTCGATAATCTAGGTGAGTCTTCTGTCAGTAGTATGCAGAATCATCGGGACCCCTCTTTTCGAGCTATTTAATGCGAGAAACACGTTATCTGTTGTTTTCACCACTCCGCAGTGCGTTTGATATGCAGAACCGGCGACATCTTGATTTTCGTGAGATTTCAACCTGAGATATGCATTTTCTACGATAATCTTGGTGAGACTTCCGTCAGAAGTATGCAGAATCTTCGAGATCGCTCTTTTCGAGCTATTTAATGCGAGAAACACGTTATCTGGTGTTTCCACGACACCACAGTGCGTTTGATATCCAGAACAGGCGACATCTTGAATTTCGTGAGATTTCAACCTGAGATATGCGTTTTCGTCGATAATCTTGGTGAGACTTCTGTCAGAAGTATGCAGAATCTTCGAGAACGCTCTTTTCGAGCTACATAATGCGAGAAACACGTTATCTGGTGTTTTCACCACTCCACAGTACGTTTGACATGCAGAACCGGCGACATCTTGCTTTTCGTGGGTTTTCAAGCTGAGATATGCTTTTTCTGCGATAATCATGGTGAGACTTCTGTCAGAAGTATGCAGAATCTTCGAGATCGCTCTTTTCGAGCTACTTAATGCGAGAAACACGATATCTGGTGTTTTCACCACTCCACAGTGCGTTTGATATGCAGAACAGGCGACATCTTGAATTTCGTGAGATTTCAACCTGAGATATGCATTTTCGTCGATAATCTTGGTGAGACTTCTGTCAGAAGTATGCAGAATCTTCGAGAACGCTCTTTTCGAGCTACATAATGCGAGAAACACGTTATCTGGTGTATTCACCACTCCACAGTGCGTTTGATATGCAGAACCGGCGGCATCTTGGATTTCGTCGGGGTTCATACTGAGATATGCATTTTCTACGATAATCTTGGTGAGACTTCTGTCAGATGTATGCAGAATCATCGAGATCGCTCTTTTCGAGCTATTTAATGCGAGAAACTCGTTTTCTGGTGTATTCACCACTCCACAGTACGTTTGACATGCAGAACCGGCGACATCTTGCTTTTCGTGGGTTTTCAAGCTGAGATATGCTTTTTCTGCGATAATCATGGTGAGACTTCTGTCAGAAGTATGCAGAATCTTCGAGAACGCTGTTTTCGAGCTACATAATGCGAGAAACACGTTATCTGGTGTTTTCACCACTCCACAGTGCGTTTGATATGCAGAACCAGCGACATCTTGGCTTTCGTCGGGTATCAAGCTGAGATATGCATTTTCAACGATAATATTGGTGAGACTTCTGTCAGAAGTATGCAGAATCATCGGGATCGCTCTTTTCGAGCTATTTAATGCGAGAAACACGTTGTCTGGTTGTTTTCACGACTCCACAGTGCGTTTGATATGCAGAACCGGCGACATCTTAATTTTCGTGATGTTTCAAGCTGAGATATGCATTTTCTGCGATAAGCTTGGTGAGACATTTGTCCGAAGTATGCAGAAACATCGGGAGCGCTCTTTTCGAGCTATTTAATGCGAGAAAGACGTGTTCTGGGGCTTTCAAAACACCACAGTTCGTTGGATATGCAGAACAGGTGATATCTTGGGTTTCGAGGGGTTTCAAGCTGAGGTATGGATTTTCTGCGATAAACTTGGTGAGACTTCAGTCAGAAGTATGCAGAATCATCTAGTTCGCTCGTTTCGAGCTATTTAATGTGAGAAACACGTTATCTGGTTGCTTTCACCACTCCACAGTGCGTTTGATATGCAGAACCGGCGACATCTTGATTTTCGTGAGGTTTCAAGCTGAGATATGCATTTTCTGCGATAATATTGGTGAGACATTTGTCCGAAGTATGCAGAAACATCGGGAGCGCTCTTTTCGAGCTACTTAATGCGCGAAATACGTGTTCTGGGGCTTTCAAAACACCACAGTTCGTTGGATATGCAGAACCGGCGACATCTTTTTTTTCGACGGGTTTCAAGCTGAGATATGAATTTTCTGCGATAATATTGGTGAGACTTCAGTCAGAAGTATGCACAATGATCTAGTTCGCTCGTTTCGAGCTATTTAATGCGAGAAACACGTTATCTGGTTGCTTTCACCACTCCACAGTGCGATTGATATGCAGAACCGGCGACATCTTGATTTTCGTGAGGTTTCAAGCTGAGATATGCATTATCTGCGATAATCTTGGTGAGACTTTTGTCCGAAGTGTGCAGAATCATCGAGATCGCACTTTTCAAGCTATTTAATGCGAGAAACACGTGTTCTGGGGCTTTCAAAACACCACAGTTCGTTGGATATGCAGAACAGGTGATATCTTGGGTTTGGAGGGGTTTCAAGCTGAGATATGGATTTTCTGCGATAAGCTTGGTGAGACTTCTGTCCGAAGTATGCAGAACCATCTAGATCGCTCTTTTCGAGCTACTTAATGCGAGAAACACGTTTTCTGGTGTATTCACCACTCCACAGTACGTTTGACATGCAGAAACGGAGATACCTTGATTTCGGTCGGGTTTCAAGCTGAGATATGCATTTTCTGCGATAATATTGGTGAGACTTCAGTTAGAAGTATGCAGAATCATCGAGATCGCTCGTTTCGAGCTATTTAATGCGAGAAACACGTTATCTGGTGCTTTCACCACTCCACAGTGCGCATGATATGCAGAACCGGAGATATCTTGGTTTTCGTAGGGTTTCAAGCTGAGATATGCATTATCTGCGATAATCTTGGTGAGACTTCTGTCCGAAGTGTGCAGAATCATCGAGATCGCACTTTTCAAGCTATTTAATGCGAGAAACACGTTTTCTGGGGCTTTCACCACACCACGGTTCGTTGGATATGCAGAACAGGTGATATCTTGGGTTTGGAGGGGTTTCAAGCTGAGATATGGATTTTCTGCGATAAGCTTGGTGAGACTTCTGTCCGAAGTATGCAGAATCATCGACATCGCTCTTTTCGAGCTATTTAATGCGAGAAACACGTTATCTGGTGTTTTCATCACTCCACAGGGCGTTTGATATGCAGAACCGGCGATATCTTGGTTTTCGTGGGGTTTCCATCTGAGATATGCATTTTCTGCGATAATCTTGGGGCGACTTCTGTCCGAAGTATGCTTAATCATCGAGACCGCTCGTTTCGACCTATTTAATGCGAGAAACACGTTTTCTGGGGTTTTCACCACACCACAGTTCGTTGGATGTGCAGAACCGGAGATATCTTGGTTTTCGTGGGGTCTCAAGCTGAGATATGCATTTTCTGCGATAATCTTGGTGAGACTTCAGTCAGAAGTATGCAGAATCATCGAGATCGCTCTATTCGAGCTCTTTAATGCGAGAAACACGTTATCTAGTTGTTTTCACCACTCCACAGTGCGTTTGATATGCAGAACCGGCGACATCTTTGCTTTCGTCGTGTATCAAGCTGAGATATGCATTTTCTGCGATAATCTTGGTGAGACTTCAGTCAGAAGTACGCAGTATCATTTAGACCGCTCGTTTCGAGCTGCTTAATGCGTGAAACACGTTTTCTGGTGTTTTCACCAATCCACAGTGCGTTTGATATGCAGAACCGGCGACATCTTGGATTTCGTCGGGGTTCACGCTGAGATATGCATTTTCTGCGATAATCTTGGTGAGACTTCTGTCCGAAGTATGCAGAATCATCGAGATCGCTCTTTTCGAGCTATTTAATGCGAGAAACACGTTATCTGGTTGCTTTCACCACTCCACAGTGCGATTGATATGCAGAACCGGCGACATCTTGATTTTCGTGAGGTTTCAAGCTGAGATATGCATTATCTGCGATAATCTTGGTGAGACTTCTGTCCGAAGTGTGCAGAATCATCGAGATCGCACTTTTCAAGCTATTTAATGCGAGAAACACGTGTTCTGGGGCTTTCAAAACACCACAGTTCGTTGGATATGCAGAACAGGTGATATCTTGGGTTTGGAGGGGTTTCAAGCTGAGACATGGATTTTCGGCGATAAGCTTGGTGAGACTTCTGTCCGAAGTATGCAGAACCATCTAGATCGCTCTTTTCGAGCTATTTAATGCGAGAAACTCGTTTTCTGGTGTATTCACCACTCCACAGTACGTTTGACATGCAGAACCGGCGGAATCTTGCTTTTCGTGGGTTTTCAAGCTGAGATATGCTTTTTCTGCGATAATCATGGTGAGACTTCTGTCAGAAGTATGCAGAATCTTCGAGGACGCTGTTTTCGAGCTACATAATGCGAGAAACACGTTATCTGGTGTTTTCACCACTCCACAGTGCGTTTGATTTGCAGAACCGGCGACATCTTGATTTTCGTGAGGTTTCAAGCTGAGATATGCATTTTCTGCGATAATCTTGGTGAGACTTCTGTCAGAAGTATGCAGAATCATCGGGATCGCTCTTTTCGAGCTATTTAATGCGAGAAACACGTTGTCTGGTTGTTTTCACGACTCCACAGTGCGTTTTATATGCAGAACCGGCGACATCTTAATTTTCGTGATGTTTCAAGATGAGATATGGATTTTCTGCGATAATCTTGGTGAGACTTCTGTCCGAAGTATGCAGAATCATCGAGATCGCTCTTTTCGAGCTATTTAATGCGAGAAACACGTTATCTGGTTGCTTTCACCACTCCACAGTGCGATTGATATGCAGAACCGGCGACATCTTGATTTTCGTGAGGTTTCAAGCTGAGATATGCATTTTCTGCGATAAGCTTGGTGAGACTTCTGTCCGAAGTATGCAGAACCATCTAGATCGCTCTTTTCGAGCTACTTAATGCGAGAAACACGTTTTCTGGTGTATTCACCACTCCACAGTACGTTTGACATGCAGAAACGGAGATACCTTGATTTCGGTCGGGTTTCAAGCTGAGATATGCATTTTCTGCGATAATATTGGTGAGACTTCAGTTAGAAGTATGCAGAATCATCGAGATCGCTCGTTTCGAGCTATTTAATGCGAGAAACACGTTATCTGGTGCTTTCACCACTCCACAGTGCGCATGATATGCAGAACCGGAGATATCTTGGTTTTCGTAGGGTTTCAAGCTGAGATATGCATTATCTGCGATAATCTTGGTGAGACTTCTGTCCGAAGTGTGCAGAATCATCGAGATCGCACTTTTCAAGCTATTTAATGCGAGAAACACGTTTTCTGGGGCTTTCACCACACCACGGTTCGTTGTATATGCAGAACAGGTGATATCTTGGGTTTGGAGGGGTTTCAAGCTGAGATATGGATTTTCTGCGATAAGCTTGGTGAGACTTCTGTCCGAAGTATGCAGTATCATCGACATCGCTCTTTTCGAGCTATTTAATGCGAGAAACTCGTTATCTGGTGTTTTCACCACTCCACAGTGCGTTTGATATGCAGTACCAGCGATATCTTGGTTTTCGTGGGGTTTCAAGTTGAGAAATGAATTTTTTAGGATAATCTTGGTGAGACTTCTGTCCGAAGTATGCAGAATTATCGAGATCGCTCTATTCGAGCTATTTAATGCGAGAAACACGTTTTCTGGTGTATTCGCCACTCCACAGTGCGTTTGATATGCAGAACCAGCGATATCTTGGCTTTCGTGGGGTTTCAAGGTGAGATATGCATTTTCTGCGATAAGCTTGGTGAGACATTTGTCCGAAGTATGCAGAAACATCGGGAGCGCTCTTTTCGAGCTATTTAATGCGAGAAACACGTTTTCAGGTTTTTTCACCACTCCACAGTTCTTTGGATATGTAGAACAGGAGATATCTTGGTTTGCGTGGGTTTTCAAGCAGAGATATGCATTTTCTGAGATAACCTTTGTGAGACTTCTGTTAGAAGTATGCAGAATCATCGAGATCGCTCTTTTCGAGTTATTTAATGCGAGAAACACGTTATCTGGTGTTTTCACCACTCCACAGTGCGCATGATATGCAGAACCGGAGATATCTTGGTTTTCGTAGGGTTTCAAGCTGAGATATGCATTATCTGCGATAATCTTGGTGAGACTTCTGTCCGAAGTGTGCAGAATCATCGAGATCGCACTTTTCATGCTATTTAATGCGAGAAACACGTTTTCTGGGGCTTTCACCACACCACAATTCGTTGGATATGCAGAACAGGTGATATCTTGGGTTTGGAGGGGTTTCAAGCTGAGATATGGATTTTCTGCGATAAACTTGGTGAGACTTCTTTCCGAAGTATGCAGAATCATCGACATCGCTCTTTTCGAGCTATTTAATGCGAGAAACACGTTATCTGGTGTTTTCACCACTCCACAGTGCGTTTGATATGCAGTACCAGCGATATCTTGGTTTTCGTGGGGTTTCAAGCTGAGAAATGAATTTTTTAGGATAATCTTGGTGAGACTTCTGTCCGAAGTATGCAGAATCATCGAGATCGCTCTATTCGAGCTATTTAATGCGACAAAACGTTGTCCGGTGATTTCACCACTCCACAGTGCGTATGATATGCAGAACCGACGATATCTTGGTTTTCGTGGGGTTTCAAGCTGAGATATGCATTTTCTGCGATAATCTTTGTGCGACTTCTGTCAGAAGTATGCAGAATCATCGAGATCGCTCTTTTCGAGCTACTTAATGCGAGAAACACGTTTTCTGGGGTTTTCACCAGACCACAGTTCGTCAGATATGCAGAAGCGGAGATATCTTGGTTTTCGTGGGGTTTCAAGCTGAGATATGCATTTTCTGCGATAATCTTGGTGCGACTTCTGTCAGAAGTATGCAGAATCATCGAGATCGCTCTATTCGAGCTATTTAATGCGAGAAACACGTTATCTGGTGTTTTCATCACTCCACAGGGCGTTTGATATGCAGAACCGGCGATATCTTGGTTTTCGTGGGGTTTCCATCTGAGATATGCATTTTCTGCGATAATCTTGGGGCGACTTCTGTCCGAAGTATGCTTAATCATCGAGACCGCTCGTTTCGACCTATTTAATGCGAGAAACACGTTTTCTGGGGTTTTCACCACACCACAGTTCGTTGGATGTGCAGAACCGGAGATATCTTGGTTTTCGTGGGGTCTCAAGCTGAGATATGCATTTTCTGCGATAACCTTGGTGAGACTTCAGTCAGAAGTATGCAGAATCATCGAGATCGCTCTATTCGAGCTCTTTAATGCGAGAAACACGTTATCTAGTTGTTTTCACCACTCCACAGTGCGTTTGATATGCAGAACCGGCGACATCTTTGCTTTCGTCGTGTATCAAGCTGAGATATGCATTTTCTGCGATAATCTTGGTGAGACTTCAGTCAGAAGTACGCAGTATCATTTAGACCGCTCGTTTCGAGCTGCTTAATGCGTGAAACACGTTATCTGGTGTTTTCACCAATCCACAGTGCGTTTGATATGCAGAACCGGCGACATCTTGGATTTCGTCGGGGTTCACGCTGAGATATGCATTTTCTGCGATAATCTTGGTGAGACTTCTGTCCGAAGTATGCAGAATCATCGAGATCGCTCTTTTCGAGCTATTTAATGCGAGAAACACGTTTTCTGGTGTATTCACCACCGCACAGAGCGTTTGATATGCAGAACCGGCGATATCTTGATATTCGTGGTGTTTTCAGCTGAGATATGCATTTTCTGCGATAATCTTGGTGAGACTTCTGTCCGAAGTAAGCAGAATCATCGAGATCGCTCTTCTCGAGCTACTTAATGCGAGAAACACGTTTTCTGGTGTATTCACCACTCCACAGTACGTTTGATATGCAGAACCGGCGACATCTTGGATTTCGTCGGGGTTCACGCTGAGATATGCATTTTCTGCGATTATCTAGGTGAGACATCAGTCAGAAGTATGCAGAATCATCTAGATCGCTCGTTTCGACCTATTTAATGCGAGAAACACGTTTTCTGGGGTTTTCACCACACCACAGTTCGTTGGATGTGCAGAACCGGAGTTATCTTGGTTTTCGTGGGGTCTCAAGCTGAGATATGCATTTTCTGCGATAACCTTGGTGAGACTTCAGTCAGAAGTATGCAGAATCATCGAGATCGCTCTATTCGAGCTCTTTAATGCGAGAAACACGTTATCTAGTTGTTTTCACCACTCCACAGTGCGTTTGATATGCAGAACCGGCGACATCGTTGCTTTCGTCGTGTATCAAGCTGAGATATGCATTTTCTGCGATAATCTTGGTGAGACTTCAGTCAGAAGTACGCAGTATCATTTAGACCGCTCGTTTCGAGCTGCTTAATGCGTGAAACACGTTATCTGGTGTTTTCACCAATCCACAGTGCGTTTGATATGCAGAACCGGCGACATCTTGGATTTCGTCGGGGTTCACGCTGAGATATGCATTTTCTGCGATTATCTAGGTGAGACATCAGTCAGAAGTATGCAGAATCATCTAGATCGCTCGTTTCGAGCTGCTTAATGCGAGAATCACGTTTTCTGGTGTTTTCACCACTCCACAGTTCGTTGGATATGCAGAACAGGAGATATCTTGGTTTTCGTGGGGTTTCTAGGAGAGATATGCATTTTCTGCGATAATCATGGTGAGAATTCTGTTAGAAGTATGCAGCATCATCGAGATCGCACTTTTCGATCTATTTAATGCGAGAAACACGTTATCTGGTGTTTTCATCACTCCACAGGGCGTTTGATATGCAGAACCGGCGATATCTTGGTTTTCGTGGGGTTTCCATCTGAGATATGCATTTTCTGCGATAATCTTGGGGCGACTTCTGTCCGAAGTATGCTTAATCATCGAGACCGCTCGTTTCGACCTATTTAATGCGAGAAACACGTTTTCTGGGGTTTTCACCACACCACAGTTCGTTGGATGTGCAGAACCGGAGATATCTTGGTTTTCGTGGGGTCTCAAGCTGAGATATGCATTTTCTGCGATAATCTTGGTGAGACTTCAGTCAGAAGTATGCAGAATCATCGAGATCGCTCTATTCGAGCTCTTTAATGCGAGAAACACGTTATCTAGTTGTTTTCACCACTCCACAGTGCGTTTGATATGCAGAACCGGCGACATCTTTGCTTTCGTCGTGTATCAAGCTGAGATATGCATTTTCTGCGATAATCTTGGTGAGACTTCAGTCAGAAGTACGCAGTATCATTTAGACCGCTCGTTTCGAGCTGCTTAATGCGTGAAACACGTTATCTGGAGTTTTCACCAATCCACAGTGCGTTTGATATGCAGAACCGGCGACATCTTGGATTTCGTCGGAGTTCACGCTGAGATATGCATTTTCTGCGATAATCTTGGTGAGACTTCTGTCCGAAGTATGCAGAATCATCGAGATCGCTCTTTTCGAGCTATTTAATGCGAGAAACACGTTTTCTGGTGTATTCACCACCGCACAGAGCGTTTGATATGCAGAACCGGCGATATCTTGATATTCGTGGTGTTTTCAGCTGAGATATGCATTTTCTGCGATAATCTTGGTGAGACTTCTGTCCGAAGTAAGCAGAATCATCGAGATCGCTCTTCTCGAGCTACTTAATGCGAGAAACACGTTTTCTGGTGTATTCACCACTCCACAGTACGTTTGACATGCAGAACCGAAGATATCTTGGTTTCGGTCGGGTTTCAAGCTGAGATATGCATTTTCTGCGATTATCTAGGTGAGACATCAGTCAGAAGTATGCAGAATCATCTAGATCGCTCGTTTCGAGCTGCTTAATGCGAGAAACACGTTTTCTGGTGTTTTCACCACTCCACAGTTCGTTGGATATGCAGAACAGGAGATATCTTGGTTTTCGTGGGGTTTCTAGGAGAGATATGCATTTTCTGCGATAATCATGGTGAGAATTCTGTTAGAAGTATGCAGCATCATCGAGATCGCACTTTTCGATCTATTTAATGCGAGAAACACGTTGTCTGGTGTTTTCACCACTCCACAGTTGGTATGATATGCAGAACCGTCGATGTTTAGTTTTCGTCGGGTTTCAAGCTGAGATATGCATTTTCTGCGATAATCTTGGTGAGACTTCTGTCCGATGTATGCTTAATCATCTAGATCGTTCGTTTCGAGCTATTTAATGCGAAAAAACAAGTTTTCTGGTGTTTTGACCACTCCACAGTGCGTTTGATATGGAGAGCCGCCGATAACTTGGTTTTCGTGGGGATTCCAGCTGAAATATGCATTTTCTGCGATAATCTTGGTGAGACTTCTGTCCGAAGTATGCAGAATCATCGAGATCGCTCTTTTCGAGCTATTTAATGCGAGAAACACGTTTTCTGGTGTATTCACCACCGCACAGAGCGTTTGATATGCAGAACCGGCGATATCTTGATATTCGTGGTGTTTTCAGCTGAGATATGCATTTTCTGCGATAATCTTGGTGAGACTTCTGTCCGAAGTAAGCAGAATCATCGAGATCGCTCTTCTCGAGCTACTTAATGCGAGAAACACGTTTTCTGGTGTATTCACCACTCCACAGTGCGTTTGACATGCAGAACCGGAGATATCTTGGTTTCGGTCGGGTTTCAAGCTGAGATATGCTTCTCTACGATAATCTTGGTGAGACTTCTGTCAGAAGTATGCAGAATCTTCGAGAACGCTCTTTTCGAGCTACTTAATGCGAGAAACACGTTTTCTGGTGTTTTCACCACTCCACAGAACGTTTTATGTGCAGAACCGGCGACATCTTGGATTTCGTCGGGTTTCAAGCTGAGATATGCATTTTCTGCGATTATCTTGGGGAGACTTCTGTCAGAAGTATGCAGAATCATCGGGATCGCTCTTTTCGAGCTACTTAATGCGAGAAACACGTTAGCTGGTGTTTTCGCCACTCCACAGTGCGTTTGACATGCAGAACCGCAGATATCTTGGTTACGTTCGGGATTCAAGCTGAGATATGCATTTTCTGCGATAATCTTGGTGAGACTTCAGTCAGAAGTATGCAGAATCATCTAGATCGCTCTTGCCGAGCTATTTAACGCGAGAAACACGTTATCTGGTGTTTGCACCACTCCACAGTGCGTTTGATATGCAGAACCGGCGACATCTTGGCTTTAGTCGGGGTTCAAACTGAGACATGCATTTTCTGCGATAATCCTGGTGATTCTTATGTCAGAAGTATGCAGAATCATCGAAAACGCTCTTTTCGAGCTGTTTAATGCGAGAAACACGTTATCTGGTGTTTTCACCACTCCACAGTGCGTTTGATATGCAGAACCAGCGACATCTTGGCTTTCGTCGGGTATCAAGCTGAGATATGCATTTTCAACGATAATATTGGTGAGACTTCTGTCAGAAGTATGCAGAATCATCGGGATCGCTCTTTTCGAGCTATTTAATGCGAGAAACACGTTGTCTGGTTGTTTTCACGACTCCACAGTGCGTTTGATATGCAGAACCGGCGACATCTTAATTTTCGTGATGTTTCAAGCTGAGATATGCATTTTCTGCGATAAGCTTGGTGAGACATTTGTCCGAAGTATGCAGAAACATCGGGAGCGCTCTTTTCGAGCTATTTAATGCGAGAAACACGTGTTCTGGGGCTTTCAAAACACCACAGTTCGTTGGATATGCAGAACAGGTGATATCTTGGGTTTCGAGGGGTTTCAAGCTGAGGTATGGATTTTCTGCGATAAACTTGGTGAGACTTCAGTCAGAAGTATGCAGAATCATCTAGTTCGCTCGTTTCGAGCTATTTAATGTGAGAAACACGTTATCTGGTTGCTTTCACCACTCCACAGTGCGTTTGATATGCAGAACCGGCGACATCTTGAATTTCGTGAGGTTTCAAGCTGAGATATGCATTTTCTGCGATAATATTGGTGAGACATTTGTCCGAAGTATGCAGAAACATCGGGAGCGCTCTTTTCGAGCTATTTAATGCGCGAAACACGTGTTCTGGGGCTTTCAAAACACCACAGTTCGTTGGATATGCAGAACCGGCGACATCTTTTTTTTCGACGGGTTTCAAGCTGAGATATGCATTTTCTGCGATAATATTGGTGAGACTTCAGTCAGAAGTATGCAGAATGATCTAGTTCGCTCGTTTCGAGCTATTTAATGCGAGAAACACGTTATCTGGTTGCTTTCACCACTCCACAGTGCGTTTGATATGCAGAACCGGCGACATCTTGATTTTCGTGAGGTTTCAAGCTGAGATATGCATTATCTGCGATAATCTTGGTGAGACTTCTGTCCGAAGTGTGCAGAATCATCGAGATCGCACTTTTCAAGCTATTTAATGCGAGAAACACGTGTTCTGGGGCTTTCAAAACACCACAGTTCGTTGGATATGCAGAACAGGTGATATCTTGGGTTTGGAGGGTTTTCAAGCTGAGATATGGATTTTCTGCGATAAGCTTGGTGAGACTTCTGTCCGAAGTATGCAGAATCATCTAGATCGCTCTTTTCGAGCTACTTAATGCGAGAAACACGTTTTCTGGTGTATTCACCACTCCACAGTACGTTTGACATGCAGAAACGGAGATACCTTGATTTCGGTCGGGTTTCAAGCTGAGATATGCATTTTCTGCGATAATATTGGTGAGACTTCAGTTAGAAGTATGCAGAATCATCGAGATCGCTCGTTTCGAGCTATTTAATGCGAGAAACACGTTATCTGGTGCTTTCACCACTCCACAGTGCGCATGATATGCAGAACCGGAGATATCTTGGTTTTCGTAGGGTTTCAAGCTGAGATATGCATTATCTGCGATAATCTTGGTGAGACTTCTGTCCGAAGTGTGCAGAATCATCGAGATCGCACTTTTCAAGCTATTTAATGCGAGAAACACGTTTTCTGGCGCTTTCACCACACCACGGTTCGTTGGATATGCAGAACAGGTGATATCTTGGGTTTGGAGGGGTTTCAAGCTGAGATATGGATTTTCTGCGATAAGCTTGGTGAGACTTCTGTCCGAAGTATGCAGAATCATCGACATCGCTCTTTTCGAGCTATTTAATGCGAGAAACTCGTTATCTGGTGTTTTCACCACTCCACAGTGCGTTTGATATGCAGTACCAGCGATATCTTGGTTTTCGTGGGGTTTCAAGCTGAGAAATGAATTTTTTAGGATAATCTTGGTGAGACTTCTGTCCGAAGTATGCAGAATTTTCGAGATCGCTCTATTCGAGCTATTTAATGCGAGAAACACGTTTTCTGGTGTATTCGCCACTCCACAGTGCGTTTGATATGCAGAACCAGCGATATCTTGGCTTTCGTGGGGTTTCAAGCTGAGATATGCATTTTCTGCGATAAGCTTGGTGAGACATTTGTCCGAAGTATGCAGAAACATCGGGAGCGCTCTTTTCGAGCTATTTAATGCGAGAAACACGTTTTCAGGTTTTTTCACCACTCCACAGTTCTTTGGATATGTAGAACAGGAGATATCTTGGTTTGCGTGGGTTTTCAAGCAGAGATATGCATTTTCTGAGATAACCTTTGTGAGACTTCTGTTAGAAGTATGCAGAATCATCGAGATCGCTCTTTTCGAGCTATTTAATGCGAGAAACACGTTATCTGGTGTTTTCACCACTCCACAGTGCGCATGATATGCAGAACCGGAGATATCTTGGTTTTCGTAGGGTTTCAAGCTGAGATATGCATTATCTGCGATAATCTTGGTGAGACTTCTGTCCGAAGTGTGCAGAATCATCGAGATCGCACTTTTCAAGCTATTTAATGCGAGAAACACGTTTTCTGGGGCTTTCACCACACCACAGTTCGTTGGATATGCAGAACAGGTGATATCTTGGGTTTGGAGGGGTTTCAAGCTGAGATATGGATTTTCTGCGATAAACTTGGTGAGACTTCTTTCCGAAGTATGCAGAATCATCGACATCGCTCTTTTCGAGCTATTTAATGCGAGAAACACGTTATCTGGTGTTTTCACCACTCCACAGTGCGTTTGATATGCAGTACCAGCGATATCTTGGTTTTCGTGGGGTTTCAAGCTGAGAAATGAATTTTTTAGGATAATCTTGGTGAGACTTCTGTCCGAAGTATGCAGAATCATCGAGATCGCTCTATTCGAGCTATTTAATGCGACAAAACGTTGTCCGGTGATTTCACCACTCCACAGTGCGTATGATATGCAGAACCGACGATATCTTGGTTTTCGTGGGGTTTCAAGCTGAGATATGCATTTTCTGCGATAATCTTTGTGCGACTTCTGTCAGAAGTATGCAGAATCATCGAGATCGCTCTTTTCGAGCTACTTAATGCGAGAAACACGTTTTCTGGGGTTTTCACCAGACCACAGTTCGTTAGATATGCAGAAGCGGAGATATCTTGGTTTTCGTGGGGTTTCAAGCTGAGATATGCATTTTCTGCGATAATCTTGGTGCGACTTCTGTCAGAAGTATGCAGAATCATCGAGATCGCTCTATTCGAGCTATTTAATGCGAGAAACACGTTATCTGGTGTTTTCATCACTCCACAGGGCGTTTGATATGCAGAACCGGCGATATCTTGGTTTTCGTGGGGTTTCCATCTGAGATATGCATTTTCTGCGATAATCTTGGCGCGACTTCTGTCCGAAGTATGCTTAATCATCGAGACCGCTCGTTTCGACCTATTTAATGCGAGAAACACGTTTTCTGGGGTTTTCACCACACCACAGTTCGTTGGATGTGCAGAACCGGAGATATCTTGGTTTTCGAGGGGTCTCAAGCTGAGATATGCATTTTCTGCGATAATCTTGGTGAGACTTCAGTCAGAAGTATGCAGAATCATCGAGATCGCTCTATTCGAGCTCTTTAATGCGAGAAACACGTTATCTAGTTGTTTTCACCACTCCACAGTGCGTTTGATATGCAGAACCGGCGACATCTTTGCTTTCGTCGTGTATCAATCTGAGATATGCATTTTCTGCGATAATCTTGGTGAGACTTCAGTCAGAAGTACGCAGTATCATTTAGACCGCTCGTTTCGAGCTGCTTAATGCGTGAAACACGTTTTCTGGTGTTTTCACCAATCCACAGTGCGTTTGATATGCAGAACCGGCGACATCTTGGATTTCGTCGGGGTTCACGCTGAGATATGCATTTTCTGCGATAATCTTGGTGAGTCTTCTGTCAGAAGTATGCAGAATCATCTAGATTGCACTTTTCGAGCCATTTAATGCGAGAAACACGTTTTCTGGTGTATTCACCACTCCACAGTGCGTTTGACATGCAGAACCGGAGATATCTTGGTTTCGGTCGGGTTTCAAGCTGAGATATGCTTCTCTACGATAATCTTGGTGAGACTTCTGTCAGAAGTATGCAGAATCTTCGAGAACGCTCTTTTCGAGCTACTTAATGCGAGAAACACGTTTTCTGGTGTTTTCACCACTCCACAGAACGTTTTATGTGCAGAACCGGCGACATCTTGGATTTCGTCGGGTTTCAAGCTGAGATATGCATTTTCTGCGATTATCTTGGGGAGACTTCTGTCAGAAGTATGCAGAATCATCGAGATCGCTCTTTTCGAGCTACTTAATGCGAGAAACACGTTAGCTGGTGTTTTCGCGACTCCACAGTGCGTTTGACATGCAGAACCGCAGATATCTTGGTTACGTTCGGGATTCAAGCTGAGATATGCATTTTCTGCGATAATCCTGGTGAGACTTCAGTCAGAAGTATGCAGAATCATCTAGATCGCTCTTGCCGAGCTATTTAACGCGAGAAACACGTTATCTGGTGTTTGCACCAGTCCACAGTGCGTTTGATATGCAGAACCGGCGACATCTTGGCTTTAGTCGGGGTTCAAACTGAGACATGCATTTTCTGCGATAATCCTGGTGATTCTTCTGTCAGAAGTATGCAGAATCATCGAAAACGCTCTTTTCGAGCTGTTTAATGCGAGAAACACGTTATCTGGTGTTTTCACCACTCCACAGTGCGTTTGATATGCAGAACCGGCGACATCTTGGATTTCGTCGGGTTTCAAGCTGAGATATGCATTTTCTGCGATTATCTTGGTGAGACTTCAGTCAGAAGTTTGCAGAATCATCTAGATCGCTCTTGTCGAGCTATTTAATGCAAAAAAACAAGTTTCCTAGTGTTTTCAACATTCCACAGTGCGTAGGATATGCAGAACCGGCGATATCTTGATTTTCGTGGTGTTTCCAGCTGAGATATGCATTTTCTGCGATAATCGTGGTGAGACTTCATTCAGAAGTATGCAGAATCATCTAGATCGCTCTTATCGAGCTATTTAATGCAAAACAACAAGTTTCCCGGTGTTTTCAACATTCCACAGTGCGTTTGATATGCGGAACCGGCGATATCTTGATTTTCGTGGTGTTTCCAGCTGAGATATGCATTTTCTGCGATAATCTTGGTGAGTCTTCTGTCAGAAGTATGCAGAATCATCGGGATCGCTCTTTTCGAGCTATTTAATGCGAGAAACTCGTTATCTGGTTGTTTTCACCACTCCACATTGCGTTTGATATGCAGAACCGGCGTCATCTTGATTTTCGTGAGGTTTCAAGTTGAGATATGCATTTTTTGCGATAATATTGGTGAGACTTCAGTCAGAAGTATGCAGAATCATCTAGATCGCTCGTTTCGAGCTACTTAATGCGAGAAACACGTTTTCTGGTGTTTTCACCACTCCACAGAACGTTTTATGTGCAGAACCGGGGACATCTCGGATTTCGTCGGGTTTCAAGCTGAGATATGCATTTTCTGCGATTCTCTTGGTGAGACTTCTGTCAGAAGTATGCAGAATCATCGAGATCGCACTTTTCGAGCTATTTAATGCGAGAAACTCGTTATCTGGTTGTTTTCACCACTCCACAGTGCGTTTGATATGCAGAACCGGCGTAATCTTGATTTTCGTGAGGTTTCAAGGTGAGATATGCATTTTTTGCGATAATATTGGTGAGAGTTCAGTCAGAAGTATGCACAATCATCTAGATCGCTCGTTTCGAGCTACTTAATGCGAAAAAACAAGTTTTCTGGTGTTTTGACCACTCCACAGTGCGTTTGATATGGAGAGCCGCCGATAACTTGGTTTTCGTGGGGATTCCAGCTGAAATATGCATTTTCTGCGATAATCTTGGTGAGTCTTCTGTCAGAAGTATGCAGAATCATCTAGATTGCACTTTTCGAGCCATTCAATGCGAGAAACACGTTTTCTGGTGTATTCACCACTCCACAGTGCGTTTGACATGCAGAACCGGAGATATCTTGGTTTCGGTCGGGTTTCAAGCTGAGATATGCTTCTCTACGATAATCTTGGTGAGACTTCTGTCAGAAGTATGCAGAATCTTCGAGAACGCTCTTTTCGAGCTACTTAATGCGAGAAACACGTTTTCTGGTGTTTTCACCACTCCACAGAACGTTTTATGTGCAGAACCGGCGACATCTTGGATTTCGTCGGGTTTCAAGCTGAGATATGCATTTTCTGCGATTATCTTGGGGAGACTTCTGTCAGAAGTATGCAGAATCATCGAGATCGCTCTTTTCGAGCTACTTAATGCGAGAAACACGTTAGCTGGTGTTTTCGCCACTCCACAGTGCGTTTGACATGCAGAACCGCAGATATCTTGGTTACGTTCGGGATTCAAGCTGAGATATGCATTTTCTGCGATAATCCTGGTGAGACTTCAGTCAGAAGTATGCAGAATCATCTAGATCGCTCTTGCCGAGCTATTTAACGCGAGAAACACGTTATCTGGTGTTTGCACCAGTCCACAGTGCGTTTGATATGCAGAACCGGCGACATCTTGGCTTTAGTCGGGGTTCAAACTGAGACATGCATTTTCTGCGATAATCCTGCTGATTCTTCTGTCAGAATTATGCAGAATCATCGAAAACGCTCTTTTCGAGCTGTTTAATGCGAGAAACACGTTATCTGGTGTTTTCACCACTCCACAGTGCGTTTGATATGCAGAACCGGCGACATCTTGGATTTCGTCGGGTTTCAAGCTGAGATATGCATTTTCTGCGATTATCTTGGTGAGACTTCAGTCAGAAGTTTGCAGAATCATCTAGATCGCTCTTGTCGAGCTATTTAATGCAAAAAAACAAGTTTCCTGGTGTTTTCAACATTCCACAGTGCGTAGGATATGCAGAACCGGCGATATCTTGATTTTCGTGGTGTTTCCAGTTGAGATATGCATTTTCTGCGATAATCTTGGTGAGTCTTCTGTCAGAAGTATGCAGAATCATCGAGATCCCTCTTTTCGGGCTATTTAATGCGAGAAACACGTTATCTGGTGTTTTCACCACTCCACAGTCCGTTTGATATGCAGAACCGGCGATATCTTGATTTTCGTGGTGTTTCCAGCTGAGATATGCATTTTCTGCGATAATCGTGGTGAGACTTCACTCAGAAGTATGCAGAATCATCTAGATCGCTCTTATCGAGCTATTTAATGCAAACAAACAAGTTTCCCGGTGTTTTCAACATTACACAGTGCGTTTGATATGCGGAACCGGCGATATCTTGATTTTCGTGGTGTTTTCAGCTGAGATATGCATTTTCTGCGATAATCTTGGTGAGTCTTCTGTCAGAAGTATGCAGAATCATCGGGATCGCTCTTTTCGAGCTATTTAATGCGAGAAACTCGTTATCTGGTTGTTTTCACCACTCCACATTGCGTTTGATATGCAGAACCGGCGTCATCTTGATTTTCGTGAGGTTTCAAGTTGAGATATGCATTTTTTGCGATAATATTGGTGAGACTTCAGTCAGAAGTATGCAGAATCATCTAGATCGCTCGTTTCGAGCTACTTAATGCGAGAAACACGTTTTCTGGTGTTTTCACCACTCCACAGAACGTTTTATGTGCAGAATCGGGGACATCTCGGATTTCGTCGGGTTTCAAGCTGAGATATGCATTTTCTGCGATTATGTTGGTGAGACTTCTGTCAGAAGTATGCAGAATCATCGAGATCGCACTTTTCGAGCTATTTAATGCGAGAAACTCGTTATCTGGTTGTTTTCACCACTCCACAGTGCGTTTGATATGCAGAACCGGCGTAATCTTGATTTTCGTGAGGTTTCAAGGTGAGATATGCATTTTTTGCGATAATATTGGTGAGAGTTCAGTCAGAAGTATGCAGAATCATCTAGATCGCTCGTTTCGAGCTACTTAATGCGAGAAACACGTTTTCTGGTGTTTTCACCACTCCACAGAACGTTTTATGTGCAGAACCGGCGACATCTTGGATTTCGTCGGGTTTCAAGCTGAGATATGCATTTTCTGCGATTATCATGGTGAGACTTCTGTCAGAAGTATGCAGAATCATCGAGATCGCTCCTTTCGAGCTACTTAATGCGAGAAACACGTTATCTGGTGTTTTCGCCACTCCACAGTGCGTTTGACATGCAGAACCGCAGATATCTTGGTTACGTTCGGGATTCAAGCTGAGATATGCATTTTCTGCGATAATCTTGGTGAGACTTCAGTCAGAAGTATGCAGAATCATCTAGATCGCTCTTGTCGAGCTATTTAACGCGAGAAACACGTTATCTGGTGTTTTCACCACTCCACAGTGCGTTTGATATGCAGAACCGGCGACATCTTGGCTTTAGTCGGGGTTCAAACTGAGACATGCATTTTCTGCGATAATCCTGGTGATTCTTCTGTCAGAAGTAAGCAGAATCATCGAGAACGCTCTTTCCGAGCTGTTTAATGCGAGACACACGTTATCTGGTGTTTTCACCACTCCACAGTGCGTTTGATATGCAGAACCGGCGACATCTTGGATTTCGTCGGGTTTCAAGCTGAGATATGCATTTTCTGCGATTATCTTGGTGAGACTTCAGTCAGAAGTATGCAGAATCATCTAGATCGCTCTTGTCGAGCTATTTAATGCAAAAAAACAAGTTTCCTGGTGTTTTCAACATTCCACAGTGCGTTTGATATTCAGAACCGGCGATATCTCGATTTTCGTGGTGTTTCCAGTAGAGATATGCATTTTCTGCGATAATCTTGGTGAGTCTTCTGTCAGAAGTATGCAGAATCATCGAGATCCCTCTTTTCGGGCTATTTAATGCGAGAAACACGTTATCTGGTGTTTTCACCACTCCACAGTGCGTTCGATATGCAGAACCGGCGATATCTTGATTTTCGTGGTGTTTCCAGCTGCGATATGCATTTTCTGCGATAATCTTGGTGAGTCTTCTGTCAGAAGTATGCAGAATCATCTAGATCGCTCGTTTCGAGCTACCTAATGCGAGAAACACGTTTTCTGGTGTTTTCACCACTCCACAGTGCGTTTGATATGCAGAACCGGCGACATCGTGGCTTTCGTCGGGTATCAAGCTGAGATATGCATTTTCTACGATAATCTTGGTGAGACTTCTGTCAGAAGTATGCAGAATAATCGAGAACCCTCTTTTCGAGTTATTTGATGCGAGAAACACGTTATCTGGTGTTTCACCATTCCACAGTGCGTTTAATATGCAGAACCGGCGATAACTTGAATTTCGTGGTGTTTCCAGTTGAGATATGCATTTTCTGCGATAATCTTGGTGAGTCTCCTGTCAGAAGTATGCAGAATCATCGAGAACCCTCTTTTCGAGTTATTTAATGCGAGAAACACATTATCTGGTGTATTCACCACTCCACAGTACGTTTGACATGCAGAACCGGAAATATCTTGGCTTTCGTCGGGTTTCAAGCTGGGATATGCATTTTCTACGATAATCTTGGTGAGACTTCTGTCAGAAGTATGCAGAATCATCTAGATCGACCGTTTCGAGCTACTTAATGCGAGATACACGTTTTCTGGTGTTTTCGCCACTCCACAGTGCGTTTGACATGCAGAACCGCAGATATCTTGGTTACGGTGGGATTCAAGCTGAGATATGCATTTTCTGCGATAATCTTGGTGAGACGTCAGTCAGAAGTATGCAGAATCATCTAGATCGCCCTTGTCGAGCTATTTAATGCAAAAAAACAAGTTTCCTGGTGTTTTTAACATTCCACAGTGCGTTTGATATGCAGAGCCGGCGATATCTTGATTTCCTTGGTGTTTCCAGTTGAGATATGCATTGTCTGCGATAATCTGGGTGAGTCTTCTGTCAGAAGTATGCAGAATCATCGAGATCCCTCATTTCGGGCTATTTAATGCGAGAAACAAGTTATCTGGTGTTTTCACCACTCCACAGTGCGTTTGATATGCAGAACCGGCGACATCTTGGCTTTCGTCGGGTATCAAGCTGAGATATGCATTTTCTACGATAATCTTGGTGAGACTTCTATCAGTAGTATGCAGAATCATCGAGATCCCTCTTTTCGAGCTCTTTAATGCGAGAAACACGTTATCTGGTGTTTTCACTACTCCACAGTGCGTTTGATATGCAGACCCGGCGACATCGTGGCTTTCGTCGGGTATCAAGCTGAGATATGCATTTTCTACGATAATCTTGGCGAGACTTCTGTCAGAAGTATGCAGAATCATCGGGATCGCTCTTTTCGAGCTATTTAATGCGAGAAACACGTTATCTGGTGTTTTCACCACTCCACAGTGCGTTTGATATGCAGAACCGGCGACATCTTGGTTTTCGTCGGGGTTCAAGCTGAGATATGCATTTTCTGCGATAATCTTGGTGAGACATCAGTCAGAAGTATGCAGAATCATCGAGAACCCTCTCTTCGAGTTATTTAATGGGAGAAACACGTTATCTGGTGTATTCACCACTCCACAGTACGTTTGACATGCAGAACCGGAGATATCTTGGTTTCGGTTCGGGTTTCAAGCTGAGATATGCATTTTCTGCGATAATCTTGGTGAGACTTCAGTCAGAAGTATGCAGAGTCATCTAGATCGCTCGTTTCGAGCTACTTAATGTGAGAAACACGTTATCTGGTGTTCTCACCACTCCACAATGCGTTTGATATGCAGAACCGGCGACATCTTTGATTTCGTCGGGGTTCAAGCTGACATATGCATTTTCTGCGATAATAGTGGTGAGACTTCAGTCAGAAGTATGCAGAATCATCTAGATCGTTCGTTTCGAGCTATTTAATGCGAGAAACACGCTATCTGGTGTTTTCACCACTCCACTGTGCGTTTGATATGCAGAACCGACAATATCTTGGTTTTCGTGGGGTTTCAAGCTCAGATATGCATTTTCTGCGATAATCTTGGTGAGACTTCTGTCCGAAGTATGCAGAGTCATCGAGATCGTATTTTTCGAGCTATTTAATGCGAGAAACACGTATTCTGGGGTTTTCACCACTCCACAGTTCGTTGAATATGCAGAACAGGAGATATCTTGGTTTTCGTGGGGTTTCAAGCTGAGATATGCAATTTCTGCGATAATCTTGGTGTGACTTCTGTCCGAAGTATGCTTAATCATCGAGATCGCTCTATTCGAGCTATTTAATGCGAGAAACACGTTTTCTTTGGTTTTCACCACTCCACAGTTCGTTGGATATGCAGAACAGGAGATAGCTTGGTTTTCGTGGGGTTTCAAGCTGAGATATGCATTTTTTACGATAATCTTGGTGAGACTTCTGTCCGAAGTATGCTTAATCATCGAGATCGCTCGTTTCGACCTATTTAATGCGAGAAACACGTTATCTGGTGTTTTCACCACTCCACAGTGCGTATGATATGCAGAACCGGCGATATCTTGGTTTTCGTGGGGTTTCAAGCTGAGATCTACATTTTCTGCGATAATCTTGGTGAGACTGCTGTCCGAAGTGTGCAGAATCATCGATATCGCTCTTTTCGAGCTATTTAATGCGAGAAACACGTTTTCTGGTGTTTTCACCACTCCACAGTACGTTTGATGTGCAGAACCGGCGACATCTTGATTTTCGTGAGGTTTCAAGCTGAGATATGCATTTTCTGCGATAATATTGGTGAGACTTCTGTCCGAAGTATGCAGAACCATCGATATCGCTATTTTCGAGCTATTTTTTGCAAAAAAACAAGTTTTCTTGTGTTTTGTCCACTCCACAGTGCGTTTGATATGTAGAGCCGCCGATAGCTTGTTTTTCGTGGGGTTTCCAGCTGAAATATGCATTTTCTGCGATAATCTTGCTGATTCATCTATGAGAAGTATGCAGAATCATCGAGAACGCTCTTTTCGTGTTAGTTAATACGAGAAACACGTTTTCTGGTGTTTTCAACATTCCACAGTGCGTCTGATATGCAGAACCGACGATATCTTGGTTTTCGTGGGGTTTCCAGCTGAGATATGCATTTTCTGCGATAATCTTGGTGAGTGTTCTGTCAGAAGTATGCAGAATCATCGAGATCGCTCGTTTCGAGCTATTTAATGCGAGAAACACGTTATTTGGTTGTTTTCACCACTCCACAGTGCGTTTGATATGCAGAACCGGCGACATCTTGGATTTCGTCGGGTTTCAAGATGAGATGTGCATTTTCTGCGATAATCTTGGTGAGACCTCTGTCCGAAGTATGTAGAAACATCGAGATCGCACTTTTCGAGTTATTTAATGCGACAAACACGTTATCTGGTGTTTTCACCAGTCCACAGTGCGTTTGATATGCAGAACCAGCGATATCTTGGTTTTCGTGGGGTTTCTAGCAGAGATATGCATTATCTGCGATAATCATGTTGAGACTTCTGTTAGAAGTATGCAGAATCTTCGAGATCGTACTTTTCGAGCTATTTTATGCGAGAAACACGTTTTCTGGGGTTTTCACCACTGCACAGTTCGTTGGATATGCAGAACAGGAGATATCTTGGTTTTCGTGGGGTTTCAAGCTGAGATATGCACTTTTTACGATAATCTTGGTGAGACTTCTGTCCGAAGTATGCTTAATCATCGAGATCGCTCTATTCGAACTATTTAATGCGACAAAACGTTATCTGGTGTTTTCAGCACTCCACAGTGCGTTTGATATGCAGAACCAGCGATATCTCAGTTTTCGTGGGGTTTCCAGCTGAGATATGCATTTTCTGAGATAATCTTGGTGAGACCTCTGTCCGAAGTATGCAGAAACATCGAGATCGCTCTTTTCGAGCTATTTAATGCGAGAAACACGTTATCTGGTGTTTTCACCACTACACCGTGCGTTTGATATGCAGGACCGGCGACATCTTGGCTGTCGTAGGGTATCAAGCTGAGATATGCATTTTCTACGATAATCTTGGTGAGGCTTCTGTCAGAAGTATGCAGAATCATCGGGATCGCTCTTTTCGAGCTATTTAACGCGAGAGACACGTTTTCTGGGGTTTTCCCCACTCCACAGTTCGTTGGATATGCAGAACAGTCGATATCTTGGTTTTCGTGGGGTTTCAAGCTGAGATATGCATTTTCTAGGATAATCTTGGTGAGACTTCTGTCCGAAGTATGCTGAATCATCTAGATCGCTCTTTTCGAGCAATTTAATGCGAGAAACACGTTATCTGGTGTTTTCACCACTCCACAGTGCGTTTGATATGCAGAACCGGCGACATCTTGGCTGTCGTAGGGTATCAAGCTGAGATATGCATTTTCTACGATAATCTTGGTGAGGCTTCTGTCAGAAGTATGCAGAATCATCGGGATCGCTCTTTTCGAGCTATTTAACGCGAGAGACACGTTTTCTGGGGTTTTCCCCACTCCACAGTTCGTTGGATATGCAGAACAGTCGATATCTTGGTTTTCGTGGGGTTTCAAGCTGAGATATGCACTTTTTACGATAATCTTGGTGAGACTTCTGTCCGAAGTATGCTTAATCATCGAGATCGCTCTATTCGAACTATTTAATGCGACAAAACGTTATCGGGTGTTTTCAGCACTCCACAGTGCGTTTGATATGCAGAACCAGCGATATCTCAGTTTTCGTGGGGTTTCCAGCTGAGATATGCATTTTTTTCGATAATCTTGGTGAGACTTCTGTCCGAAGTATGCTGAATCATCTAGATCGCTCTTTTCGAGCTATTTAATGCGAGAAACACGTTATCTGGTGTTTTCACCACTACACCGTGCGTTTGATATGCAGGACCGGCGACATCTTGGCTGTCGTAGGGTATCAAGCTGAGATATGCATTTTCTACGGTAATCTTGGTGAGACTTCTGTCCGAAGTATGCTGAATCATCTAGATCGCTCTTTTCGAGCTAGTTAATGCGAGAAACACGTTATCTGGTGTTTTCACCACTCCACAGTGCGTTTGATATGCAGAACCGGCGACATCTTGGCTGTCGTAGAGTATCAAGTTGAGATATGCATTTTCTACGATAATCTTGGTGAGTCGACTGTCAGAAATATGCAGAATCTTCGAGATCGCTCATTTCGAGCTAGTTAATGCGAGAAACACGTTATCTGGTGTTTTCACCACTCCACAGCGCGTTTGATATGCAGAACCGGCGATATCTTGATTTTCGTGGTTTTTCCAGCTGAGATATGCATTTTCAGCGATAATCTTGGTGAGTCTTCTGTCAGAAGTATGCAGAATCATCGAGATCGCTCATTTCGAGCTAGTTAATGCGAGAAACAAGTTATCTGGTGTTTTCACCACTCCACAGTGCGTTTGTTATGCAGAACCGGCGACATCTTGGCTGTCGTAGGGTATCAAGCTGAGATATGCATTTTCTACGATAATCTTGGTGAGTCTGCTGTCAGAAGTATGCAGAATCTTCGAGATCGCTCATTTCGAGCTAGTTAATGCGAGAAACACGTTATCTGGTGTTTTCACCACTCCACAGCGCGTTTGATATGCAGAACCGGCGATATCTTGATTTTCGTGGTTTTTCCTGCTGAGATATGCATTTTCAGCGATAATCTTGGTGAGTCTTCTGTCAGAAGTATGCAGAATCATCCAGATCGCTCATTTCGAGCTAGTTAATGCGAGAAACACGTTATCTGGTGTTTTCACCACTCCACAGTTCGTTGTATATGCAGAACAGGAGATATCTTGGTTTTCGTGGGTTTTCTAGCATAGATATGCATTTTCTGCGATAATCATGGTGAGACTTCTGTTAGAAGTATGCAGAATCATCGAGATCGCACATTTCGAACTATTTAATGCGAGAAACACGTTGTCTGGTGTTTTCACCACTCCACAGTTGGTTTGATATGCAGAACCGGCGATATCTGGGTTTTCGTGGGGTTTCAAGCTGAGATATGCATTTTCTGAGATAATCTTGGTGAGACCTCTGTCCGAAGTATGCAGAAACATCGAGATCGCTCTTTTCGACCTATTTAATGCGAGAAACACGTTATCTGGTGTTTTCACCAGTCCACAGAGCGTTTGATATGCAGAACCAGCGATATCTTGGTTTTCGTGGGGTTTCAAGCTGAGATATGCATTTTTTACGATAATCATGGTGAGACTTCTGTCCGAAGTATGCAGAATCATCGAGATCGCACTTTTCGAGCTATTTAATGCGAGAAACACGATATCTGGTGTTTTCAGCACTCCACAGTGCGTACGATATGCAGAACCGGCGATATCTTGGTTTTCGTGGGGTTTCAAGCTGAGATATGCATTGTCTGCGATAATCTTGGTGAGACTTCTGTCCGAAGTGTGCAGAATCATCGAGATCGCTCTTTTCGAGCTATTTAATGCGAGAAACACGTTTTCTGGGGTTTTCATCACACCACAGTTCGTTGGATATGCAGAACCAGCGATATCTTGGTTTTCGTGGGGTTTCAAGCTGAGATATGCATTGTCTGCGATAATCTTGGTGAGACTTGTGTCCGAAGTGTGCAGAATCATCGAGATCGCTCTTTTCGAGCTATTTAATGCGAGAAACACGTTTTCTGGGGTTTTCATCACACCACAGTTCGTTGGATATGCAGAACCAGCGATATCTTGGTTTTCGTGGGGTTTCAAGCTGAGATATGCATTGTCTGCGATAATCTTGGTGAGACTTCTGTCCGAAGTGTGCAGAATCATCGATATCGCTCTTTTCGAGCTATTTAATGCGAGAAACACGATATCTGGTGTTTTCAGCAATCCACAGTGCGTATGATATGCAGAACCGGCGATATCTTGGTTTTCGTGGGGTTTCAAGCTGAGATATGCATTGTCTGCGATAATCTTGGTGAGACTTCTGTCCGAAGTATGCAGAATCATCGAGATCGCTCTTTTCGAGCTATTTGATGCGAGAAACACGTTATCTGGTGTTTTCAACACTCCACAGTGCGTTTGATATGCAGAACCAGCGATATCTCAGTTTTCGTGGGGTTTCAAGCTGAGATATGCATTTTTTACGATAATCTTGGTGAGACTTCTGTCCGAAGTATGCTGAAACATCTAGATCGCTCTTTTCGAGCTATTTAATGCCAGAAACACGTTATCTGGTGTTTTCACCACTCCACAGTGCGTTTGATATGCAGAACCGGCGACATCTTGGCTGTCGAAGGGTATCAAGCTGAGATATGCATTTTCTACGATAATCATGGTGAGACTTCTGTCAGAAGTATGCAGAATCATCGGGATCGCTCTTTTCGAGCTATTTAACGCGAGAGACACGTTTTCTGGGGGTTTCCCCACTCCACAGTTCGTTGGATATGCAGAACAGTCGATATCTTGGTTTTCGTGGGGTTTCAAGCTGAGATATGCACTTTTTACGATAATCTTGGTGAGACTTCTGTCCGAAGTATGCTTAATCATCGAGATCGCTCTATTCGAACTATTTAATGCGACAAAACGTTATCTGGTGTTTTCAGCACTCCACAGTGCGTTTGATATGCAGAACCAGCGATATCTCAGTTTTCGTGGGGTTTCCAGCTGTGATATGCATTTTCAGCGATAATCATGTTGAGACTTCTGTTAGAAGTATGCAGAATCTTCGAGATCGTACATTTCGAGCTATTTTATGCGAGAAACACGTTTTCTGGGGTTTTCACCACTGCACAGTTCGTTGGATATGCAGAACAGGAGATATCTTGGTTTTCGTGGGTTTTCTAGCAGAGATATGCATTTTCTGAGATAATCTTGGTGAGACCTCTGTCCGAAGTATGCAGAAACATCGAGATCGCTCTTTTCGACCTATTTAATGCGGAAACACGTTATCTGGTGTTTTCACCACTCCACAGTGCGTTTGATATGCAGAACCAGCGATATGTTGGTTTTCGTGGGGTTTCAAGCTGAGATATGCATTTTTTACGATAATCATGGTGAGACTTCTGTCCGAAGGATGCAGAATCATCGAGATCGCACTTATCGAGCTATTTAATGCGAGAAACACGATATCTGGTGTTTTCAGCAATCCACAGTGCGTATGATATGCAGAACCGGCGATATCTTGGTTTTCGTGGGGTTTCAAGCTGAGATATGCATTTTCTGCGATAATCTTGGTGAGACTTCTGTCCGAAGTATGCTTAATCATCGAGATCGCTCTATTCGAGATATTTAATGCGAGAAACACGTTATCTGGTGTTTTCACCACTCCACAGTGCGTATGATATGCAGAACCGACGATATCTTGGTTTTCGTGGGGTTTCAAGCTCAGATATGCATTTTCTGCGATAATCTTGGTGAGACTTCTGTCCGAAGTATGCAGAGTCATCGAGATCGTACTTTTCGAGCTATTTAATGCGACAAACACGTTTTCTGGGGTTTTCACCACTCCACAGTTCGTTAGATATGCAGAACAGGAGATATCTTGGTTTTCGTGGGGTTTCTAGCAGAGATATGCATTTTCTGCGATAATCTTGGTGAGACTTCTGTCCGAAGTATGCTTAATCATCGAGATCGCTCGTTTCGAGCTATTTAATGCGAGAAACAAGTTATCTGGTGTTTTCACCACTCCACAGTGCGTTTGATATGCAGAAACAGCGATATCTTGGTTTTCGTGGGGTTTCAAGCTGAGATATGCATTTTTTTACGATAATCTTGGTGAGACTTCTGTCCGAAGTATGCTTAATCATCGAGATCGCTCGTTTCGAGCTATTTAATGCGAGAAACAAGTTATCTGGTGTTTTCACCACTCCACAGTGCGTTTGATATGCAGAACCAGCGATATCTTGGTTTACGTGGGGTTTCAAGCTCAGATATGCATTTTCTGCGATAATCTTGGTGAGACTTCAGTCCGAAGTATGCAGAATCATCGAGATCGTACTATTCGAGCTATTTAATGCGAAAAACACGTTATCTGGTGTTTTCACCACTCCACAGTGCGTTTGATATGCAGAACCAGCGAAATCTTGGTTTTCGTTGGGTTTCAAGCTGAGATATGCATTTTTTACGATAATCATGGTGAGACTTCTGTCCGAAGTATGCAGAATCATCGAGATCGCACTTTTCGAGCTATTTAATGCGACAAACACGTTATCTGGTGTTTTCACCACTCCGCAGTGCGTTAGATATGCAGAACCAGCGATATCTTGGTTTTCGTGGGGTTTCAAGCTCAGATATGCATTTTCTGCGATAATCTTGGTGAGACTTCTGTCCGAAGTATGCAGAGTCATCGAGATCGTACTTTTCTAGCTATTTAATGCGACAAACACGTTTTCTGGGGTTTTCACCACTCCACAGTTCGTTGGATATGCAGAACAGGAGATATCTTGGTTTTCGTGGGGTTTCTAGCAGAGATATGCATTTTCTGCGATAATCTTGGTGAGACCTCTGTCCGAAGTATGCAGAAACATGGAGATCGCTCTTTTCGACCTATTGAATGCGAGAAACACGTTATCTGGTGTTTTCACCACTCCACAGTGCGTATGATATGCAGAACCGACGATATCTTGGTTTTCGTGGGGTTTCAAGCTCAGATATGCATTTTCTGCGATAATCTTGGTGAGACTTCTGTCCGAAGTATGCAGAGTCATCGAGATCGCTCTTTTCGAGCTATTTAATGCGAGAAACAAGTTATCTGGTGTTTTCACCACTCCGCAGTGCGTTTGATATGCAGAACCAGCGATATCTTGGTTTTCGTGGGGTTTCAAGCTCAGATATGCATTTTCTGCGATAATCTTGGTGAGACTTCTGTCCGAAGTATGCAGAATCATCGAGATCGCACTTTTCGAGCTATTTAATGCGAGAAACAAGTTATCTGGTGTTTTCACCACTCCACAGTGCGTTCGATATGCAGAAACAGCGATATCATGGTTTTCGTGGGGTTTCAAGCTGAGATATGCATTTTTTACGATAATCATGGTGAGACTTCTGTCCGAAGTATGCAGAATCATCGAGATCGCACTTTTCGAGCTATTTAATGCGACAAACACGTTATCTGGTGTTTTCAGCACTCCACAGTGCGTTTGATATGCAGAACCAGCGAAATCTTGGTTTTCGTGGGGTTTCAAGCTGAGATATGCATTTTTTTACGATAATCTTGGTGAGACTTCTGTCCGAAGTATGCTTAATCATCGAGATCGCTCTATTCGAGATATTTAATGCAAGAAACACGTTATCTGGTGTTTTCACCACTCCGCAGTGCGTTTGATATGCAGAACCAGCGATATCTTGGTTTTCGTGGGGTTTCAAGCTCAGATATGCATTTTCTGCGATAATCTTGGTGAGACTTCTGTCCGAAGTATGCAGAGTCATCGAGATCGTCCTTTTCGAGCTATTTAATGCGACAAACACGTTTTCTGGGGTTTTCACCACTCCACAGTTCGTTGGATATGCAGAACAGGAGATATCTTGGTTTTCGTGGGGTTTCTAGCAGAGATATGCATTTTCTGCGCTAATCTTGGTGAGACCTCTGTCCGAAGTATGCAGAAACATGGAGATCGCTCTTTTCGACCTATTGAATGCGAGAAACACGTTATCTGGTGTTTTCACCACTCCACAGTGCGTTTGATATGCAGAACCAGCGAAATCTTGGTTTTCGTGGGGTTTCAAGCTGAGATATGCATTTTTTACGATAATCTTGGTGAGACTTCTGTCCGAAGTATGCTTAATCATCGAGATCGCTCTATTCGAGCTATTTAATGCGAGAAACACGTTATCTGGTGTTTTCACCACTCCACAGTGCGTATGATATGCAGAACCGACGATATCTTGGTTTTCGTGGGGTTTCAAGCTCAGATATGCATTTTCTGCGATAATCTTGGTGAGACTTCTGTCCGAAGTATGCAGAGTCATCGAGATCGCTCTTTTCGAGCTATTTAATGCGAGAAACAAGTTATCTGGTGTTTTCACCACTCCGCAGTGCGTTTGATATGCAGAACCAGCGATATCTTGGTTTTCGTGGGGTTTCAAGCTCAGATATGCATTTTCTGCGATAATCTTGGTGAGACTTCTGTCCGAAGTATGCAGAGTCATCGAGATCGTACTTTTCGAGCTATTCAATGCGAGAAACACGTTTTCTGGGGTTTTCACCACTCCACAGTTCGTTGGATATGCAGAACAGGAGATATCTTGGTTTTCGTGGGGTTTCTAGCAGAGATATGCATTTTCTGCGATAATCTAGGTGAGACTTCTGTCCGAAGTATGCTTATTCATCGAGATCGCTCGTTTCGAGCTATTTAATGCGAGAAACAAGTTATCTGGTGTTTTCACCACTCCACAGTGCGTTTGATATGCAGAAACAGCGATATCTTGGTTTTCGTGGGGTTTCAAGCTGAGATATGCATTTTTTACGATAATCATGGTGAGACTTCTGTCCGAAGTATGCAGAATCATCGAGATCGCACTTTTCGAGCTATTTAATGAGACAAACACGTTATCTGGTGTTTTCAGCACTCCACAGTGCGTTCGATATGCAGAACCAGCGATTTCTGGGTTTTCGTGGGGTTTCAAGCTGAGATATGCATTTTTTACGATAATCTTGGTGAGACTTCTGTCCGAAGTATGCAGAATCATCGAGATCGCACTTTTCGAGCTATTTAATGCGACAAACACGTTATCTGGTGTTTTCACCACTCCACAGTGCGTTTGATATGCAGAACCAGCAATATCTTGGTTTTCGGGTGGTTTCAAGCTCAGATATGCATTTTCTGCGATAATCTTGGTGAGACTTCTGTCCGAAGAATGCAGAATCATCGAGATCGCACTTTTCGTGATATTTAATGCAAGAAACACGTTATCTGGTGTTTTCACCACTCCACAGTGCGTTTGATATGCAGAACCGACGATATCTTGGTTTTTGTGGGGTTTCAAGCTGAGATATGCATTTTTTACGATAATCTTGGTGAGACTTCTGTCCGAAGTATGCTTAATCATCGAGATCGCTCTATTCGAGATATTTAATGCGAGAAACACGTTATCTGGTGTTTTCACCACTCCACAGTGCGTATGATATGCAGATCCGACGATATCTTGGTTTTCGTGGGGTTTCAAGCTCAGATATGCATTTTCTGCGATAATCTTGGTGAGACTTCTGTCCGAAGTATGCAGAGTCATCGAGATCGTACTATTCGAGCTATTTAATGCGAAAAACACGTTATCTGGTGTTTTCACCACTCCACAGTGCGTATGATATGCAGATCCGACGATATCTTGGTTTTCGTGGGGTTTCAAGCTCAGATATGCATTTTCTGCGATAATCATGGTGAGACTTCTGTCCGAAGTATGCAGAGTCATCGAGATCGTACTATTCGAGCTATTTAATGCGAAAAACACGTTATCTGGTGTTTTCACCACTCCACAGTGCGTATGATATGCAGAACCGACGATATCTTGGTTTTCGTGGGGTTTCAAGCTCAGATATGCATTTTCGGCGATAATCTTGGTGAGACTTCTGTCCGAAGTATGCAGAAACATCGAGATCGCTCTTTTCGACCTATTTAATGCGAGAAACACGTTATCGGGTGTTTTCACCACTCCACAGTGCGGTTGAAATGCAGAACCAGCGAAATCTTGGTTTTCGTGTGGTTTCAAGCTCAGATATGCATTTTCTGCGATAATCTTGGTGAGACTTCTGTCCGAAGTATGCAGAAACATCGAGATCGCACTTTTCGAGCTATTTAATGCGAGAAACACGTTATCTGGTGTTTTCACACATCCCCAGTGCGTATGATATGCAGATCCGACGATATCTTGGTTTTCGTGGGGTTTCAAGCTCAGATATGCATTTTCTGCGATAATCATGGTGAGACTTCTGTCCGAAGTATGCAGAGTCATCGAGATCGTACTATTCGAGCTATTTAATGCGAAAAACACGTTATCTGGTGTTTTCACCACTCCACAGTGCGTATGATATGCAGAACCGACGATATCTTGGTTTTCGTGGGGTTTCAAGCTCAGATATGCATTTTCTGCGATAATCTTGGTGAGACTTCTGTCCGAAGTATGCAGAATCATCGAGATCGTACTATTCGAGCTATTTAATGCGAAAAACACGTTATCTGGTGTTTTCACCACTCCACAGTGCGTATGATATGCAGATCCGACGATATCTTGGTTTTCGTGGGGTTTCAAGCTCAGATATGCATTTTCTGCGATAATCTTGGTGAGACTTCTGTCCGAAGTATGCAGAGTCATCGAGATCGTACTTTTCGAGCTATTTAATGCGACAAACACGTTTTCTGGGGTTTTCACCACTCCACAGTTCGTTGGATATGCAGAACAGGAGATATCTTGGTTTTCGTTGGGTTTCTAGCAGAGATATGCATTTTCTGCGATAATCTTGGTGAGACGTGTGTCCGAAGTAAGCAGAAACATCGAGATCGCTCTTTTCGACCTATTTAATGCGAGAAACAAGTTATCTGGTGTTTTCAGCACTCCACAGTGCGTTTGATATGCAGAACCAGCGATATCTTGGTTTACGTGGGGTTTCAAGCTCAGATATGCATTTTCTGCGATAATCTTGGTGAGACTTCAGTCCGAAGTATGCAGAATCATCGAGATCGTACTATTCGAGCTATTTAATGCGAAAAACACGTTATCTGGTGTTTTCACCACTCCACAGTGCGTATGATATGCAGATCCGACGATATCTTGGTTTTCGTGGGGTTTCAAGCTCAGATATGCATTTTCTGCGATAATCATGGTGAGACTTCTGTCCGAAGTATGCAGAGTCATCGAGATCCTACTATTCGAGCTATTTAATGCGAAAAACACGTTATCTGGTGTTTTCACCACTCCACAGTGCGTATGATATGCAGAACCGACGATATCTTGGTTTTCGTGGGGTTTCAAGCTCAGATATGCATTTTCGGCGATAATCTTGGTGAGACTTCTGTCCGAAGTATGCAGAAACATCGAGATCGCTCTTTTCGACCTATTTAATGCGAGAAACACGTTATCGGGTGTTTTCACCACTCCACAGTGCGGTTGAAATGCAGAACCAGCGAAATCTTGGTTTTCGTGTGGTTTCAAGCTCAGATATGCATTTTCTGCGATAATCTTGGTGAGACTTCTGTCCGAAGTATGCAGAAACATCGAGATCGCACTTTTCGAGCTATTTAATGCGAGAAACACGTTATCTGGTGTTTTCACACATCCCCAGTGCGTATGATATGTAGAACCGACGATATCTTGGTTTTTGTGGGGTTTCAAGCTCAGATATGCATTTTCTGCGATAATCTTGGTGAGACTTCTGTCCGAAGTATGCAGAGTCATCGAGATTGTACTTTTCGAGCTATTTAATGCGAGAAACACGTTTTCTGGGGATTTCACCACTCCACAGTTCGTTGGATATGCAGAACAGGAGATATCTTGGTTTTCGTGGGGTTTCTAGCAGAGATATGCATTTTGTGCGGTAATCTTAGTGAGACCTCTGTCCGAAGTATGCAGAAACATCGAAATCGCTCTTTTCGACCTATTTAATGCGAGAAACACGTTATCTGGTGTTTTCACCACTCCACAGTGCGTTTGATATGCAGAACCAGCAATATCTTGGTTTTCGGGTGGTTTCAAGCTCAGATATGCATTTTCTGCGATAATCTTGGTCAGACTTCTGTCCGAAGTATGCTTAATCATCGAGATCGCTCTATTCGAGATATTTAATGCGAGAAACACGTTATCTGGTGTTTTCACCACTCCACAGTGCGTATGATATGCAGATCCGACGATATCTTGGTTTTCGTGGGGTTTCAAGCTCAGATATGCATTTTCTGCGATAATCTTGGTGAGACTTCTGTCCGAAGTATGCAGAGTCATCGAGATCGTACTATTCGAGCTATTTAATGCGAAAAACACGTTATCTGGTGTTTTCACCACTCCACAGTGCGTATGATATGCAGATCCGACGATATCTTGGTTTTCGTGGGGTTTCAAGCTCAGATATGCATTTTCTGCGATAATCTTGGTGAGACTTCTGTCCGAAGTATGCAGAGTCATCGAGATCGTACTATTCGAGCTATTTAATGCGAAAAACACGTTATCTGGTGTTTTCACCACTCCACAGTGCGTATGATATGCAGATCCGACGATATCTTGGTTTTCGTGGGGTTTCTAGCAGAGATATGCATTTTCTGCGATAATCTTGGTGAGACCTCTGTCCGAAGTATGCAGAAACATGGAGATCGCTCTTTTCGACCTATTGAATGCGAGAAACACGTTATCTGGTGTTTTCACTACTCCACAGCGCATTTGATATGCAGAACCAGCGAAATCTTGGTTATCGTTGGGTTTCAAGCTGAGATATGCATTTTTTACGATAATCATGGTGAGACTTCTGTCCCAAGTATGCAGAATCATCGAGATCGTACTATTCGAGCTATTTAATGCGAAAAACACGTTATCTGGTGTTTTCACCACTCCACAGTGCGTATGATATGCAGAACCGACGATATCTTGGTTTTCGTGGGGTTTCAAGCTCAGATATGCATTTTCAGCGATAATCTTGGTGAGACTTCTGTCCGAAGTATGCAGAAACATCGAGATCGCTCTTTTCGACCTATTTAATGCGAGAAACACGTTATCTGGTGTTTTCACCACTCCACAGTGCGTTTGATATGCAGAACCAGCGATATCTTGGTTTTCGTGTGGTTTCAAGCTCAGATATGAATTCTCTGCGATAATCTTGGTGAGACTTCTGTCCGAAGTATGCAGAATCATCGAGATCGCACTTTTCGAGCTATTTAAAGCGAGAAACACGTTATCTGGTGTTTTCACCACTCCACAGTGCGTATGATATGCAGAACCGACGATATCTTGGTTTTTGTGGGGTTTCAAGCTGAGATATGCATTTTTTACGATAATCTTGGTGAGACTTCTGTCCGAAGTATGCTTAATCATCGAGACCGCTCTATTCGAGCTATTTAATGCGAGAAAAACCTTGTCTGGTGTTTTCACCACTCCACAGTGCGTTTGATATGCAGAACCAGCGATATCTTGGTTTTCGTGTGGTTTCAAGCTCAGATATGAATTCTCTGCGATAATCTTGGTGAGACTTCTGTCCGAAGTATGCAGAATCATCGAGATCGCACTTTTCGAGCTATTTAAAGCGAGAAACACGTTATCTGGTGTTTTCACCACTCCACAGTGCGTATGATATGCAGAACCGACGATATCTTGGTTTTCGTGCGGTTTCAAGCTCAGATATGCATTTTCTGCGATAATCTTGGTGAGACTTCTGTCCGAAGTATGCAGAGTCATCGAGATCGTACTTTTCGAGCTATTTAATGCGAGAAACACGTTATCTGGTGTTTTCACCACTCCACAGTGCGTATGATATGCAGAACCGACGATATCTTGGTTTTCGTGCGGTTTCAAGTTCAGATATGCATTTTCTGCGATAATCTTGGTGAGACTTCTGTCCGAAGTATGCAGAGTCATCGAGATCGTACTTTTCGAGCTATTTAATGCGAGAAACACGTTTTCTGGGGTTTTCACCTCTCCACAGTTCGTTGGATATGCAGAACAGGAGATATCTTGGTTTTCGTGGGGTTTCTAGCAGAGATATGCATTTTCTGCGATAATCTTGGTGAGACCTCGGCCCGAAGTATGCAGAAACATCGAGATCGCTCTTTTCGACCTATTTAATGCGAGAAACACGTTATCTGGTATTTTCACCACTCCACAGTGCGTTTGATATGCAGAACCAGCGAAATCTTGGTTTTCGTGGGGTTTCAAGCTGAGATATGCATTTTTTACGATCATCATGGTGAGACCTCTGTCCGAAGTATGCAGAAACATCGAGATCGCTCTTTTCGAAATTTTTAATGCGAGAAACACGTTATCGGGTGTTTTCACCACTCCACAGTGCGGTTGATATGCATAACCAGCGAAATCTTGGTTTTCGTGTGGCTTCAAGCTCAGATATGCATTTTCTGCGATAATCATGGTGAGACTTCTGTCCGAAGTATGCAGAATCATCGAGATCGCACTTTTCGAGCTATTTAATGCGAGAAACACGTTATCTGGTGTTTTCACCACTCCACAGTGCGTATGATATGCAGAACCGACGATATCTTGGTTTTCGCGGGGTTTCAAGCTCAGATATGCATTTTCTGCGATAATCTTGGTGAGACTTCTGTTCGAAGTATGCAGAGTCATCGAGATCGTACTTTTCGAGCTATTTAATGCGAGAAACACGTTATCTGGTGTTTTCACCACTCCACAGTGCGTATGATATGCAGAACCGACGATATCTTGGTTTTCGTGGGGTTTCAAGCTCAGATATGCATTTTCTGCAATAATCTTGGTGAGACTTCTGTCCGAAGTATGCAGAGTCATCGAGATCGTACTTTTCGAGCTATTAAATGCGACAAACACGTTTTCTGGGGTTTTCACCACTCCACAGTTCGTTGGATATGCAGAACAGGAGATATCTTGGTTTTCGTGGGGTTTCTAGCAGAGATATGCATTTTCTGCGATAATCATGGTGAGACCTCTGTCCGAAGTATGCAGAAACATGGAGATCGCTCTTTTCGACCTATTGAATGCGAGAAACACGTTATCTGGTGTTTTCACCACTCCACAGTGCGTTTGATATGCAGAACCAGCGAAATCTTGGTTTTCGTTGGGTTTCAAGCTGAGATATGCATTTTTTACGATAATCATGGTGAGACTTCTGTCCGAAGTATGCAGAATCATCGAGATCGCACTTTTCGAGCTATTTAATGCGACAAACACGTTATCTGGTGTTTTCAGCGCACCACAGTGCGTTTGATATGCAGAACCAGCGAAATCTTGGTTTTCGTGGGGTTTCAAGCTGAGATATGCATTTTTTACGATAATCTTGGTGAGACTTCTGTCCGAAGTATGCTTAATCATCGAGATCGCTCTATTCGAGCTATTTAATGCGAGAAACAAGTTATCTGGTGTTTTCACCACTCCGCAGTGCGTTTGATATGCAGAACCAGCGATATCTTGGTTTTCGTGGGGTTTCAAGCTCAGATATGCATTTTCTGCGATAATCTTGGTGAGACTTCTGTCCGAAGTATGCAGAGTCATCGAGATCGTACTTTTCGAGCTATTCAATCCGAGAAACACGTTTTCTGGGGTTTTCACCACTCCACAGTTCGTTGGATATGCAGAACAGGAGATATCTTGGTTTTCGTGGGGTTTCTAGCAGAGATATGCATTTTCTGCGATAATCTAGGTGAGACTTCTGTCCGAAGTATGCTTAATCATCGAGTTCGCTCGTTTCGAGCTATTTAATGCGAGAAACAAGTTATCTGGTGTTTTCACCACTCCACAGTGCGTTTGATATGCAGAAACAGCGATATCTTGGTTTTCGTGGGGTTTCAAGCTCAGATATGCATTTTCTGCGATAATCATGGTGAGACATCTGTCCGAAGTATGCAGAGTCATCGAGATCGTACTTTTCGAGCTATTTAATGCGAGAAACACGTTATCTGGTGTTTTCACCACTCCACAGTGCGTATGATATGCAGAACCGACGATATCTTGGTTTTCGTGCGGTTTCAAGTTCAGATATGCATTTTCTGCGATAATCTTGGAGAGACTTCTGTCCGAAGTATGCAGAGTCATCGAGATCGTACTTTTCGAGCTATTTAATGCGAGAAACACGTTTTCTGGGGTTTTCACCACTCCACAGTTCGTTGGATATGCAGCACAGGAGATATCTTGGTTTTCGTGGGGTTTCTAGCAGAGATATGCATTTTCTGCGATAATCTTGGTGAGACCTCGGTCCGAAGTATGCAGAAACATCGAGATCGCTCTTTTCGACCTATTTAATGCGAGAAACACGTTATCTGGTATTTTCACCACTCCACAGTGTGTTTGATATGCAGAACCAGCGAAATCTTGGTTTTCGTGGGGTTTCAAGCTGAGATATGCATTTTTTACGATCATCATGGTGAGACCTCTGTCCGAAGTATGCAGAAACATCGAGATCGCTCTTTTCGAAATTTTTAATGCGAGAAACACGTTATCGGGTGTTTTCACCACTCCACAGTGCGGTTGATATGCATAACCAGCGAAATCTTGGTTTTCGTGTGGCTTCAAGCTCAGAAATGCATTTTCTGCGATAATCATGGTGAGACTTCTGTCCGAAGTATGCAGAATCATCGAGATCGCACTTTTCGAGCTATTTAATGCGAGAAACACGTTATCTGGTGTTTTCACCACTCCACAGTGCGTATGATATGCAGAACCGACGATATCTTGGTTTTCGCGGGGTTTCAAGCTCAGATATGCATTTTCTGCGATAATCTTGGTGAGACTTCTGTTCGAAGTATGCAGAGTCATCGAGATCGTACTTTTCGAGCTATTTAATGCGAGAAACACGTTATCTGGTGTTTTCACCACTCCACAGTGCGTATGATATGCAGAACCGACGATATCTTGGTTTTCGTGGGGTTTCAAGCTCAGATATGCATTTTCTGCAATAATCTTGGTGAGACTTCTGTCCGAAGTATGCAGAGTCATCGAGATCGTACTTTTCGAGCTATTAAATGCGACAAACACGTTTTCTGGGGTTTTCACCACTCCACAGTTCGTTGGATATGCAGAACAGGAGATATCTTGGTTTTCGTGGGGTTTCTAGCAGAGATATGCATTTTCTGCGATAATCATGGTGAGACCTCTGTCCGAAGTATGCAGAAACATGGAGATCGCTCTTTTCGACCTATTGAATGCGAGAAACACGTTATCTGGTGTTTTCACCACTCCACAGTGCGTTTGATATGCAGAACCAGCGAAATCTTGGTTTTCGTTGGGTTTCAAGCTGAGATATGCATTTTTTACGATAATCATGGTGAGACTTCTGTCCGAAGTATGCAGAATCATCGAGATCGCACTTTTCGAGCTATTTAATGCGACAAACACGTTATCTGGTGTTTTCAGCGCACCACAGTGCGTTTGATATGCAGAACCAGCGAAATCTTGGTTTTCGTGGGGTTTCAAGCTGAGATATGCATTTTTTACGATAATCTTGGTGAGACTTCTGTCCGAAGTATGCTTAATCATCGAGATCGCTCTATTCGAGCTATTTAATGCGAGAAACAAGTTATCTGGTGTTTTCACCACTCCGCAGTGCGTTTGATATGCAGAACCAGCGATATCTTGGTTTTCGTGGGGTTTCAAGCTCAGATATGCATTTTCTGCGATAATCTTGGTGAGACTTCTGTCCGAAGTATGCAGAGTCATCGAGATCGTACTTTTCGAGCTATTCAATCCGAGAAACACGTTTTCTGGGGTTTTCACCACTCCACAGTTCGTTGGATATGCAGAACAGGAGATATCTTGGTTTTCGTGGGGTTTCTAGCAGAGATATGCATTTTCTGCGATAATCTAGGTGAGACTTCTGTCCGAAGTATGCTTAATCATCGAGTTCGCTCGTTTCGAGCTATTTAATGCGAGAAACAAGTTATCTGGTGTTTTCACCACTCCACAGTGCGTTTGATATGCAGAAACAGCGATATCTTGGTTTTCGTGGGGTTTCAAGCTCAGATATGCATTTTCTGCGATAATCATGGTGAGACATCTGTCCGAAGTATGCAGAGTCATCGAGATCGTACTATTCGAGCTATTTAATGCGAAAAACACGTTATCTGGTGTTTTCACCACTCCACAGTGCGTATGATATGCAGAACCGACGATATCTTGGTTTTCGTGGGGTTTCAAGCTCAGATATGCATTTTCTGCGATAATCATGGTGAGACTTCTGTCCGAAGTATGCAGAGTCATCGAGATCGTACTATTCGAGCTATTTAATGCGAAAAACACGTTATCTGGTGTTTTCACCACTCCACAGTGCGTATGATATGCAGAACCGACGATATCTTGGTTTTCGTGGGGTTTCAAGCTCAGATATGCATTTTCTGCGATAATCTTGGTGAGACTTCTGTCCGAAGTATGCAGAAACATCGAGATCGCTCTTTTCGACCTATTTAATGCGAGAAACACGTTATCGGGTGTTTTCACCACTCCACAGTGCGGTTGAAATGCAGAACCAGCGAAACCTTGGTTTTCGTGTGGTTTCAAGCTCAGATATGCATTTTCTGCGATAATCATGGTGAGACTTCTGTCCGAAGTATGCAGAATCATCGAGATCGCACTTTTCGAGCTATTTAATGCGAGAAACACGTTATCTGGTGTTTTCACCACTCCACAGTGCGTATGATATGCAGAACCGACGATATCTTGGTTTTTGTGGGGTTTCAAGCTCAGATATGCATTTTCTGCGATAATCTTGGTGAGACTTCTGTCCGAAGTATGCAGAAACATCGAGATCGCTCTTTTCGACCTATTTAATGCGAGAAACACGTTATCGGGAGTTTTCACCACTCCACAGTGCGGTTGAAATGCAGAACCAGCGAAATCTTGGTTTTCGTGTGGTTTCAAGCTCAGATATGCATTTTCTGCGATAATCATGGTGAGACTTCTGTCCGAAGTATGCAGAATCATCGAGATCGCACTTTTCGAGCTATTTAATGCGAGAAACACGTTATCTGGTGTTTTCACCACTCCACAGTGCGTATGATATGCAGAACCGACGATATCTTGGTTTTCGTGCGGTTTCAAGCTCAGATATGCATTTTCTGCGATAATCTTGGTGAGACTTCTGTCCGAAGTATGCAGAGTCATCGAGATCGTACTTTTCGAGCTATTTAATGCGAGAAACACGTTATCTGGTGTTTTCACCACTCCACAGTGCGTATGATATGCAGAACCGACGATATCTTGGTTTTCGTGGGGTTTCAAGCTCAGATATGCATTTTCTGCGATAATCTTGGTGAGACTTCTGTCCGAAGTATGCAGAGTCATCGAGATCGTACTTTTCGAGCTATTTAATGCGAGAAACACGTTTTCTGGGGTTTTCACCACTCCACAGTTCGTTGGATATGCAGAACAGGAGATATCTTGGTTTTCGTGGGGTTTCTAGCAGAGATATGCATTTTCTGCGATAATCTTGGTGAGACCTCGGTCCGAAGTATGCAGAAACATCGAGATCGCTCTTTTCGACCTATTTAATGCGAGAAACACGTTATCTGGTATTTTCACCACTCCACAGTGCGTTTGATATGCAGAACCAGCGAAATCTTGGTTTTCGTGGGGTTTCAAGCTGAGATATGCATTTTTTACGATCATCATGGTGAGACCTCTGTCCGAAGTATGCAGAAACATCGAGATCGCTCTTTTCGAGCTATTTAATGCGAGAAACACGTTATCTGGTGTTTTCACCACTCCACAGTGCGTATGATATGCAGAACCGACGATATCTTGGTTTTCGTGGGGTTTCAAGCTCAGATATGCATTTTCTGCGATAATCTTGGTGAGACTTCTGTCCGAAGTATGCAGAGTCATCGAGATCGTACTTTTCGAGCTATTTAATGCGACAAACACGTTTTCTGGGGTTTTCACCACTCCACAGTTCGTTGGATATGCAGAACAGGAGATATCTTGGTTTTCGTGGGGTTTCTAGCAGAGATATGCATTTTCTGCGATAATCATGGTGAGACCTCTGTCCGAAGTATGCAGAAACATGGAGATCGCTCTTTTCGACCTATTGAATGCGAGAAACACGTTATCTGGTGTTTTCACCACTCCACAGTGCGTTTGATATGCAGAACCAGCGAAATCTTGGTTTTCGTTGGGTTTCAAGCTGAGATATGCATTTTTTACGATAATCATGGTGAGACTTCTGTCCGAAGTATGCAGAATCATCGAGATCGCACTTTTCGAGCTATTTAATGCGACAAACACGTTATCTGGTGTTTTCAGCACACCACAGTGCGTTTGATATGCAGAACCAGCGAAATCTTGGTTTTCGTGGGGTTTCAAGCTGAGATATGCATTTTTTACGATAATCTTGGTGAGACTTCTGTCCGAAGTATGCTTAATCATCGAGATCGCTCTATTCGCGCTATTTAATGCGAGAAACACGTTATCTGGTGTTTTCACCACTGCACAGTGCGTATGATATGCAGAACCGACGATATCTTGGTTTTCGTGGGGTTTCAAGCTCAGATATGCATTTTCTGCGATAATCTTGGTGAGACTTCTGTCCGAAGTATGCAGAGTCATCGAGATCGCTCTTTTCGAGCTATTTAATGCGAGAAACAAGTTATCTGGTGTTTTCACCACTCCGCAGTGCGTTTGATATGCAGAACCAGCGATATCTTGGTTTTCGTGGGGTTTCAAGCTCAGATATGCATTTTCTGCGATAATCTTGGTGAGACTTCTGTCCGAAGTATGCAGAGTCATCGAGATCGTACTTTTCGAGCTATTCAATGCGAGAAACACGTTTTCTGGGGTTTTCACCACTCCACAGTTCGTTGGATATGCAGAACAGGAGATATCTTGGTTTTCGTGGGGTTTCTAGCAGAGATATGCATTTTCTGCGATAATCTAGGTGAGACTTCTGTCCGAAGTATGCTTAATCATCGAGATCGCTCGTTTCGAGCTATTTAATGCGAGAAACAAGTTATCTGGTGTTTTCACCACTCCACAGTGCGTTTGATATGCAGAAACAGCGATATCTTGGTTTTCGTGGGGTTTCAAGCTGAGATATGCATTTTTTACGATAATCATGGTGAGACTTCTGTCCGAAGTATGCAGAATCATCGAGATCGCACTTTTCGAGCTATTTAATGCGACAAACACGTTATCTGGTGTTTTCAGCACTCCACAGTGCGTTCGATATGCAGAACCAGCGATATCTGGGTTTACGTGGGGTTTCAAGCTGAGATATGCATTTTTTACGATAATCTTGGTGAGACTTCTGTCCGAAGTATGCAGAATCATCGAGATCGCACATTCCGAGCTATTTAATGCGACAAACACGTTATCTGGTGTTTTCAGCACTCCACAGTGCGTTTGATATGCAGAACCAGCGAAATCTTGGTTTTCGTGGGGTTTCAAGCTGAGATATGCATTTTTTTACGATAATCTTCGTGAGACTTCTGTCCGAAGTATGCTTAATCATCGAGATCGCTCTATTCGAGATATTTAATGCGAGAAACACGTTATCTGGTGTTTTCACCACTCCGCAGTGCGTTTGATATGCAGAACCAGCGATATCTTGGTTTTCGTGGGGTTTCAAGCTCAGATATGCATTTTCTGCGATAATCTTGGTGAGACTTCTGTCCGAAGTATGCAGAGTCATCGAGATCGTACTTTTCGAGCTATTTAATGCGACAAACACGTTTTCTGGGGTTTTCACCACTCCACAGTTCGTTGGATATGCAGAACAGGAGATATCTTGGCTTTCGTGGGGTTTCTAGCAGAGATATGCATTTTCTGCGCTAATCTTGGTGAGACCTCTGTCCGAAGTATGCAGAAACATGGAGATCGCTCTTTTCGATCTATTGAATGCGAGAAACACGTTATCTGGTGTTTTCACCACTCCACAGTGCGTTTGATATGCAGAACCAGCGAAATCTTGGTTTTCGTTGGGTTTCAAGCTGAGATATGCATTTTTTACGATAATCATGGTGAGACTTCTGTCCGAAGTATGCAGAATCATCGAGATCGCACTTTTCGAGCTATTTAATGCGACAAACACGTTATCTGGTGTTTTCAGCACACCACAGTGCGTTTGATATGCAGAACCAGCGAAATCTTGGTTTTCGTGGGGTTTCAAGCTGAGATATGCATTTTTTTACGATAATCTTCGTGAGACTTCTGTCCGAAGTATGCTTAATCATCGAGATCGCTCTATTCGAGATATTTAATGCGAGAAACACGTTATCTGGTGTTTTCACCACTCCGCAGTGCGTTTGATATGCAGAACCAGCGATATCTTGGTTTTCGTGGGGTTTCAAGCTCAGATATGCATTTTCTGCGATAATCATGGTGAGACTTCTGTCCGAAGTATGCAGAGTCATCGAGATCGCTCTTTTCGAGCTATTCAATGCGAGAAACACGTTTTCTGGGGTTTTCACCACTCCACAGTTCGTTGGATATGCAGAACAGGAGATATCTTGGTTTTCGTGGGGTTTCTAGCAGAGATATGCATTTTCTGCGTTAACCTTGGTGCGACTTCTGTCCGAAGTATGCAGAATCATCGAGATCGCACTTTTCGAGCTATTTAATGCGACAAACACGTTATCTGGTGTTTTCAGCACTCCACAGTGCGTTCGATATGCAGAACCAGCGATATCTGGGTTTTTGTGGGGTTTCAAGCTGAGATATGCATTTTTTACGATAATCTTGGTGAGACTTCTGTCCGAAGTATGCAGAATCATCGAGATCGCACTTTTCGAGCTATTTAATGCGACAAACGCGTTATCTGGTGTTTTCAGCACTCCACAGTGCGTTTGATATGAAGAACCAGCGATATCTTGGTTTTCGTGGGGTTTCATGCTGAGATATGCATTTTTTTACGATAATCTTGGTGAGACTTCTGTCCGAAGTATGCTTAATCATCGAGATCGCTCTATTCGAGATATTTAATGCGAGAAACACGTTATCTGGTGTTTTCACCACTCCAAAGTGCGTATAATGTGCAGAACCGACGATATCTTGGTTTTCGTGGGGTTTCAAGCTCAGATATGCATTTTCTGCGATAATCTTGGTGAGACTTCTGTCCGAAGTATGCAGAGTCATCGAGATCGTACTTTTCGAGCTATTTAATGCGACAAACACGTTTTCTGGGGTTTTCACCACTCCACAGTTCGTTGGATATGCAGAACAGGAGATATCTTGGTTTTCGTGGGGTTTCTAGCAGAGATATGCATTTTCTGCGATAATCTTGGTGAGACCTGTGTCCGAAGTATGCAGAAACATCGAGATCGCTCTTTTCGACCTATTTAATGCGAGAAACACGTTATCTGGTGTTTTCAGCACTCCACAGTGCGTTTGATATGCAGAACCAGCGATATCTTGGTTTACGTGGGGTTTCAAGCTCAGATATGCATTTTCTGCGATAATCTTGGTGAGACTTCAGTCCGAAGTATGCAGAATCATCGAGATCGTACTATTCGAGCTATTTAATGCGAAAAGCACGTTATCTGGTGTTTTCACCACTCCACAGTGCGTATGATATGCAGAACCGACGATATCTTGGTTTTCGTGGGGTTTCAAGCTCAGATATGCATTTTCTGCGATAATCTTGGTGAGACTTCTGTCCGAAGTATGCAGAGTCATCGAGATCGTACTTTTCGAGCTATTCAATGCGAGAAACACGTTTTCTGTGGTTTTCACCACTCCACAGTTCGTTGGATATGCAGAACAGGAGATATCTTGGTTTTCGTGGGGTTTCTAGCAGAGATATGCATTTTCTGCGATAATCTTGGTGAGACCTCTGTCCGAAGTATGCAGAAACATGGAGATCGCTCTTTTCGACCTATTGAATGCGAGAAACACGTTATCTGGTGTTTTCATCACTCCACAGGGCGTATGATATGCAGAACCGACGATATCTTGGTTTTCGTGGGGTTTCAAGCTCAGATATGCATTTTCTGCGATAATCTTGGTGAGACTTCTGTCCGAAGTATGCAGAAACATCGAGATCGCTCTTTTCGACCTATTTAATGCGAGAAACACGTTATCGGGAGTTTTCACCACTCCACAGTGCGGTTGAAATGCAGAACCAGCGAAATCTTGGTTTTCGTGTGGTTTCAAGCTCAGATATGCATTTTCTGCGATAATCATGGTGAGACTTCTGTCCGAAGTATGCAGAATCATCGAGATCGCACTTTTCGAGCTATTTAATGCGAGAAACACGTTATCTGGTGTTTTCACCACTCCACAGTGCGTATGATATGCAGAACCGACGATATCTTGGTTTTCGTGCGGTTTCAAGCTCAGATATGCATTTTCTGCGATAATCTTGGTGAGACTTCTGTCCGAAGTATGCAGAGTCATCGAGATCGTACTTTTCGAGCTATTTAATGCGAGAAACACGTTATCTGGTGTTTTCACCACTCCACAGTGCGTATGATATGCAGAACCGACGATATCTTGGTTTTCGTGGGGTTTCAAGCTCAGATATGCATTTTCTGCGATAATCTTGGTGAGACTTCTGTCCGAAGTATGCAGAGTCATCGAGATCGTACTTTTCGAGCTATTTAATGCGAGAAACACGTTTTCTGGGGTTTTCACCACTCCACAGTTCGTTGGATATGCAGAACAGGAGATATCTTGGTTTTCGTGGGGTTTCTAGCAGAGATATGCATTTTCTGCGATAATCTTGGTGAGACCTCGGTCCGAAGTATGCAGAAACATCGAGATCGCTCTTTTCGACCTATTTAATGCGAGAAACACGTTATCTGGTATTTTCACCACTCCACAGTGCGTTTGATATGCAGAACCAGCGAAATCTTGGTTTTCGTGGGGTTTCAAGCTGAGATATGCATTTTTTACGATCATCATGGTGAGACTTCTGTCCGAAGTATGCAGAATCATCGAGATCGCACTTTTCGAGCTATTTAATGCGACAAACACGTTATCTGGTGTTTTCAGCACACCACAGTGCGTTTGATATGCAGAACCAGCGAAATCTTGGTTTTCGTGGGGTTTCAAGCTGAGATATGCATTTTTTACGATAATCTTGGTGAGACTTCTGTCCGAAGTATGCTTAATCATCGAGATCGCTCTATTCGCGCTATTTAATGCGAGAAACACGTTATCTGGTGTTTTCACCACTGCACAGTGCGTATGATATGCAGAACCGACGATATCTTGGTTTTCGTGGGGTTTCAAGCTCAGATATGCATTTTCTGCGATAATCTTGGTGAGACTTCTGTCCGAAGTATGCAGAGTCATCGAGATCGCTCTTTTCGAGCTATTTAATGCGAGAAACAAGTTATCTGGTGTTTTCACCACTCCGCAGTGCGTTTGATATGCAGAACCAGCGATATCTTGGTTTTCGTGGGGTTTCAAGCTCAGATATGCATTTTCTGCGATAATCTTGGTGAGACTTCTGTCCGAAGTATGCAGAGTCATCGAGATCGTACTTTTCGAGCTATTCAATGCGAGAAACACGTTTTCTGGGGTTTTCACCACTCCACAGTTCGTTGGATATGCAGAACAGGAGATATCTTGGTTTTCGTGGGGTTTCTAGCAGAGATATGCATTTTCTGCGATAATCTAGGTGAGACTTCTGTCCGAAGTATGCTTAATCATCGAGATCGCTCGTTTCGAGCTATTTAATGCGAGAAACAAGTTATCTGGTGTTTTCACCACTCCACAGTGCGTTTGATATGCAGAAACAGCGATATCTTGGTTTTCGTGGGGTTTCAAGCTGAGATATGCATTTTTTACGATAATCATGGTGAGACTTCTGTCCGAAGTATGCAGAATCATCGAGATCGCACTTTTCGAGCTATTTAATGCGACAAACACGTTATCTGGTGTTTTCAGCACTCCACAGTGCGTTCGATATGCAGAACCAGCGATATCTGGGTTTACGTGGGGTTTCAAGCTGAGATATGCATTTTTTACGATAATCTTGGTGAGACTTCTGTCCGAAGTATGCAGAATCATCGAGATCGCACATTCCGAGCTATTTAATGCGACAAACACGTTATCTGGTGTTTTCAGCACTCCACAGTGCGTTTGATATGCAGAACCAGCGAAATCTTGGTTTTCGTGGGGTTTCAAGCTGAGATATGCATTCTTTTACGATAATCTTCGTGAGACTTCTGTCCGAAGTATGCTTAATCATCGAGATCGCTCGTTTCGAGCTATTTAATGCGAGAAACAAGTTATCTGGTGTTTTCACCACTCCACAGTGCGTTTGATATGCAGAAACAGCGATATCTTGGTTTTCGTGGGGTTTCAAGCTGAGATATGCATTTTCTGCGATAACCTTGGTGCGACTTCTGTCCGAAGTATGCAGAATCATCGAGATCGCACTTTTCGAGCTATTTAATGCGACAAACACGTTATCTGGTGTTTTCAGCACTCCACAGTGCGTTCGATATGCAGAACCAGCGATATCTGGGTTTTTGTGGGGTTTCAAGCTGAGATATGCATTTTTTACGATAATCTTGGTGAGACTTCTGTCCGAAGTATGCAGAATCATCGAGATCGCACTTTTCGAGCTATTTAATGCGACAAACGCGTTATCTGGTGTTTTCAGCACTCCACAGTGCGTTTGATATGAAGAACCAGCGATATCTTGGTTTTCGTGGGGTTTCATGCTGAGATATGCATTTTTTTACGATAATCTTGGTGAGACTTCTGTCCGAAGTATGCTTAATCATCGAGATCGCTCTATTCGAGATATTTAATGCGAGAAACACGTTATCTGGTGTTTTCACCACTCCAAAGTGCGTATAATGTGCAGAACCGACGATATCTTGGTATTCGTGGGGTTTCAAGCTCAGATATGCATTTTCTGCGATAATCTTGGTGAGACTTCTGTCCGAAGTATGCAGAGTCATCGAGATCGTACTTTTCGAGCTATTTAATGCGACAAACACGTTTTCTGGGGTTTTCACCACTCCACAGTTCGTTGGATATGCAGAACAGGAGATATCTTGGTTTTCGTGGGGTTTCTAGCAGAGATATGCATTTTCTGCGATAATCTTGGTGAGACCTGTGTCCGAAGTATGCAGAAACATCGAGATCGCTCTTTTCGACCTATTTAATGCGAGAAACACGTTATCTGGTGTTTTCAGCACTCCACAGTGCGTTTGATATGCAGAACCAGCGAAATCTTGGTTTTCGTGGGGTTTCAAGCTGAGATATGCATTTTTTTACGATAATCTTCGTGAGACTTCTGTCCGAAGTATGCTTAATCATCGAGATCGCTCTATTCGAGATATTTAATGCGAGAAACACGTTATCTGGTGTTTTCACCACTCCGCAGTGCGTTTGATATGCAGAACCAGCGATATCTTGGTTTTCGTGGGGTTTCAAGCTCAGATATGCATTTTCTGCGATAATCTTGGTGAGACTTCTGTCCGAAGTATGCAGAGTCATCGAGATCGTACTTTTCGAGCTATTTAATGCGACAAACACGTTTTCTGGGGTTTTCACCACTCCACAGTTCGTTGGATATGCAGAACAGGAGATATCTTGGCTTTCGTGGGGTTTCTAGCAGAGATATGCATTTTCTGCGCTAATCTTGGTGAGACCTCTGTCCGAAGTATGCAGAAACATGGAGATCGCTCTTTTCGATCTATTGAATGCGAGAAACACGTTATCTGGTGTTTTCACCACTCCACAGTGCGTTTGATATGCAGAACCAGCGAAATCTTGGTTTTCGTTGGGTTTCAAGCTGAGATATGCATTTTTTACGATAATCATGGTGAGACTTCTGTCCGAAGTATGCAGAATCATCGAGATCGCACTTTTCGAGCTATTTAATGCGACAAACACGTTATCTGGTGTTTTCAGCACACCACAGTGCGTTTGATATGCAGAACCAGCGAAATCTTGGTTTTCGTGGGGTTTCAAGCTGAGATATGCATTTTTTTACGATAATCTTCGTGAGACTTCTGTCCGAAGTATGCTTAATCATCGAGATCGCTTTATTCGAGATATTTAATGCGAGAAACACGTTATCTGGTGTTTTCACCACTCCGCAGTGCGTTTGATATGCAGAACCAGCGATATCTTGGTTTTCGTGGGGTTTCAAGCTCAGATATGCATTTTCTGCGATAATCATGGTGAGACTTCTGTCCGAAGTATGCAGAGTCATCGAGATCGCTCTTTTCGAGCTATTCAATGCGAGAAACACGTTTTCTGGGGTTTTCACCACTCCACAGTTCGTTGGATATGCAGAACAGGAGATATCTTGGTTTTCGTGGGGTTTCTAGCAGAGATATGCATTTTCTGCGTTAACCTTGGTGCGACTTCTGTCCGAAGTATGCAGAATCATCGAGATCGCACTTTTCGAGCTATTTAATGCGACAAACACGTTATCTGGTGTTTTCAGCACTCCACAGTGCGTTCGATATGCAGAACCAGCGATATCTGGGTTTTTGTGGGGTTTCAAGCTGAGATATGCATTTTTTACGATAATCTTGGTGAGACTTCTGTCCGAAGTATGCAGAATCATCGAGATCGCACTTTTCGAGCTATTTAATGCGACAAACGCGTTATCTGGTGTTTTCAGCACTCCACAGTGCGTTTGATATGAAGAACCAGCGATATCTTGGTTTTCGTGGGGTTTCATGCTGAGATATGCATTTTTTTACGATAATCTTGGTGAGACTTCTGTCCGAAGTATGCTTAATCATCGAGATCGCTCTATTCGAGATATTTAATGCGAGAAACACGTTATCTGGTGTTTTCACCACTCCAAAGTGCGTATAATGTGCAGAACCGACGATATCTTGGTTTTCGTGGGGTTTCAAGCTCAGATATGCATTTTCTGCGATAATCTTGGTGAGACTTCTGTCCGAAGTATGCAGAGTCATCGAGATCGTACTTTTCGAGCTATTTAATGCGACAAACACGTTTTCTGGGGTTTTCACCACTCCACAGTTCGTTGGATATGCAGAACAGGAGATATCTTGGTTTTCGTGGGGTTTCTAGCAGAGATATGCATTTTCTGCGATAATCTTGGTGAGACCTGTGTCCGAAGTATGCAGAAACATCGAGATCGCTCTTTTCGACCTATTTAATGCGAGAAACACGTTATCTGGTGTTTTCAGCACTCCACAGTGCGTTTGATATGCAGAACCAGCGATATCTTGGTTTACGTGGGGTTTCAAGCTCAGATATGCATTTTCTGCGATAATCTTGGTGAGACTTCAGTCCGAAGTATGCAGAATCATCGAGATCGTACTATTCGAGCTATTTAATGCGAAAAACACGTTATCTGGTGTTTTCACCACTCCACAGTGCGTATGATATGCAGAACCGACGATATCTTGGTTTTCGTGGGGTTTCAAGCTCAGATATGCATTTTCTGCGATAATCTTGGTGAGACTTCTGTCCGAAGTATGCAGAGTCATCGAGATCGTACTTTTCGAGCTATTCAATGCGAGAAACACGTTTTCTGTGGTTTTCACCACTCCACAGTTCGTTGGATATGCAGAACAGGAGATATCTTGGTTTTCGTGGGGTTTCTAGCAGAGATATGCATTTTCTGCGATAATCTTGGTGAGACCTCTGTCCGAAGTATGCAGAAACATGGAGATCGCTCTTTTCGACCTATTGAATGCGAGAAACACGTTATCTGGTGTTTTCATCACTCCACAGGGCGTATGATATGCAGAACCGACGATATCTTGGTTTTCGTGGGGTTTCAAGCTCAGATATGCATTTTCTGCGATAATCTTGGTGAGACTTCTGTCCGAAGTATGCAGAGTCATCGAGATCGCTCTTTTCGAGCTATTTAATGCGAGAAACAAGTTATCTGGTGTTTTCACCACTCCGCAGTGCGTTTGATATGCAGAACCAGCGATATCTTGGTTTTCGTGGGGTTTCAAGCTCAGATATGCATTTTCTGCGATAATCTTGGTGAGACTACTGTCCGAAGTATGCAGAGTCATCGAGATCGTACTTTTCGAGCTATTCAATGCGAGAAACACGTTTTCTGGGGTTTTCACCACTCCACAGTTCGTTGGATATGCAGAACAGGAGATATCTTGGTTTTCGTGGGGTTTCTAGCAGAGATATGCATTTTCTGCGATAATCGTGGTGAGACCTCTGTCCGAAGTATGCAGAAACATGGAGATCGCTCTTTTCGACCTATTGATAGCGAGAAACACGTTATCTGGTGTTTTCACCACTCCACAGTGCGTATGATATGCAGAACCGACGATATCTTGGTTTTCGTGGGGTTTCAAGCTCAGATATGCATTTTCTGCGATAATCTTGGTGAGACTTCTGTCCGAAGTATGCAGAGTCATCGAGATCGCTCTTTTCGAGCTATTTAATGCGACAAACGCGTTATCTGGTGTTTTCAGCACTCCACAGTGCGTTTGATATGCAGAACCAGCGATATCTTGGTTTTCGTGGGGTTTCAAGCTGAGATATGCATTTTTTACGATAATCATGGTGAGACTTCTGTCCGAAGTATGCAGAATCATCGAGATCGCACTTTTCGAGCTATTTAATGCGAGAAACAGGATATCTGGTGTTTTCAGCACTCCACAGTGCGTTTGATATGCAGAACCAGCGATATCTGGGTTTTCGTGGGGTTTCAAGCTGACATATGCATTTTCTGCGATAATCTTGGTGAGACTTCTGTCCGAAGTATGCAGAAACATCGAGAGCACTCTTTTCGAGCTATTTAATGCGAGAATCACGTTTTCTGGGGTTTTCACCACACCACAGTTCGTTGGATATGCAGAACCGGAGATATCTTGGTTTTCGTGGGGTTTCAAGTTGAGATATGCATTTTCTGCGATAATCATGGTGAGACTTCTGTCAGAAGTATGCAGAATCATCGGGATCGCTCTGTTCGAGCTATTTAATGCGAGAAACACGTTTTCTGGGGTTTTCACCACTCCACATTTCGTTGGATATGCAGAACAGGAGATATCTTGGTTTTCGTGGGGTTTCTAGCAGAGAAATGCATTTTCTGCTATAATCATGGTGAGACTTCTGTTAGAAGTATGCAGAATCATCGAGATCGCACATTTCGATCTATTTAATGCGAGAAACACGTTATCTGGTGTTTTCACCACTCCACAGTGCGTTTGATATGCAGAACCAGCGATATCTTGGTTTTCGTGGGGTTTCAAGCTGAGATATGCATTTTTTACGATAATCATGGTGAGACTTCTGTCCGAAGTATGCAGAATCATCGAGATCGCACTTTTCGAGCTATTTAATGCGAGAAACAGGATATCTGGTGTTTTCAGCACTCCACAGTGCGTTTGATATGCAGAACCAGCGATATCTGGGTTTTCGTGGGGTTTCAAGCTGAGATATGCAATTTCTGCGATAATCTTGGTGAGACTTATGTCCGAAGTATGCAGAGTCATCGAGATCGTACTTTTCGAGCTATTTAATGCGAGAAACACGTTTTCTGGGGTTTTCACCACTCCACAGTTCGTTGGATATGCAGAACAGGAGATATCTTGGTTTTCGTGGGGTTTCTAGCAGAGATATGCATTTTCTGCGATAATCATGGTGAGACTTCTGTTAGAAGTATGCAGAATCATCGAGATCGCACTTTTCGAACTATTTCATGCGAGAAACACGTTATCTGGTGTTTTCAGCAATCCACAGTGCGTTTGATATGCAGAACCAGCGAAATCTTGGTTTTCGTGGGGTTTCAAGTTGAGATATGCATGTTCTACGATAATCTTGGTGAAACATCTGTCCGAAATATGCAGAAACATCAAGAGCGCTCTTTTCGAGCTATTTAATGCGAGAAACACGTTTTCTGGGGTTTTCACCACACCACAGTTCGTTGGATGTGCAGAACCGGAGATATCTTGGTTTTCGTGGGGTTTCAAGCTGAGATATGCATTTTCTGCGATAATCTTGGTGAGACTTCTGTCCGAAGTATGCAGAATCATCCAGATCGCTCTTTTCGAGCTATTTAATGCGAGAAGCACGTTATCTGGTGTTTTGACCACTCCACAGTTGGTTTGATATGCAGAACCGGAGATATCTTGGTTTTCGTGGGGTTTCTAGCTGAGATATGCATTTTCTGCGATAATCTTGGTGAGACTTCTGTCCGAAGAATGCAGAATCATCGAGATCGCTCTTTTCGAGCTATTTAATGCGAGAAACACGTTATCTGGTGTTTTCAGCATTCCACAGTGCGTTTGATATGCAGAACCAGCGATATCTTGGTTTTCGTGGGGTTTCAAGCTGAGATATGCAATTCCTTCGATAATCTTGGTGAGACTTCTGTACGAAGTATGCTTAATCATCGAGATCGCTCTTTTCGAGCTATTTAATGCGAAAAAACAAGTTTTCTGGTGTTTTCAACATTCCACAGTGCGTTTGATATGCAGAACCGGAGATATCTTGGTTTTCGTGGTGTTTCCAGCTGAGATATGCATTTTCTGCGATAATCTTGGTGAGTCTTCTGTCAGAAGTATGCAGAATCATCGAGATCCCTCTTTTCGAGCTAGTTAATAAAAGAAACACGTTATCTGGTGTTTTCACCACTCCACAGTGCGTTTAATATGCAGAACCGGCTACATCTTGGCTGTCGTAGGGTATCAAGTTGAGATATGCATTTTCTGCGATAATCATGGTGAGACTTCTGTCAGAAGTATGCAGAATCATCGGGATCGCTCTTTTCGAGCTATTTAATGCGAGAAACACGTTTTCTGGGGTTTTCACCACTCCACATTTCGTTGGATATGCAGAACAGGAGATATCTTGGTTTTCGTGGGGTTTCAAGCTGAAATGTGCATTTTCTGCGATAATCTTGGTGAGACTTCTGTCCGATGTATGCAGAATCATCGAGATCGATCTTTTCGAGCTATTTAATGCGAGAAACACGTTATCCGGTGTTTTCACCACTCCACAGTGGGTTTGATATGCAGAACTGGCGACATCTTGGATTTCGTCGGGTTTCTAGCAGAGATATGCATTTTCTGCGATAATCTTGGTGAGACTTCAGTCAGAGGTATGCAGAATCTACGAGATCGCTCTTTTCGAGCTATTTAATGCGAGAAGCACGTTATCTGGTGTTTTGACCACTCCACAGTTGGTTTGATATGCAGAACCGGAGATATCTTGGTTTTCGTGGGGTTTCTAGCTGAGATATGCATTTTCTGCGATAATCTTGGTGAGACTTCTGTCCGAAGAATGCAGAATCATCGAGATCGCTCTTTTCGAGCTATTTAATGCGAGAAACACGTTATCTGGTGTTTTCAGCATTCCACAGTGCGTTTGATATGCAGAACCAGCGATATCTTGGTTTTCGTGGGGTTTCAAGCTGAGATATGCAATTCCTTCGATAATCTTGGTGAGACTTCTGTACGAAGTATGCTTAATCATCGAGATCGCTCTTTTCGAGCTATTTAATGCGAAAAAACAAGTTTTCTGGTGTTTTCAACATTCCACAGTGCGTTTGATATGCAGAACCGGAGATATCTTGGTTTTCGTGGTGTTTCCAGCTGAGATATGCATTTTCTGCGATAATCTTGGTGAGTCTTCTGTCAGAAGTATGCAGAATCATCGAGATCCCTCTTTTCGAGCTAGTTAATAAAAGAAACACGTTATCTGGTGTTTTCACCACTCCACAGTGCGTTTAATATGCAGAACCGGCTACATCTTGGCTGTCGTAGGGTATCAAGTTGAGATATGCATTTTCTGCGATAATCATGGTGAGACTTCTGTCAGAAGTATGCAGAATCATCGGGATCGCTCTTTTCGAGCTATTTAATGCGAGAAACACGTTTTCTGGGGTTTTCACCACTCCACATTTCGTTGGATATGCAGAACAGGAGATATCTTGGTTTTCGTGGGGTTTCAAGCTGAAATGTGCATTTTCTGCGATAATCTTGGTGAGACTTCTGTCCGATGTATGCAGAATCATCGGGATCGCTCTTTTCGAGCTATTTAATGCGAGAAACACGTTATCCGGTGTTTTTACCACTCCACAGTGGGTTTGATATGCAGAACTGGCGACATCTTGGATTTCGTCGGGTTTCTAGCAGAGATATGCATTTTCTGCGATAATCTTGGTGAGACTTCAGTCAGAGGTATGCAGAATCTACGAGATCGCTCATTTCGAGCTAGTTAATGCGAGAAACACGTTATCTGGTGTTTTCACCACTCCACAGTGGGTTTGATATGCAGAACTGGCGACATCTTGGATTTCGTCGGGTTTCTAGCAGAGATATGCATTTTCTGCGATAATCTAGGTGAGTCTTCTGCCAGAAGTATGCAGAATCATCTAGATCGCTCTTTTCGAGCTATTTAATGCGAGAAACACGATATCTGGTGTTTTCTGCACTCCACAGTGCGTATGATATGCAGAACCGGCGATATCTTGGTTTTCGTGGGGTTTCAAGCTGAAATATGCATTTTCTGCGATAATCTTGGTGAGACTTCAGTCAGAAGTATGCAGAATCTTCGAGATCGCTCATTTCGAGCTAGTTAATGCGAGAAACACGTTATCTGGTGTTTTCACCACTCCACAGTTCGTTGTATATGCAGAACAGGAGATATCTTGGTATTCGTGGGGTTTCTAGCAGAGATATGCATTTTCTGCGATAATCTAGGTGAGTCTTCTGCCAGAAGTATGCAGAATCTTCGAGATCGTTCTTTTCGAGCAACTTAATGCGAGAAACACGATATCTGGTTGTTTTCACCACTCCACAGTGCGTTTGATATGCAGATCGGGCGACATCTTGATTTTCGTGAGGTTTCAAGCTGAGATATGCATTTTCTGCGATAATCTTGGTGAGACATCATGTCAGAAATATGCAGAATCTTCTATATCGCTCTTTTCGAGCTATTTAATGCGAAAAAACAAGTTTTCTGGTGTTTTCAACATTCCACAGTGCGTTTGATATGCAGAACCGGCGATATCTTGATTTTCGTGGTGTTTCCAGCTGAAATATGCATTTTCTACGATAATCTTGGTGAGACGTCTGTCAGAAGTATGCAGAATCTTCGAGATCGTTCTTTTCGAGCTACGTAATGCGAGAAACACGATATCTGGTTGTTTTCACAACTCCACAGTGCGTTTGATATGCAGAACGGGCGACATCTTGATTTTCGTGAGGTTTCAAGCTGAGATATGCATTTTCTGCGATAATCTTGGTGAGACTTCAGTCAGAAATATGCAGAATTTTCTAGATCGCTCTTTTCGAGCTATTTAATGCGAGAAACACGTTTTCTGGTGTTTTCACCACCCCACAGTCCGTTTGATATGCAGAACCGGCGACATCGTGGTTTTCGTGGGGTTTCCAGCTGAGATAGGCATTTTCTGCGATAATCTTGGTGAGTCTTCTGTCAGAAGTATGCAGAATCATCGAGATCGCTCTATTCGAGCTATTTAATGCGAGAAACACGTTATCTGGTTGTTTTCAGCACTCCACAGTGCGTTTGATATGCGGAAACTACGATATCTTCGGTATCGTTGTTGTTTCCAGCTGAGATATGCACTTTCAGTGATAATCTTCACGATTCTGCTGTTACAAGTGTGCAGAATCACCGAAATCGCTGTTTTCGTGCTTTTGAATGCGAAAAACACGTTTTCTGGGGTTTTCAGCACTCCACAGTGCGTTTGATATGCGGAAACTGCGATATCTTCGGTATCGTTGTTGTTTCCAGCTGAGATATGCACTTTCAGTGATAATCTTCACGATTCTGCTGTTACAAGTGTGCAGAATCACCGAAATCGCTGTTTTCGTGCTTTTGAATGCGAAAAACACGTTTTCTGGTGTTTTCAGCACTCCACAGTGCGTTTGATATGCGGAAACTACGATATCTTCGGTATCGTTGTTGTTTCCAGCTGAGATATGCATCTTCAGTGATAATCTTCATGATTCTGCTGTTACAAGTGTGCAGAATCACCGAAATCGCTGTTTTCGTGCTTTTGAATGCGAAAAACACGTTTTCTGGTGTTTTCAGCACTCCACAGTGCGTTTGATATGCGGAAACTACGATATCTTCGGTATCGTTGTTGTTTACAGCTGAGATATGCACTTTCAGTGATAATCTTCACGATTCTGCTGTTACAAGTGTGCAGAATCACCGAAATCGCTGTTTTCGTGCTTTTGAATGCGAAAAACACGTTTTCTGGTGTTTTCAGCACTCCACAGTGCGTTTGATATGCGGAAACTACGATATCTTCGGTATCGTTGTTGTTTCCAGCTGAGATATGCATTTTCAGTGATAATCTTCATCATTCTGCTGTTACAAGTGTGCAGAATCACCGAAATCGCTGTTTTCGTGCTTTTGAATGCGAAAAACACGTTTTCTGGGGTTTTCAGCTCTCCACAGTGCGTTTGATATGCGGAAACTGCGATATCTTCGGTATCGTTGTTGTTTCCAGCTGAGATATGCACTTTCAGTGATAATCTTCACGATTCTGCTGTTACAAGTGTGCAGAATCACCGAAATCGCTGTTTTCGTGCTTTTGAATGCGAAAAACACGTTTTCTGGTGTTTTCAGCACTCCACAGTGCGTTTGATATGCGGAAACTACGATATCTTCGGTATCGTTGTTGTTTCCAGCTGAGATATGCACTTTCAGTGATAATCTTCACGATTCTGCTGTTACAAGTGTGCAGAAACACCGAAATCGCTGTTTTCGTGCTTTTGAATGCGAAAAACACGTGTTCTGGTGTTTTCAGCACTCCACAGTGCGTTTGATATGCGGAAACTACGATATCTTCGGTATCGTTGTTGTTTCCAGCTGAGACATGCATTTTCAGTGATAATCTTCACGATTCTGCTGTTACAAGTGTGCAGAATCACCGAAATCGCTGTTTTCGTGCTTTTGAATGCGAAAAACACGTTTTCTGGTGTTTTCAGCACTCCACAGTGCGTTTGATATGCGGAAACTACGATATCTTCGGTATCGTTGTTGTTTCCAGCTGAGATATGCACTTTCAGTGATAATCTTCACGATTCTGCTGTTACAAGTGTGCAGAATCACCGAAATCGCTGTTTTCGTGCTTTTGAATGCGAAAAACACGTTTTCTGGTGTTTTCAGCACTCCACAGTGCGTTTGATATGCGGAAACTACGATATCTTCGGTATCGTTGTTGTTTCCAGCTGAGATATGCACTTTCAGTGATAATCTTCACGATTCTGCTGTTACAAGTGTGCAGAATCACCGAAATCGCTGTTTTCGTGCTTTTGAATGCGAAAAACACGTTTTCTGGTGTTTTCAGCACTCCACAGTGCGTTTGATATGCGGAAACTACGATATCTTCGGTATCGTTGTTGTTTCTAGCTGAGATATGCACTTTCAGTGATAATCTTCACGATTCTGCTGTTACAAGTGTGCAGAATCACCGAAATCGCTGTTTTCGTGCTTTTGAATGCGAAAAACACGTTTTCTGGTGTTTTCAGCACTCCACAGTGCGTTTGATATGCGGAAACTGCCATATCTTCGGTATCGTTGTTGTTTCCAGCTGAGATATGCACTTTCAGTGATAATCTTCACGATTCTGCTGTTACAAGTGTGCAGAATCACCGAAATCGCTGTTTTCGTGCTTTTGAATGCGAAAAACACGTGTTCTGGTGTTTTCAGCACTCCACAGTGCGTTTGATATGCGGAAACTACGATATCTTCGGTATCGTTGTTGTTTCCAGCTGAGACATGCATTTTCAGTGATAATCTTCACGATTCTGCTGTTACAAGTGTGCAGAATCACCGAAATCGCTGTTTTCGTGCTTTTGAATGCGAAAAACACGTTTTCTGGTGTTTTCAGCACTCCACAGTGCGTTTGATATGCGGAAACTACGATATCTTCGGTATCGTTGTTGTTTCTAGCTGAGATATGCACTTTCAGTGATAATCTTCACGATTCTGCTGTTACAAGTGTGCAGAATCACCGAAATCGCTCTTTTCGAGCTATTTAATGCGAGAAACACGATATCTGGTGTTTTCTGCACTCCACAGTGCGTATGATATGCAGAACCGGCGATATCTTGGTTTTCGTGGGGTTTCAAGCTGAAATATGCATTTTCTGCGATAATCTTGGTGAGACTTCAGTCAGAAGTATGCAGAATCTTCGAGATCGCTCATTTCGAGCTAGTTAATGCGAGAAACACGTTATCTGGTGTTTTCACCACTCCACAGTTCGTTGTATATGCAGAACAGGAGATATCTTGGTATTCGTGGGGTTTCTAGCAGAGATATGCATTTTCTGCGATAATCTAGGTGAGTCTTCTGCCAGAAGTATGCAGAATCTTCGAGATCGTTCTTTTCGAGCAACTTAATGCGAGAAACACGATATCTGGTTGTTTTCACCACTCCACAGTGCGTTTGATATGCAGAACGGGCGACATCTTGATTTTCGTGAGGTTTCAAGCTGAGATATGCATTTTCTGCGATAATCTTGGTGAGACATCATGTCAGAAATATGCAGAATCTTCTATATCGCTCTTTTCGAGCTATTTAATGCGAAAAAACAAGTTTTCTGGTGTTTTCAACATTCCACAGTGCGTTTGATATGCAGAACCGGCGATATCTTGATTTTCGTGGTGTTTCCAGCTGAAATATGCATTTTCTACGATAATCTTGGTGAGACGTCTGTCAGAAGTATGCAGAATCTTCGAGATCGTTCTTTTCGAGCTACGTAATGCGAGAAACACGATATCTGGTTGTTTTCACAACTCCACAGTGCGTTTGATATGCAGAACGGGCGACATCTTGATTTTCGTGAGGTTTCAAGCTGAGATATGCATTTTCTGCGATAATCTTGGTGAGACTTCAGTCAGAAATATGCAGAATTTTCTAGATCGCTCTTTTCGAGCTATTTAATGCGAGAAACACGTTTTCTGGTGTTTTCACCACCCCACAGTCCGTTTGATATGCAGAACCGGCGACATCGTGGTTTTCGTGGGGTTTCCAGCTGAGATAGGCATTTTCTGCGATAATCTTGGTGAGTCTTCTGTCAGAAGTATGCAGAATCATCGAGATCGCTCTATTCGAGCTATTTAATGCGAGAAACACGTTATCTGGTTGTTTTCACTACTCCACAGTGGGTTTGATATGCAGAACCGGCGACATCTTAATTTTCGTGATGTTTCTAGCTGAGATAGGCATTTTCAGCGATAATATTGGTGAGACTTCAGTCAGAAGTATGCAGAATCATCTAGATCGCTCTTTTCGAGCTATTTAATGCGAGAAACACGTTAATTGGTGTTTTCACCACTCCACAGTGCGTTTGATATGCGGAACCAGCGACATCTTGGATTTCGTCGGTTTTCAAGCTGAGACATGCATTTTCTGCGATAATCTTGGTGAGTCTTCTGTCAGAAGTATGCAGAATCATCGAGATCCCTCTTTTCGAGCTAGTTAATAAAAGAAACACGTTATCTGGTGTTTTCACCACTCCACAGTGCGTTTAATATGCAGAACCGGCTACATCTTGGCTGTCGTAGGGTATCAAGTTGAGATATGCATTTTCTGCGATAATCATGGTGAGACTTCTGTCAGAAGTATGCAGAATCATCGGGATCGCTCTTTTCGAGCTATTTAATGCGAGAAACACGTTTTCTGGGGTTTTCACCACTCCACATTTCGTTGGATATGCAGAACAGGAGATATCTTGGTTTTCGTGGGGTTTCTAGCAGAGAAATGCATTTTCTGCGATAATCATGGTGAGACTTCTGTTAGAAGTATGCAGAATCATCGAGATCGCACATTTCGATCTATTTAATGCGAGAAACACGTTATCTGGTGTTTTCACCACTCCACAGTGCGTTTGATATGCAGAACCAGCGATATCTTGGTTTTCGTGGGGTTTCAAGCTGAGATATGCATTTTTTACGATAATCATGGTGAGACTTCTGTCCGAAGTATGCAGAATCATCGAGATCGCACTTTTCGAGCTATTTAATGCGAGAAACAGGATATCTGGTGTTTTCAGCACTCCACAGTGCGTTTGATATGCAGAACCAGCGATATCTGGGTTTTCGTGGGGTTTCAAGCTGACATATGCATTTTCTGCGATAATCTTGGTGAGACTTCTGTCCGAAGTATGCAGAAACATCGAGAGCACTCTTTTCGAGCTATTTAATGCGAGAATCACGTTTTCTGGGGTTTTCACCACACCACAGTTCGTTGGATATGCAGAACCGGAGATATCTTGGTTTTCGTGGGGTTTCAAGTTGAGATATGCATTTTCTGCGATAATCATGGTGAGACTTCTGTCCGATTTATGCAGAATCATCGAGATCGCTCTTTTCGAGCTATTTAATGCGAGAAACACGTTATCCGGTGTTTTCACCACTCCACAGTGGGTTTGATATGCAGAACTGGCGACATCTTGGATTTCGTCGGGTTTCAAGCTGAGATATGCATTTTCTACGATAATCTTGGTGAGACTTCTGTCAGAAGTTTGCACAATCATCTAGATCGCTCTTTTCGAGCTATTTAATGCGAGAAACACGTTAACTGGTGTTTTCACCACTCCGCAGTGCGTTTGATATGTAGAACCAGCGATATCTGGGTTTTCGTGGGGTTTCAAGCTGACATATGCATTTTCTGCGATAATCTTGGTGAGACTTCTGTCCGAAGTATGCAGAAACATCGAGAGCACTCTTTTCGAGCTATTTAATGCGAGAATCACGTTTTCTGGGGTTTTCACCACACCACAGTTCGTTGGATATGCAGAACCGGAGATATCTTGGTTTTCGTGGGGTTTCAAGCTGAGATATGCATTTTCTGCAATAATCTTGTTGAGACTTCTGTCCGAAGTATGCAGAAAAATCGAGAGCGCTCTTTTCGAGCTATTTAATGCGAGAAACACGTTTTCTGGGGTTTTCACCACACCTCTGTTCGTTGGATATGCAGAACCGGAGATATCTTGGTTTTCCTGGGGTTTCAAGCTGAGATATGCATTTTCTGCGACAATCTTGGTGAGACTTCTGTCCGAAGTATGCAGAATCATCGGGATCGCTCTTATCGAGCTATTTAATGCGAGAATCACGTTTTCTGGGGTTTTCACCACACCACAGTTCGTTGGATATGCAGAACCGGAGATATCTTGGTTTTCCTGGGGTTTCAAGCTGAGATATGCATTTTCTGCGACAATCTTGGTGAGACTTCTGTCCGAAGTATGCAGAATCATCGGGATCGCTCTTATCGAGCTATTTAATGCGAGAAACACGTTTTCTGGCGATTTCACCACACCACTGTTCGTTGGATATGCAGAACCGGAGATATCTTGGTTTTCGTGGGGTTTCAAGCTGAAATGTGCATTTTCTGCGATAATCTTGGTGAGACTTCTGTCCGATGTATGCAGAATCATCGAGATCGATCTTTTCGAGCTATTTAATGCGAGAAACACGTTATCCGGTGTTTTCACCACTCCACAGTGGGTTTGATATGCAGAACTGGCAACAGCTTGGTTTTCGTGGGGTTTCCAGCTGAGACATACATTTTCTGCGATAATCATGGTGAGTCTTCTGTCAGAAGTATGCAGAATCTTCGAGATCGCTCTATTCGAGCTATTTAATGCGAGAAACACGTTATCTGGTTGTTTTCACCACTCCACAGTGCGTTTGATATGCAGAACCGGCGACATCTTGATTTTCGTGGGGTTTCTAGCTGAGATATGCATTTTCTGCGAAAATATTGGTGAGACTTCTGTCCGAAGTATGCAGAGTCATCGAGATCGTACTTTTCGAGCTATTTAATGCGAGAAACACGTTTTCTGGGGTTTTCCCCACTCCACAGTTGGTTTGATATGCAGAACCGGCGATGTTTGGTTTTCGTCGGGTTTCAAGTTGAGATATGCATTTTCTACGATAATCTTGGAGAAACATCTGCCCGAAGTATGCAGAATCATCAAGATCGCTCTTTTCGAGCTATTTAATGCGAAAAAACAAGTTTTCTGGTGTTTTCACCACTCCACAGTGCGTTTGATATGCAGAACCGGCGACATCTTGGATTTCGTCGGGGTTCAAGCTGAGATATGCAATTCCTGCGATAATCTTGGTGAGACTTCTGTCCGAAGTATGCTGAATCATCGAGATTGCTCGTTTCGAGCTATTTAATGCGAGAAACACGTTATCTGGTGTTTTCTCCACTCCACAGTGCGTATGATGTGCAGAACCAACGATATCTTGCTTTTCGTGGGGTTTCAAGCTCAGATATGCATTTTGTGCGATAATATTGGTGAGACTTCTGTCCGAAGTATGCAGAATCATCGATATCGCTCTTTTAGAGCTGTTTAATGCGAGAAACACGTTATCTGGTGTTTTCACTACTCCACAGTTGGTTTGATATGCAGAACCGGAGATAATTTGGTTTTCGTGGGGTTTCAAGCTGAGATATGCATTTTCTGCGATAATCTTGGTGAGACTTCTGTCCGTAGTATGCAGAATCATCGAGATCGCTCTTTTCGAGCTATTTAATGCGAGAAACACGTTATCTGGTGTTTTCAGCACTCCACAGTGCGTTTGATATGCAGAACCGGCGACATCTTGATTTTCGTGAGGGTTCAAGCTGAGATATGCATTTTCTGCGATAATATTGGTGAGACTTCTGTCCGAAGTATGCAGAATCATCGATATCGCTCTTTTAGAGCTATTTAATGCGAGCAACACGTTATCTGGTGTTTTGACCACTCCACAGTGCGTTTGATATGTAGAACCGCCGATAACTTGGTTTTCGTGGGGTTTCCAGCTGAAATATGCATTGTCTGCGATAATCTTGGTGTTTCATCTATGAGAAGTATGCAGAATCATCAAGAACGCTCTTTTCGAGCTAGTTAATGCGAGAAACACGTTATCTGGTGTTTTAACCACTCCACAGTGCGTATGATATGCAGAACCGACGATATCCTGGTTTTCGTGGGGTTTCAAGCTCAGATTTGCATTTTCTGCGATAATCTTGGTGAGACTTCTGTCCGATGTATGCAGAATCATCGAGATCGATCTTTTCGAGCTATTTAATGCGAGAAACACGTTATCCGGTGTTTTCACCACTCCACAGTGGGTTTGATATGCAGAACTGGCGACATCTTGGTTTTCGTGGGGTTTCCAGCTGAGACATACATTTTCTGCGATAATCATGGTGAGTCTTCTGTCAGAAGTATGCAGAATCTTCGAGATCGCGCTATTCGAGCTATTTAATGCGAGAAACACGTTATCTGGTTGTTTTCACAACTCCACAGTGCGTTTGAAATGCAGAACCGGCGACATCTTGATTTTCTTGGGGTTTCTAGCTGAGATATGCATTTTCTGCGAAAATATTGGTGAGACTTCTGTCCGAAGTATGCAGAGTCATCGAGATCGTACTTTTCGAGCTATTTATTGCGAGAAACACGTTTTCTGGGGTTTTCCCCACTCCACAGTTGGTTTGATATGCAGAACCGGCGATGTTTGGTTTTCGTCGGGTTTCAAGTTGAGATATGCATTTTCTACGATAATCTTGGAGAAACATCTGTCCGAAGTATGCAGAATCATCAAGATCGCTCTTTTCGAGCTATTTAATGCGAAAAAACAAGTTTTCTGGTGTTTTCACCACTCCACAGTGCGTTTGATATGCAGAACCGGCGACATCTTGGATTTCGTCGGGGTTCAAGCTGAGATATGCAATTCCTGCGATAATCTTGGTGAGAAATCTGTCCGAAGTATGCTTAATCATAGAGATCGCTCGTTTCCAGCTATTTAATGCGAGAAACACGTTATCTGGTGTTTTCACCACTCCACAGTGCGTGTGATATGCAGAACCGACGATATCCTGGTTTTCGTGGGGTTTCAAGCTCAGATGTGCATTTTCTGCTATAATCTTGGTGAGAAATCTGTCCGAAGTATGCTTAATCATCGAGATCGCTCGTTTCCAGCTATTTAATGCGAGAAACACGTTATCTGGTGTTTTCACCACTCCACAGTTGGTTTGATATGCAGAACCGGAGGTATCTTCGTTTCGGTCGGGTTTCAAGCTGAGGTATGCATTTTCTACGACAATATTGGTGAGACCTCTGTCAGAAGTATGCAGACCCTTCGAGAACGCTCTTTTCGAGCTACTTAATGCGAGAAACACGTTTTCTGGTGTTTTCACCACCCCACAGTGCGTTTGATATGCAAAACCGGAGATATCTTGGTTTTCGTGGGGTTTCAAGCTGAGATATGCATTTTCTGCAATAATCTTGTTGAGACTTCTGTCCGAAGTATGCAGAAAAATCGAGAGCGCTCTTTTCGAGCTATTTAATGCGAGAAACACGTTTTCTGGGGTTTTCACCACTCCACAGTTGGTTTGATATGCAGAACCGGAGATATCTTGGTTTTCCTGGGGTTTCAAGCTGAGATATGCATTTTCTGCGACAATCTTGGTGAGACTTCTGTCCGAAGTATGCAGAATCATCGGGATCGCTCTTATCGAGCTATTTAATGCGAGAAACACGTTTTCTGGCGATTTCACCACACCACTGTTCGTTGGATATGCAGAACCGGAGATATCTTGGTTTTCGTGGGGTGTCAAGCTGAAATATGCATTTTCTGCGATAATCTTGGTGAGACTTCTGTCCGATGTATGCAGAAACATCGAGATCGATCTTTTCGAGCTATTTAATGCGAGAAACACGTTATCCGGTGTTTTCACCACTCCACAGTGGGTTTGATATGCAGAACCGGCGACATCTTGATTTTCGTGGGGTTTCTAGCTGAGATATGCATTTTCTGCGAAAATATTGGTGAGACTTCTGTCCGAAGTATGCAGAGTCATCGAGATCGTACTTTTCGAGCTATTTAATGCGAGAAACACGTTTTCTGGGGTTTTCACCACTCCACAGTTGGTTTGATATGCAGAACCGGCGATGTTTGGTTTTCGTCGGGTTTCAAGTTGTGATATGCATTTTCTACGATAATCTTGGAGAAACATCTGTCCGAAGTATGCAGAATCATCAAGATCGCACTTTTCGAGCTATTTAATGCGAAAAAACAAGTTTTCTGGTGTTTTCACCACTCCACAGTGCGTTTGATATGCAGAACCGGCGACATCTTGGATTTCGTCGGGGTTCAAGCTGAGATATGCAATTCCTGCGATAATCTTGGTGAGAAATCTGTCCGAAGTATGCTTAATCATCGAGATCGCTCGTTTCCAGCTATTTAATGCGAGAAACACGTTATCTGGTGTTTTCACCACTCCACAGTGCGTGTGATATGCAGAACCGACGATATCCTGGTTTTCGTGGGGTTTCAAGCTCAGATGTGCATTTTCTGCGATAATCTTGGTGAGAAATCTGTCCGAAGTATGCTTAATCATCGAGATCGCTCGTTTCCAGCTATTTAATGCGAGAAACACGTTATCTGGTGTTTTCACCACTCCACAGTTGGTTTGATATGCAGAACCGGCGATGTTTGGTTTTCGTCGGGTTTCAAGTTGAGATATGCTTTTTCTACGATAATCTTGGTGAAACATCTGTCCGAAGTATGCAGAAACATCAAGAGCGCTCTTTTCGAGCTATTTAATGCGAGAAACACGTTTTCTGGGGTTTTCACCACACCACAGTTCGTTGGATGTGCAGAACCGGAGATATCTTGGTTTTCGCGGGGTTTCTAGCAGAGATATGCATTTTCTGCGATAATCATGGAGAGACTTCTGTCCGAATTAGGCTGAATCATCGAGATCGCTCTTTTCGAGCAAGTTAATGCGAGAAAAAACTTGTCAGGGGTTTTCACCACTCCACAGTGCGTTTGATATGCAGAACCAGCGATATCTTGGCTTTCGTTGGGTTTCAAGCTGAGATATGCATTTTTTACGATAATCTTGGTGAGACTTCTGTCCGAAGTATGCAGAATCATCGAGATCGCTCTTTTCGAGCTATTTGATGCGAGAAACACGTTAACTGGTGTTTCCACCACTCCACAGTGCGTTTGATATGCAGAACCGGCGACATCTTGGATTTCGTCGGGGTTCAAGCTGAGACATGCATTTTCTGCGATAATCTTGGTGAGTCTTCTGTCAGAAGTATGCAGAATCATCGAGATCCCTCTTTTCGAGCTAGTTAATAAAAGAAACACGTTATCTGGTGTTTTCACCACTCCACAGTGCGTTTAATATGCAGAACCGGCTACATCTTGGCTGTCGTAGGGTATCAAGTTGAGATATGCATTTTCTGCGATAATCATGGTGAGACTTCTGTCAGAAGTATGCAGAATCATCGGGATCGCTCTTTTCGAGTTATTTAATGCGAGAAACACGTTTTCTGGGGTTTTCACCACTCCACATTTCGTTGGATATGCAGAACAGGAGATATCTTGGTTTTCGTGGGGTTTCTAGCAGAGAAATGCATTTTCTGCGATAATCATGGTGAGACTTCTGTTAGAAGTATGCAGAATCATCGAGATCGCACTTTTCGAGCTATTTAATGCGAGAAACAGGATATCTGGTGTTTTCAGCACTCCACAGTGCGTTTGATATGCAGAACCAGCGATATCTGGGTTTTCGTGGGGTTTCAAGCTGACATATGCATTTTCTGCGATAATCTTGGTGAGACTTCTGTCCGAAGTATGCAGAAACATCGAGAGCACTCTTTTCGAGCTATTTAATGCGAGAATCACGTTTTCTGGGGTTTTCACCACACCACAGTTCGTTGGATATGCAGAACCGGAGATATCTTGGTTTTCGTGGGGTTTCAAGTTGAGATATGCATTTTCTGCGATAATCATGGTGAGACTTCTGTCAGAAGTATGCAGAATCATCGGGATCGCTCTGTTCGAGCTATTTAATGCGAGAAACACGTTTTCTGGGGTTTTCACCACTCCACATTTCGTTGGATATGCAGAACAGGAGATATCTTGGTTTTCGTGGGGTTTCTAGCAGAGAAATGCATTTTCTGCGATAATCATGGTGAGACTTCTGTTAGAAGTATGCAGAATCATCGAGATCGCACATTTCGATCTATTTAATGCGAGAAACACGTTATCTGGTGTTTTCACCACTCCACAGTGCGTTTGATATGCAGAACCAGCGATATCTTGGTTTTCGTGGGGTTTCAAGCTGAGATATGCATTTTTTACGATAATCATGGTGAGACTTCTGTCCGAAGTATGCAGAATCATCGAGATCGCACTTTTCGAGCTATTTAATGCGAGAAACAGGATATCTGGTGTTTTCAGCACTCCACAGTGCGTTTGATATGCAGAACCAGCGATATCTGGGTTTTCGTGGGGTTTCAAGCTGAGATATGCAATTTCTGCGATAATCTTGGTGAGACTTATGTCCGAAGTATGCAGAGTCATCGAGATCGCACTTTTCGAACTATTTCATGCGAGAAACACGTTGTCTGGTGTTTTCACCACTCCACAGTTGATTTGATATGCAGAACCCGCGATGTTTGGTTTTCGTCGGGTTTCAAGTTGAGATATGCATTTTCTGCGACAATCTTGGTGAGACTTCTGTCCGAAGTATGCAGAATCATCGGGATCGCTCTTTTCGAGCTATTTAATGCGAGAAACACGTTTTCTGGCGATTTCACCACACCACTGTTCGTTGGATATGCAGAACCGGAGATATCTTGTTTTTCGTGGGGTTTCAAGCTGAAATATGCATTTTCTGCGATAATCTTGGTGAGACTTCTGTCCGATTTATGCAGAATCATCGAGATCGCTCTTTTCGAGCTATTTAATGCGAGAAACACGTTATCCGGTGTTTTCACCACTCCACAGTGGGTTTGATATGCAGAACTGGCGACATCTTGGATTTCGTCGGGTTTCAAGCTGAGATATGCATTTTCTACGATAATCTTGGTGAGACTTCTGTCAGAAGTTTGCAGAATCATCTAGATCGCTCTTTTCGAGCTATTTAATGCGAGAAACACGTTAACTGGTGTTTTCACCACTCCGCAGTGCGTTTGATATGTAGAACCAGCGATATCTGGGTTTTCGTGGGGTTTCAAGCTGACATATGCATTTTCTGCGATAATCTTGGTGAGACTTCTGTCCGAAGTATGCAGAAAAATCGAGAGCGCTCTTTTCGAGCTATTTAATGCGAGAAACACGTTTTCTGGGGTTTTCACCACACCTCTGTTCGTTGGATATGCAGAACCGGAGATATCTTGGTTTTCCTGGGGTTTCAAGCTGAGATATGCATTTTCTGCGACAATCTTGGTGAGACTTCTGTCCGAAGTATGCAGAATCATCGGGATCGCTCTTATCGAGCTATTTAATGCGAGAATCACGTTTTCTGGGGTTTTCACCACACCACAGTTCGTTGGATATGCAGAACCGGAGATATCTTGGTTTTCCTGGGGTTTCAAGCTGAGATATGCATTTTCTGCGACAATCTTGGTGAGACTTCTGTCCGAAGTATGCAGAATCATCGGGATCGCTCTTATCGAGCTATTTAATGCGAGAAACACGTTTTCTGGCGATTTCACCACACCACTGTTCGTTGGATATGCAGAACCGGAGATATCCTGGTTTTCGTGGGGTTTCAAGCTGAAATGTGCATTTTCTGCGATAATCTTGGTGAGACTTCTGTCCGATGTATGCAGAATCATCGAGATCGATCTTTTCGAGCTATTTAATGCGAGAAACACGTTATCCGGTGTTTTCACCACTCCACAGTGGGTTTGATATGCAGAACTGGCAACAGCTTGGTTTTCGTGGGGTTTCCAGCTGAGACATACATTTTCTGCGATAATCATGGTGAGTCTTCTGTCAGAAGTATGCAGAATCTTCGAGATCGCTCTATTCGAGCTATTTAATGCGAGAAACACGTTATCTGGTTGTTTTCACCACTCCACAGTGCGTTTGATATGCAGATCCGGCGACATCTTGATTTTCGTGGGGTTTCTAGCTGAGATATGCATTTTCTGCGAAAATATTGGTGAGACTTCTGTCCGAAGTATGCAGAGTCATCGAGATCGTACTTTTCGAGCTATTTAATGCGAGAAACACGTTTTCTGGGGTTTTCCCCACTCCACAGTTGGTTTGATATGCAGAACCGGCGATGTTTGGTTTTCGTCGGGTTTCAAGTTGAGATATGCATTTTCTACGATAATCTTGGAGAAACATCTGTCCGAAGTATGCAGAATCATCAAGATCGCTCTTTTCGAGCTATTTAATGCGAAAAAACAAGTTTTCTGGTGTTTTCACCACTCCACAGTGCGTTTGATATGCAGAACCGGCGACATCTTGGATTTCGTCGGGGTTCAAGCTGAGATATGCAATTCCTGCGATAATCTTGGTGAGACTTCTGTCCGAAGTATGCTGAATCATCGAGATTGCTCGTTTCGAGCTATTTAATGCGAGAAACACGTTATCTGGTGTTTTCTCCACTCCACAGTGCGTATGATGTGCAGAACCAACGATATCTTGCTTTTCGTGGGGTTTCAAGCTCAGATATGCATTTTGTGCGATAATATTGGTGAGACTTCTGTCCGAAGTATGCAGAATCATCGATATCGCTCTTTTAGAGCTATTTAATGCGAGCAACACGTTATCTGGTGTTTTGACCACTCCACAGTGCGTTTGATATGTAGAACCGCCGATAACTTGGTTTTCGTGGGGTTTCCAGCTGAAATATGCATTGTCTGCGATAATCTTGGTGTTTCATCTATGAGAAGTATGCAGAATCATCAAGAACGCTCTTTTCGAGCTAGTTAATGCGAGAAACACGTTATCTGGTGTTTTAACCACTCCACAGTGCGTATGATATGCAGAACCGACGATATCCTGGTTTTCGTGGGGTTTCAAGCTCAGATGTGCATTTTCTGCGATAATCTTGGTGAGACTTCTGTCCGAAGTATGCAGAATCATCGAGATCGCACATTTCGATCTATTTAATGCGAGAAACACGTTATCCGGTGTTTTCACCACTCCACAGTGGGTTTGATATGCAGAACTGGCGACATCTTGGATTTCGTCGGGTTTCAAGCTGAGATATGCATTTTCTACGATAATCTTGGTGAGACTTCTGTCCGATGTATGCAGAATCATCGAGATCGATCTTTTCGAGCTATTTAATGCGAGAAACACGTTATCCGGTGTTTTCACCACTCCACAGTGGGTTTGATATGCAGAACTGGCGACATCTTGGTTTTCGTGGGGTTTCCAGCTGAGACATACATTTTCTGCGATAATCATGGTGAGTCTTCTGTCAGAAGTATGCAGAATCTTCGAGATCGCGCTATTCGAGCTATTTAATGCGAGAAACACGTTATCTGGTTGTTTTCACCACTCCACAGTGCGTTTGAAATGCAGAACCGGCGACATCTTGATTTTCGTGGGGTTTCTAGCTGAGATATGCATTTTCTGCGAAAATATTGGTGAGACTTCTGTCCGAAGTATGCAGAGTCATCGAGATCGTACTTTTCGAGCTATTTAATGCGAGAAACACGTTTTCTGGGGTTTTCACCACTCCACAGTTGGTTTGATATGCAGAACCGGCGATGTTTGGTTTTCGTCGGGTTTCAAGTTGAGATATGCATTTTCTACGATAATCTTGGAGAAACATCTGTCCGAAGTATGCAGAATCATCAAGATCGCTCTTTTCGAGCTATTTAATGCGAAAAAACAAGTTTTCTGGTGTTTTCACCACTCCACAGTGCGTTTGATATGCAGAACCGGCGACATCTTGGATTTCGTCGGGGTTCAAGCTGAGATATGCAATTCCTGCGATAATCTTGGTGAGAAATCTGTCCGAAGTATGCTTAATCATAGAGATCGCTCGTTTCCAGCTATTTAATGCGAGAAACACGTTATCTGGTGTTTTCACCACTCCACAGTGCGTGTGATATGCAGAACCAACGATATCCTGGTTTTCGTGGGGTTTCAAGCTCAGATGTGCATTTTCTGCGATAATCTTGGTGAGAAATCTGTCCGAAGTATGCTTAATCATCGAGATCGCTCGTTTCCAGCTATTTAATGCGAGAAACACGTTATCTGGTGTTTTCAACACTCCACAGTTGGTTTGATATGCAGAACCGGCGATGTTTGGTTTTCGTCGGGTTTCAAGTTGAGATATGCTTTTTCTACGATAATCTTGGTGAAACATCTGTCCGAAGTATGCAGAAACATCAAGAGCGCTCTTTTCGAGCTATTTAATGCGAGAAACACGTTTTCTGGGGTTTTCACCACACCACAGTTCGTTGGATGTGCAGAACCGGAGATATCTTGGTTTTCGTGGGGTTTCTAGCAGAGATATGCATTTTCTGCGATAATCATGGTGAGACTTCGGTTAGAAGTATGCAGAATCATCGAGATCGCACTTTTCGATCTATTTAATGCGAGAAACACGTTGTCTGGTGTTTTCACCACTCCGCAGTTGGTTTGATATGCAGAACCGGCGATATCTGGGTTTTCGTGGGGTTTCAAGCTGAGATATGCATTTTCAGCGATAATCTTGGTGAGAGTTCTGTCCGAAGTATGCAGAATCATCGAGATCGCTCTATTCGAGCTATTTAACGCGACAAAACGTTATCTGGTGTTTTCAGCACTCCACAGTGCGTTTGATATGCAGAACCAGCGATATCTTGGTTTTCGTGGGGTTTCAAGCTGAGATATGCATTTTCTCCGATAAACATGGAGAGACTTCTGTCCGAATTAGGCTGAATCATCGAGATCGCTCTTTTCGAGCTAGTTAATGCGAGAAAAACCTTGTCAGGGGTTTTCACCACTCCACAGTGCGTTTGATATGCAGAACCAGCGATATCTTGGCTTTCGTTGGGTTTCAAGCTGAGATATGCATTTTTTACGATAATCTTGGTGAGACTTCTGTCCGAAGTATGCAGAATCATCGAGATCGCTCTTTTCGAGCTATTTGATGCGAGAAACACGTTATCTGGTGTTTCCACCACTCCACAGTGCGTTTGATATGCAGAACCGGCGACATCTTGGATTTCGTCGGGGTTCAAGCTGAGATATGCATTTTCTACGATAATCTTGGTGAGACTTCTGTCAGAAGTATGCAGAATCATCGGGATCGCTTTTTTCGAGATGTCTAATGCGAGAAACACGTTATCTTGCGTTATCACCACTCCGCAGTGCGTTTGATATGTAGAACCAGCGATATCTGGGGTTTCGTGGGGTTTCAAGCTGAGATATGCATTTTCTGCGATAATCTTGGTGAGACTTCTGTCCGAAGTATGCAGAAACATCGAGAGCGCTCTTTTCGAGCTATTTAA